>WBMY01018421.1:35598-169898 GCA_013397315.1 Donacobius atricapilla
TGTGCCTTATGGGTGCAGGCACGTAGTAACCATCGCTCCAGCACTGGTGAGACCACACCTCAAATCCTGGATCCAGTTCAGGGCCTCTCTCTCCAAGACACTGAGGTGCCCGAGCGTGTCCGGAGAAGGGCCACAGAGCTGGTGCAGGGGCTGGATCACGGGTCTGAGGAGCAGCAGCTCGCCGAGCTGGGCAGGGCTCAGCCTGCACAAAAGGTGGTTCGGGGAGACATTATCGCTTTCTACAACACCCTGACAAGAAGCTAGAAACAGATGCAGGTTGGACTTCATGACCTTAAGTCTTTTCCAACCTCAGCGGTTCTTTTCTCACGCCTGCCCTTTAAGGTGCCACTACAGCTCACTGTACACTGAGCGCACGCAGAGATATCCAAATCTCGCAGTTCTGCAGCAGTAATGAGAAGCTCTTGCCAGGCAGCGGACGAGGCCCGAGGCCTCCCTCTCTCCCTCCCCGGGAGCCGCGGGACTCCAGCGCAGGCCCGGCTCCGCCATCCCCGCCCCAGCTCTCTCCGCCCAAGCGGCTCTGCCCGGCCCCGCTCCCTCTCCGGCACCTTCACGGCTCGCGGCCGCCACCCCTCGCGGTACTTGGCGCGCGATTCGCAGGCTCCGAGCTGCGCGTGGTGCCGGCACGGAGCGCCCGGCCCGCCGCTGCTGCCGGCCGCCATCTTCCCATCGCCCCCCGCGCCCCGCCACGCGCAGCCCCCATTTGCTCCCTCCGTGCGGCGGGGAGGCGGAGCCGCGGGGAAGGAGCCAATCAGAGGCNGCCTCGGGCAGGCAGGGAGGATTACGCGAGCGCACCGCCCCCCCCATTGCCATGGCGATGCGGGCTCTCCCACCCCCCTTCCCTCACGACTCAGCCCGCCCCGCAGCTGGGGCTCCTGGCTGGGAGACATCGGGAGCCCGTCCTTCCCTCGCCTCCTGCGTGGCCCGCTATCGTCATCCCTTCCTAATGAAACGCGGGAATTTTTCTTCCCCAACGTGGTCTGGCATTGTGGGCGTCTGCGTCTCTCTCAATGCTCCCTATTTCATACCAGTTTTCCCCGTAACCTGCTAGCGCTAAATGAATAATGTATAAATGTTTAACTCCGGTAGGGGAAGAGGTGACAAATCCATGCAGATTCCTCATTCTTGGTGTATATAAATAAAATGTGCCGCTACAGAAAGGCATTCCCGTCACGCAGAGCCCTGCTGGGGACGCGGGGTCAGCTGCAGGGAGCGCACCTTCCTCTGTAAATAACATTTCACATGTGGAAAGGGGCGGAGAGACACCGTGTGCCCCTTGCGCCATGACCACAGACCTAAGGGAGGCAGCAGAGCAGGGTGGCACATGGCAGGAATGAGCCGAGAAAGATGCGAGCGAAGCTCAGCAGTCCTGGCACAGCCCCCCTGGGCCGAGCAGGCCTCCCTCGGCCTGGGGAATTTCTCAAGGCCACAAAGGGCATTTCACAACGGGAAAACAACGTAGGCGTGTAACAACCTGCTCGTTCATCTTTGGGGTAGTAGAAGGAGGTTGGTGGAATTGGAAGAAATGCAGCTTTAAATGTGAGCTTCATTTCAGCTGCAGTTTCTGAGTGTTTTACAGGTCTGCTGGCAAGAGAGAGGAGAAAGGAGTGCAGTTGCTTTGAAGTCTTGTAGTGTCATTCTGTGCATTGTTTGTTGAGGTGCTTTTGCTTAACCTGAGCTGCTAAATGAAAAGGTAGAATCTCAGGAAACTTGATAGAGATAGCATCTTAAATACATCTAATGAAAAAAAAAAAGTTAAAAGGGGATAAATGGACTCAAAAGCTGAATCTAATTGCAGAAGGTATTAGATAAGTTCTTCAGTTTGACATCAAAATACCTGGGCAGTTCTGAAACGGACTGATAAAATCATTTTGGTCTAAGTTAATGTTAATTATTTTAAATATGTCATGGAAGCACTCTTGGAGTCCATGTAAATGTTACCATTTTTGTGAAATCAAAGTATATGTTTGTTTCTTTTCCTCATTTGGGCAATACAAATATGCAGTTACACGTTTCTGTAAAATATTTTTGATAGTCTATCATGCAGAAGAAAGAAAAAATAATTTCCTTACTTAAAAATAGTCCATAAAAATAGAAAGCTGTTGAAAAATTGAAACCAACAGTCACTTCTGTGTTGTGAGTTGTGCAAACAAGACGTAAAGTCCAGATGATATCTTTAATTCCTTTGGTCTTTCTAATCAGATATGGTTTACGTTGTCTAATAGTCATCTTACTTAGTTGGTTTTATATTAATTTATTTTCCTTCTTTGAAACTCATAGGGCCAAGCTGTGAAAGTATCCTGTGGTCATCAGCCAGTATTTTTGAGCTGGATGGAAACCAGGCATCGAGGTCACCAGTGTGAAAATATTGCAGAGATTAACAGACATTTGGCAGAGAAACTCGGCATCACAGATGGAGAACAGGTTTGAAGTGCTACCTTTGTTTTTTATTTAAATAAAGAGTATATTGGAAGATAAGTGAAAAGGTAACACTTCATGAGTTATCTATGACCTTGTTCTTTGTATTGAGGGAGTTTCTTCATTTACGTCTGCTCATGAGAAAAGTTAACTGTCATGAAATGTCTGGAACATGAAAAGATTTGCTCATTAAACCATTAAAATTGCCTAAGCAGTGTTAGGATAGGCTTGTGGGTAGGTCTTTGCAGGGCTGGATCAGCTATCTTCAGTGACATTAATTTTAAGAAAATACACTTAAGCAGTTGAAAAATTTGGAACGGGAATATTTTGCTTAGAGTTCCTGTTGTTTTAAAGTAGCTGTTGACTTTCTGCATATTCTTGTTTAACTTACTTGGGGTTGAAATCTTCATCCCTTTTTTCACCCCTTCACCATATGTCCCTTTCTCTTTATTTGTATTCCTCTCTTACGAATATCTGTCTGTCTATCTGTCTATCTGTTTCTTGTACCTTCACCTCTTAATCTTGAACACCCTGTTAAATGTCTCATAAACAACTTTCACTGAGCACAAGTTAGAGATGCCCCAGAAACAGACAGAGGTTTCTGACATGGGACTACTAAAATCTCAATATCAAAGGAATCTTTTTTCTATTAGTAGGTAGACATTTAAACAAACAAGAATAGAAAAGTACTACTTGACACAGTATTATTGTGTAATATATTCATATTTGCCTATTCTCTTATATGGAAAATTTTGTTCAAGATAATAGAAGACATCAAAGAGTGTGACTCAGAGCGGTGTATTATCTTACCTTGTTTACTTTTTAAACGTATTTTCTCTGGAAATTGTGTCTGTTCGCAGAAATTTCCAATTTAGTAGCTGAGCAGCCAGGCATCTACCCCTTTTAGTTCTAGCAATTAATAGCCTTCAACAGGAAAACAATTGACAATGGAAACCTAAGAAAACCTCACCCAGCTGTTGCCTGGGAATAATCATCTGTACAATCGAATAAATACATGATTAATTAGGTAGTTTCACCTTTGTTTTGGATTCAGGAGTTACATGTTTGCTGTATTTCATAATAGTATGAGCTTCTGTTTGCCGTGCTGGGGAAAATATATTCCTCTCAATTATTCAAACTAAGGGCATAGAGGATTTCAAAACTGATTGTTACTTTTGTAAAAGGTGACCTAATGTAATTCTCTTAGAAGACAGGTAACTAGTTTTATCTCAGAAAAAAAAAAGATGTTTCTTTGAAAAGTAATTGCAAGATGTTGTTTGTAAATTGTTATATTTTTTGTCAAATGAAACCTTTGGCAAAACCTTTATAAACCTAAATACAGACTTTTGCAGTCTGTATTTAATGCATTCAGAAAGATCTAAGCCATGACAGCTTCTACAATTCCTCCTGATTCCCACAGTATTAAAACTGTTCTGTAGAGGTGGGGCTGCTCCCTATGAAACCATTCATTAAGGAGCTGGGCTTGCTTTTCTATTGTACTTTTTCCTTATTTTTCAGCTGCTTCTAAATGTATGCACAAGTGAATAAACTTTTCAACTTTCTAAAATCATGGATATTTAAAAATAAAGATTAAGAAATGGATAGATGGTTATGTGGTCAAGGTGTATTAAAATTGATTGTTTGTTATCTCCTGATGCTTTTAATACTCACTACTTAGTGACGTCCCTGAGCCTAATGGGATCCATTTCCCATCCACTGAGCATTCATCTGCTTATGAATTACCTACTGTCATTAGGATGGTGTATGTTCCAAGTCGTGAAAACTTATAATGAAGGAGATGTCAGTTTCCTAGTTATGAAATAAAGATGGGGCTTCTATATATTTAAAAATAAGGAGTTAAATATTTTGGTGTTACTTTTGCCAGGTGTTTCTCGAACCCTGTTCCCATGTGTCCTCCTGTCAGCAAGTAGAGGTGGAACCACTCACGGCAGATGATTGGGAAATTCTGGTAATAAAACCCCTTCCATTGTTCATATTCTTGTCTTACAGATGTCAGAGATTCTGGCTCAAGCAGTTTTTTGCATAATGCCCCATTCTTTTAAGTCTCTAAGAAAACACTAAATCTGGTGGAGTTTAGTTGTGTTTTATATTTCAAATAGTGTATTAGAAAGAGACATACAGATTTTTTTCTTCAAACAAATGTTAAAAATGTTTGCAGTATTTAATTTATAATGGTATCACATTTCTGCAGGAGCTGCATGCTTCCTCCCTCGAAAGGCATCTTCTTGACCAGATTCGAGTGGTGTTTCCAAGAGCCATCTTTCCTGTCTGGGTTGAGCAGCACACCCACGTTTACATCAGAATCGGTAAGCAGCGCTCAGCGCTCTCAGCTCACCTCCAGTAAGCTGCTTTGCAGGGGTAGATGCATTCACTGGCGTCTTTTGCTCATACTTAGGTGCACTTGTGCCAGCAGCCCCATATGGGAGATTAGAGCCATGCACGGAGCTTCTGATATGTCCCAAAACACATGGACCTGAGGAGACTATCACCAGCACACCCGCCACAGAAAGTGACATCTTGCTCAAAAATTTTGTGAAAAATAATATGGAACAAGAAGAAACATTAAAGGATCCTTTTGCCAAACAACCTTACTTAAAGCCTGGAGTCCTTGAACAGAGTAAGGCTGATGCAAACATGACGTTTGGCTCAAATGTTTTCCCAAATATATGGAATTTCATAGGGAACATTTTCTCTAACACATCTGAGCAGAAACAAAAGACTTCATGTGATAATGATGAAATGAGCACCTTCAAAGACAAGCTACTGAACTTAATTCACATGGATTCCATTTTTAGAGTATGTCAGTCCCAGCCTCCCAGTGTACAGAATGTATCTGCCACTCATGAATTCCTGAAATGCAATGCTGTTCATGTTTTTCCATGGAATTTAGAATATATTGATTTGGATCCAAATCCTGTAGTATCTTACGGGAAAATTAATCAGCTGCTTTCCCCAAGACAGCGTCATCAAGAAGCAAAACAAAATCTGCCACTTGAAAAGCAAAATCATTTGACTGGTACACAAGAAAAAAATCCTTCTAATTCTAATAGTGGTCAAGCATCCAGTGTGGGATCTGTTGTTCAAATCGTTTGGAATGGATTTGAAGACCTAAAGAGTGTCATAGAGTATGGCCACGATGGGGAAGCCCTGCATGTTGGAAGAGTTTGGGTCAGTTTGAGCAGACCATGTTTTGGGCTTTTTATTTTATAGTATTTTCTATTGGATAGTTGTGAACTGACTACTTAATGTGCGGTTTTGGGCTGTAGACTTTGTGTTAATCTCTTGGGTTTACTAGAAAGAAATAACGTTTGCTAGAGCTGTGCTTTGTACTCATTCTGGACTACGCTGCTTACCATCAGCCTCCAAGATGTACAGTGTACTCTGGGGTTCTGCACACTTAGCATTTTTACACCAAATGAGGAAAATGCTTCAGCGTTTCTGGAGGGAATATATGCTTTCTTCACTGTCTGTGGGTAGTCGTATTAATGAGAAAGTGAAAGGATCTATTTACATACATTCAGTGCTGCATAATAAGACTTCATCTTTGAAATGCCCCTTGACCTAGGGGTCATCAAACCGTATAGTAATGGGATGGCGTATCTTAGTGCTTCATAATGTTTGTGAGTCCTTTTATATGTTCTTTAAAATGCATCTTGAAGACTAATGTCAACCAGCTTGTGTAATTTAACTGTTCTAGTTTTCATATGCCATTTTGCCAGGTGGCACGAGTCTGGGTATGGAGATACTGATGTTTCAGCTTGTTCTGACAGAACTACTGCCTGGTTATGTCTTTCTTTCCTGGAAGCACATGTGGGATCAACAAAAACAAACAAAATGTGCTCCAAATCAGCCTTTGTCTATTTTGACATAATACATTTCTCACCATTCACTCTTGTTTTGTTAAGAGTGAGAGCAAGAGCCTGCAGTGGTCCTTGCTGTGAAATCTTTTGACAGATGTAACAATTTTCTGAATGCCAGCAATCATAAAGTCTCTCACAGTTACGAGATATTTATGAGATGTTTTCAGATACTGATTGATTCAGTAAGTTTTAAAATAACACAGATTGAAAAGGAGTTTCCTTAAAAGGGCAGACTGACTGGTATGATTTCGGGAGACTGGATTTCCTGTCTCTGCTACAGGTGTGCTTAGTTCTGGTCTCTGTAGTGGTCTATGTATATTTACCTGCCCATGTAAAATTAATTTCAATCAGCAAATGAAATTAAATTGTTGTTTTTCTCCTATACTAAGAGCAACATTCTAAGAATTTCTTCTACTTATTTTTTGAGCTTTTGGGTTTAAGTTAGTAGAAGGTCAGCTGTAGTAAGCACTTTCATAAATAAGATGAAAGACAACTAGAAGTATGTGTCTAAGAGTAAGGTTTGGATATCACTGTCAATATTATAAATTCCTTCTTAATTCTTTTGAGGTTCTATTAGTGATGAAGAAATTGATGTAGTATTATATATGCAGTGTTTTAACTAGTTTACTTTCTAATATTTCTTTATTTTTGCTTTTATTTCAAATATTTCAGATTGGCGATGGTCTGAGAAAAAAACTACGTATCGAAATACATTCAACAGTCCGAATTAAGTCAGTTGAATCTATTCCTAAAATTCCTGTATCTCTTACACTACAACCCAAACAGAACTTAGTGAGTTGATATTACTGGCCATGGACTTGTTCATATATTGGGAAGCTGATAATATTGCTCTGGCCAAATTGGGGGAAGGGGGAAGGAGGGCATTGTGTTTCTTCCTTTTAATTTCTTAGACGGTAATCTGGAAGTCATCTATTGTTGACTGTAGAAATAATTCCAAAGGATTTTTTTTTTGTATAATTTCTTGGTTTTGCTTTTGACTATGTAAATGTAGCTTAATTGATTGCTATGATCGATTTAAACAGAGCTCATCTAGTATTTGCATTTTGATCTGTATACTCTAAACCTCAAGCCATTAAATTTTGGGTTGCTCGTGGTAGATAACTCCAGATAGTTAAACTGCTAATTGTAACAATTTTCTATTTAAAGGAACTGGTAGATATCACAGAGGATGGAGAAAATTGAACTTCTGAATTTTAACTTCTTGTTTTCCTGATGCTATTAAAGGATATAGCACTTTTAAGTCATAGCACATTTAAAATCATAGGGTTTTCCATTATTCTCAAATTTTGATAATTTCTGATGTCTTTCTTATTAAAGAGGATGTTGACATGAAGGAGACATGGCATTTGTAGGGAAAATACATGTTTTGTTAAGTTAGGTCTCAAGTATAAAAAATCATTGTTGAAATAGCAGTAATAATCTATAATAATTTTGCATCAAACCTTCATTTGAAGTACATTAATATGGATTCAAACCTATCAAATATTAAGTGTATGTCTTTAGCCTATAAAAGAAACAGAAAACAGAAAAAGATGCATGGAGTTAAGGAGTAACTATCCACTTTAAGTCTTCTGGGAGAAGACATGCTTAAATTTTTTCAACACTGCAACGCCCAGACAATTGCGGTGAAAGTACCATAATTTGTATGTGCTGTTTAGTCTTTTGCTTTCTTTTTTCTTTTCCTCATGGTTAATATTTAATTTTTTAAGTTACGTCATTGAATCCCTTGGTTTTCTTATAAGGGAGGCATACTTTGAGTGAGCATCTGTGCCAGTAGGAACATACTTAGTACCACTTCTCACAGTCCATCTGATGTATCTTTGGAATTATTTATTTCTTCATGACTTGTGTGACGCTGGCCTGGTTATTTCCTATGTTAGCTCCCCTTCGGAGCTCTAAATGCAGCACTTGTCATCATAGCAAGGCTTAGGTGCGTTTGTTCTTCATCCCATATTTCAACTTGGTTTTTTACCTACAGAAGAACTGCATTTTTTTTATATTGGAGATAAAAGGATTATTATTATGATCCTTGTGGGTCCCTTCCAACTCAGAAAATTCTATGATAGTCTGGCATTAATTGCTAAAATCATAAATAAAGTAGTTACATGTGCTCTTACATATTTTAAATGCAGATTTCTCCTTATCATTTCTAATTTAGTTATAGGTTTTTTAATTCTTGACAAAAACCCAGACAAGTGCAGAAAGAATTGTTACTGTAACTTTCATTTTCCTTTCTGAACTCTGCTTCCAGCATCTTCATTGATTCCCCCTTTTCTACATGGGAATTGTGCATCTGTGATTAGGAACTTAGTCAAGAGATATGGGATCTAGACTCAATTTCTTTTCCTATTCCAGTTATCTAGGTGATCTGGGATAAGTTGCTTGGTCTCTGCCTGCCTGTTGAAGGTTATTGGTGATGCCCCTGAACTGGATTAGCCCAGGGTTCTTTTTATGGGAAAAGGGTGTACAGGGAAGAGAGGGGTGTAGTGAGCACCTGAATTAAGTCTCAGGTCAATATCAGTGCATACCTTCAAACCCAGGGTCTGAGCAGTGCCCTTGCATCTGGGAAGGCAGATTAAGTACGACAAAAAGAGAGGCTTTTCTTCACCCTCATATCAGTGTCCTGAGGGAAAAGTCCCTGGAGGTGGTCTAATAGTGGCCATAGCAGGGGCTGTATAGATGTTTTCCCTAGAGCAGCTGATAGAAATGGTGTTTGTTCACAAAATGGTGTTTTCTAAAGGAATAAAACTCTTGTACCTTCTTCCATCTCTCTGCTGCCTTAAGAGAAACAAATGCCTCGTGCATAGGAAGAAAACATTTTTACTTAAGAACACCTGGTTTTGTTTTATTTACCTCCTTCCTTTTTCCTATTTAGCATAAAGATATACATGGAGATGATGTTAAATGTGCATTCAGTTCTTGGCTGCGGGATTCCACTTCTGATGATCACCCATGGATAATGACAAGCACAGACTGTGTACATCTGTCTGTTAAAGAAGGCAAGGATAATACTGTTCTGTCTACTATGGAATTACTTGGCCAGTATGCCAATTCATTTCTATATACACCTTTTAACATAACTGATACCTCTTCACACTGGAAGTGTAAGCTTGAGTTACCCTTTAATAATGATTAACCTTTTTTATTCTTTCATTTTGGATTATATTGCAGTAATATTCTAATCTGTTGTATCTTGTGAGGAACGAAAGCTTAATTTGTTTGGAGTTTTAATGGTTGTTCATTGTGTTTCTGCAGAAATGGAGGAGTTTGTCCTTAGTGCAGTGCATCCCGTGCACATCAAAGAAAAAAAGTCTGAGAATATTTTTATGCTGAGTCCCATTTTGCTGCAAAAGACAAATATACAAGTAAATATCACATAGTATCAGGTATCAAGTAATTTAAATCGTTATACTTGTTTAAAATATATTGCATTTTGTATATGATATGTTTCAGTTTGCCTTTTAAAGTAAATTATGTCAGTCTATTCATTAAATTATATTTGCATTCTTTATGCCATTTTGTAGCTTAAGGGCATGCTGAAATTTCAGGCATGCCATGCTTTTTACTGAGTGTCATGGAGTTTGCAATCAAACTCTCAGGAAAATCAGTTAGAAGAGAGGAAAGTCTGTACTGTCCAAGTTTGAACATCCTTATACTTAATTGTATATGTACCGTCCTAATACTTAGTTGTTCTCTCTCTTGGTAACTAAACCACTTCTTAGTGTATTTGGCAGGAACAGTAGCTTGTTCTGGCAGAGATGAGACATTCCCCATTCAAACCTACCACACTCACCCTGCCTTTCCTCTGATGCAGTTTCTATGCTTTCTGTTTCTTCTATACTTCATTTCACAAGAGAACTGATATTTCTATTTAATATTAGAATTACTGCTTCCATTAGTAATTGCAGTTGATCCACTGCCCATTACTTCAGGATTATCATTATAGGAGTGGGAGAATGTGTTTTTTTTTCATTTTTAAACATACAGTGAATTTTAGTGGAGAATTAAATGTGGTTTTTGGCTGTTTAGAATAGAATTTGTCTGCAAGATTTGGAATTGCTGTTAAAAAATAATAAAACAAGCTTTCTTTTACTAGAAGTATAAGAAGGCTTCTAGAAATTGTTCAACTGACTGGAATTAAGGTGAAAGAGCAAAATGCATTTCTTAATAGCTTTGTCGACATCTCCTACTAGCATGTTCTTACCTGTGAACCTCTGCAACCCCTGTTTGCCTGCCCAGCTTCCCCTACTAGCTCCCTGGTGAACAAGATGGAGAAATTCGTGCCAGTTGTTTTGTCAAGTTACTTTTCACCCAGTCAGGCTTCTGATCAGTTTCTCTGTTCTGCCTCATGAGCCTTCCTGCCAGCAGGACAGGGGATGGTGCAGGAAAAGGAACAAGCTGCAGGTAGTAGGGGAAGAGACAGTGGGCTGCACAGTCTGTTATAAACAGCAGTTGGCCCAGAATCTACTCTTACATTCTTAAATTGCTGTCAACACTATATTGTATTTTGGAAGTAGTTGTATTTCTTCCGTTTCACCAGTGCACCTTTCTTTCAAGCACAGCAAAATATACATGCAGTGCTGTCTTTGCACAATTCCAGAAATGGTTGGTCACTCCATAGCCGCCTTCTATAGTTGTATTTCACCTGAAGTCCTTACTCTCCTTTGTCGTAGGTTCTTTTACATCCTCTAAGTAGAAAAGCTGATGATGACAACCAGCCACCCATGCCTGATAGAGACAAGAGCCTTCCGTACCACAAATTAAGCGATTTAGGGTGAGACATTTTCATAGGAAAAAAATGGGAGGGAATGGAAATGAGAATTAGAAAAAAATAACTGCGGGAAATGGATTTGTAGAGAATTCTCAAAGCCTGACAGAAGGCTCACATAATGTACATCTGTATGCAAACTCTGAGATAAAAAATGCTGACTTAGAAATGCCATGGAATAGGACAGACATTGTTGAGAGAAAAATGGAACTAGAAACAAGTTTCAAATGATGGCCTTGCAAATAGACTAATTACTTTGGAGAAATAAAACTATGAAAGATGTATTTTAGTAGGACCAACAAGGTGTAATTTTTGATGATTGGCTTTAAGGCATTAGCTGCATTGTGTGACAAAAGCTGATAGGCCAGAAAAAAGCTTATAATGTATTGTAATTAGGAAATAGTTTGGCTTCTGGTTGTGATGGCGTGAATTGTAACATCTGTACTGTCTCACCCTTCACAAGACTGAAAGTGGAATAAAAGTTTTTAAAACGCCTCTCAACAGCCCCATCTATGGGTCAGAAAAAGGCAAAATCTGACAAATAACATTGGTGGAAATACAGGCTTTTTGGAAACTGCCAGATCTAAGCAAAACTGTGCATCTTTTGGCTTGTAGGTTCAGGCTTTATCCTAATTTATGCAGATGGTTAATTTTGTCCTTGTATGATCTTACTGCAGTGAATAGAAAATTTCATGTGTCTAAAGGTACTCGCGTACTGAAAATTTCAGCGTGTCTGCCAGTAGGATGGAAGGTCTCAGAACTGAGACTGCCTCAGCATGGAAACTCAGAACTGAGCTTCAGAAGAAATGCTGATAGTTCAGAAATTTTTGATGTTCTAAGTAGTATGAACAAACTTCTACATAGCAGCAAGGGACAGTGGGGTGGTTTTAGCTGGGGTGTTCAAATGAAACAAAATCTATAAGTTGCAGTCTGCCAATCTGTGTCCCCCAGTAACTTCCACCTGTTTACGTGTTCCACTGCACTTAATAGTGTGGATCTCAAAGAACTGTAGTTCCTAAAAGTCTGGCCGCAATCATGAGCTGAGGAGAGAAATGCAGAGTGCTGTGGAGATAAGTACAAGGGAAAACAGCGGTACTGTGCAGCAGATGTGAAGGGATGGGGCGGAGGAGGCATGAGAGGCTTGGAGTGTTGTGATGGTGTGCTGTCAGTGCTGGGAAAGGCAACTGTGAATACAGTCAGTCAGCATTCTAACTTCCCCATTGTGCAAGCTTTTACCACCTACAGAATGTGCACTGATGCTACTCTAGGCCATTCAATGTTTCCTTTCCCCTACAGAGGAGTGGACAAATTAGGAACATCTTTATTTGAACACATAAGCCACAGTCTTCTGGGGCGTCCCTTATCTCAAAAGCTGGCTGCTCATGCTGTGGGACTGCGAAGTGGAGGGGTGCTTCTCACAGGAGGGAAGGTACTCACTTCTGCTCTCACCTGCAAACCCTTGCACATTGTTTTCCATAGTTACAAAGTGGTTTATGTTAGTTTTGTTTGATACTATGCACCTTCCAAAGAATAAAGAACAAGCTGAAAGTAGAGCAGTTAACTGAACAGAGATAATTCAGTAGAACATCACACACACATACACACAGACATTTTGAAGATTGCTACCAATGCAATTTCAATAGGGATTAATCGGCTTTGTGTTTGTATTATGATAAGCACCTCTTGTCTTTGAAGTATTTGAGTAAAAATAAGCATATAGTTTCTCTTGTGTTCTAACATAAAATGGCAATGGAGTTGATACTGTTATTCTCCTGTTGCCTCTTACAGTGATCCATTTAATACCATATGTCACTGAACCTAGCAGATGTCTTAACATTGAACTCAGTTGAATCAGAACACTGTACTGGGTGTATGCACTCTGAATTTATCTTTGTTTCACTCTAGGGCTTTGGTCCCTACCAAGTGATGCGGAGGCAGGATACATACATACTTTTACTGAGGAATAAACCCAGTGTTTATACAGCTCCCCCAGCTTGTTGACTGGTTTATACTGTGACAAAAACACAGAAACACATGGGCTCTGTCAATTTACTTTCGCTCACATTTATTTTTGTAGGGAAGTGGAAAGTCAACATTAGCGAAGGCCATCTGCAAAGAAGCTTTCACTAGACTGGATGCTCATGTAGAAGTAATTGATTGTAAAGCCTTAAGAGGTATGATAATAGTTTATTTTTATCTTGAATGTTCGCTGTACAATAAAGAGGCGCAGTTATGAAGTTACAATATTTGGTTTGAATAATTTTTCTAGCATTTTTGCTGTTTTCGCAAGGATGTTTGATGCCCCACAATTAGAATCTTCAACAGTCTGATGAAAATACAGGTACTGTAAGTTCTATCAGCTTCTGTCCCACATACCACAACCAATTCAAACCGTGCTTGCCATGCTAATTTCTGATTGTTACAAAATAGGAAGAAGTTGCAAAAATTGAACTGTGTGTTTTTTCAGCTGTGCTTGCTGAAACAAATGTTTTGTTAACGAACCATAAATGTTAAAGTATACCTGTACTCCGTGAAAGGATAAAACAGGCACCAAAGAAGGATTGAATGACCAACTGAAACCTGATTTATGGTGGCATATTTACAAAACTAGTGTATTTGGCAATAGGCATTTAACACTCATGATTATAGATGATGAGATGACTCCTTAGGCTTTGTGAGTTCAAAATAATTACTCAGCACAAAGACGGAAGAGGACAAAGGAGGCATTTTTCTGCTCTTGCTTTTCACTAGCTTTTCTGAACAGTCTTGCTGTTACAGGGACAGAAAATACTCAACTGTTTTCTTACAGAGCCCTTCCATTTCCTCAGTATATTCTTTTTGCTTAAACCACTACATAAGCTGGAGCTCCTTGCACCAGCCTTGGCTCTGGAAAATTCTTCCAATTGCAGGATTTTTTAGTAGCTATTTTAGAATGCTGATGATATTTCTGTGGTTTTAACTGTCTGGAAATTAGACTTGTAGGCTTCTATAGTGGTTAGTAAAAGATGATTAATATTATTTTAAAACATGTGGAACCTTCTAGTACTTTTTTGATTGAAGATGTGAACTCTTTCTTTAGTGACTGTTGACTCTGGTTTAATCTGGGAATCTGGATTTATAGATGTAAAATCAAAACAGACAAAGTAAAACATTGTGATTTTTTTTCCTGATATTCTGTGTCATTCTAATAGTATTTTGTTTTAGGAAAAAGATTAGTAAACATAAGGAAACATGTGGAAGAAGCTTTTTTAGAGGCAGCATGGAGACAACCATCCATTCTTTTGATGGATGATCTTGATCACATTGTCGGAGTACCTTCTACACCAGAGCATGAGAACAGCCCTGAAACTGTTCAAAGCAATAGACTTGCTTATGGTAATGCTGTTCTACCTTTGTCTGGATAGAAATATAATGCAACTTAGAGTTTCTTACGCCTGAGTTGTACTGTCCTACCTGAAAAATCCTGTCTGTATCATTATTGCCTCTGGACCATGTGATATCCAGGCAGAGACTCACAAATTATGGTATGTAGGCATTTGTGGACTGGTAGCTGAATCAGAATAATGTACTCTGGATCTTGGAGTAGTCCTTGCCAATGTGTATCCACCACTGGTGCTGCTGGTAATGCCTGTTGTCAGTACCACTGGCACTGCTTGGGCCTTCTCTGTTCTTTTTTATAGTACTCATACACTCAAATATGTTGCAATTGATTACAAACTGCAGACGAACCTTTAACTGATAATTACTGATAAAATGATTTTTTGTTTTCCATAACTATTATTTATAATTACAGTGGTACTTCAATTTGATACTTTCTGATGTTGAGAACCAGCTTCTTTTACATGAGTACCAACTTCTTTATCACCCTGCTTAGTATACATTGTAGAACTTCTGTTCTGTTTTACAATATAACAGTCCACAAATGTTAAAAATAAGATGATCACTTGTAGTTTTAACATCTGTATATGGTTCCCTTTTATTCCTGAAAGTCTCGGCAGTGCTAAGTTGCAATTTAAATCTAAATGACAAAGATTAATAAAGCCACAGCAAAAATTGCCTTCAATTTCTTAGCTCAGTTTGAGGGAGTTAGGATAATTTTTACTGAAATGCTTTTGAAATTCAGAAAATCTTACTGTAGTTTCTTCCTAAAAATGTGCTAAGGTACATACAGATTTGTTTGGTTTTCTTATGACTTTTACTTAAAGGTATCATGCATACAACAGAGCTTTAAAGGTTTCTTCTTGAAGATCTACCTTGCATCCTTATGTTTTTTTACTTTTACATATTACCTTTCTCCTGGAGTGCTTAAACCTTTTCTAGGTTTAAGATCTGTTGTTTTTCCTATTACTTTTTCTTTTTTGTTTGCATGGAGGGAGTAAAAGCACACAAAAGTAGATGCTATCAGTGACGTTACAAAATCAGTTATTAAAAAGCATTTCTGATGTCATTTTATTTATGGAGTGTGCTGTCCTAGAGAGAATCACTATACCTTTTTTTTTTTCCTAGTTTGAAAAAACAACTGTAAACATGGAAATAAAAATAATATGTTACAAAGCTGTTATATTTTATGTGCATTAATGCTGCTCTCCAGGTTAGGATTATTTTTGTTCTCTTGCAATTCATGCAGAAATATCTTCTGTGTTTAGTTTTGAAAGATCTGATAAAAGAAGTTATTTCCATGGGGAGTTTGATTGCATTAATTGCCACGAGTCAGTCTGAACATTCCCTTCATCCTTCCCTGGTTTCAGCACAAGGAACTCATATATTTCAGTGCTTCAAATGTATCCAATCTCCAGATCAGGTAAGTTCAAATAAAAATGGTTAAAATGTTGTTTGCCTTCCCAGAAGCCTCAAATATGATGCTGGAACAGCTGCAAAATGGTAGGTTACACCTGAAGATGAGAAAATACTTGGAAATCTTGGAAGTTCTTTTGTGATACTTAAGTGCGTCAGAACTTATATCTGTCATTATAAAGTTAAAAAAAAAAAAAAAGTAATTCACTGAAAACTCACAGTTGGCCTCACTCGCCAGTGGTAAGAGGAGGGTGTATTCAGAGGACATTTCAGTTTAACATAAAACAAGTCAGGTTGTCTAACACAGGTGAGATATGCATGTCTCCCTGTTACCTCTAAGAGAATGCTGAAGGAGCAGCTTTGTAAAACATGTAACTCGTCAAGTTAGAGAAATTAAGTTAAGCGTGTGTTTTTTTCACAATTCAGTGAAATAAGTGTGGCCCTAGGACGTGTATTTTAAAAATTATTTTAGAACTAGGTATTAATTTTATGGGACAGTTTTAGCTTTGTTTCCATATTAATACTCTCCCTCTACTTTTGAACATAGTCCAGTTTGAAAAGACAAATGTATAGAGAGAAGAATGAACAGTATTAACTTTCATGCAGGAAAAAGCAGATACTTTAAAACCCTCATCCCCTAATGACTCATTTGTATTTAACATAGGTTGTTCCTGTCTGTGTGTCTTTGGTCACAGGCCAGCAATTAAAAGCCACTGAGGAGGGGATGCAGTGTTAGATGCAGTTTAACTTTCTCCCACTTCCTGCAAGTCTGCTTTTATTGTTTTTAATACTAATACTCAAATAAGGATGAGACATTGCTGGAAAAGTAAAGTTCTCAAAAAATACCAAATAATTTGAAGTGCTTTTGTCTAGCACAATATATTGCATCTCAAACATATTCTGTGCTCACACGGACAAAATGAAATGTATTCTTTTTCCTGTGAAACATAACAAGTGGATATAAAACAGTAGAATCTGGGGAGGGAAGGATGTGTCATTATTAATGTTGAATTTAAAGTAGCTCTGATGAGGTGAATATTTAAAGTTTTAAAACTGGTGAATTTATTGAAGTGCACCTGAAGAACTAGCATTTGTTCATATTGCTTAGGTTTTGTTATTTAAAGGGTTTGTGTTACACAGATATTTAAGGAAATTTTAGTAAGTCATACCTGTTTACTCTTTGAATTCCTGAACTCCATATAAAGAGTAAACTCAATACACACTTGCTGCACAATAATGTTTTTCAGAAGCAAAGATATGAAATACTGTATTCCATAATAAAGAAGAAACTGAATTCTGATCCGAAGGACTTCTCTGATCTTGACCTCCGGTGTATTGCAAAGGAAACAGAAGGGTTTGTTGCTAGAGATTTTACTATGCTGGTTGATCGTGCCATTCATACCCGTGCTTCTAACCAGAATGCATCAGATAATGGTGGTATGTTGACAACAAAATCTTTTATTTCACTGTCTTACTTCTGTTATCCAGAACTGGTGGAATAATACAGAAAGAAATCCCCAATTTTTATATTTTATGTTTAAAATTTCTTCAAGTGTTACACATTATAAGAGGTTTGTTATTGGCAGTCTGTGTGTTTGGTTTTTCAGGATTTTTCTTTCTTTTTTTTTGCAGATTTCATCCTGTCAACTGTGGATTTTCAAAAAGCTCTAGAAGATTTTACTCCATTAGCTCTGAGAAATGCCAACCTTCATAAACCTAAAGACCTTGGCTGGGACAGGATTGGTGGCTTAAAAGATGTGAAGCAAATGCTGAGGGATACCATCATGTTACCTGCAAAGGTACTAAGTTCCTTTAAATTAGTTACTTGAATTTTGTACATCATGTTAGTAGGGAAGAATTATTTTTAAGGTTTGGAAAGTATTGGATAGAAAGATGACAGGCATGATTTTGTAGCTTTTAAATCTTAACTGTCTTCAACGGGAAAACACTTTGTCCTTCCCCTTCGCTCTTCCAAATGCAAAAGTCAATGGCTGAACTTTACTACAGAGAAAGTGTTGCTCTACAGTGTTGGGGTACTGCCACACTCGCTTGCAGGGCTTGTGGTTAGGCTCTCTGAAGACAACATTTCCCACTGTTTTCTGCAGTGCTTTTGCTAGAGGAGTATTTTCTTTCAGATGAATGCCAATCCAGCAATCACACTTTATTTTACTTTGGCCTTTATGCCTTGCTTAAAATTTGAATGTTGAGATGAGCCATTGAGCATTGGCTCTGCAGAAAAATGACGGAATGGTATATTTTATCATATCATTCAGTGATTGAAATAGGAATTTAGAACTGCCAGTATGGAGAATATAAAGCTCTAGTCCATCCCTATTCTGGCTTGTTTCCTCTTGGTAGAAAATCACACTTGCTTGTATTTTAGGTATCTGTTAAAACTAGGAACCTACTTCTGCGCTGAGTAAACTAAAAACAGTCCAGATGAGCTGTTGGGCTAAGACTGGGGATGTAATAAATTAGATGCATTCTGTTTAGACAAAAATCATTATTAGTCAAGTGATGTTACAGTACATTACAGAATCCTTGCTACTTTTAGAATATATCACATTGAAACTCTTTTCCAGTATCCAGAATTATTTGCAAATCTGCCCATACGACAGAGATCAGGAGTTTTGCTGTATGGAGCACCTGGAACAGGAAAAACACTGTTGGCAGGAGTAGTTGCGAGAGAGAGTGGAATGAATTTCATCAACATCAAGGTAACAAGAGTTTAAGCTTAACAGATTCATTTTATTAACTAAATTAAATAACTTTACATAATACCTGAAACTGTGTGCTTGTGAGGGCAAAATACTTAAGTAAGAAACTCACATATAAAATTTTGCTTGTCTCTCTGGATATCCCTCTGGACATCAGATTCCTGGAACTTCACAGTTTTATTACTGAGATTTTTTTTTGTATACTTATTGATTAGGCAGAATTATAAAATTTAATTAGGTGTTCCTAGTTTGTCAATTTTTGTAGAAGACCCCAGATTTTGATGGGTATCTTTGATGATTTCTACTGGACAATGAAATTGAGCAATATATTTTAAACATTTTTAAAATAATGTGTAAACCTTTGCCTTGAGATAATGTAACACATGTTCCGTTATGGTACAAAAATGGAAATGATTACTCTTAAACGAGCTGGAATGCTTGAAAAATTCTTCTGGCTTATCTAGACCCCTTGGCTCTTCTGTTCAGAGATGACACTGTCTTGGCTGCAAGAAAATTCAGTCTAGTACACAAAACATATGCTGATGTTGAATTACACATTGAAACTAAGAAACATGTCATGAGTATTGTTTTCTGGTTATATCTTTTTAGGGGCCAGAGCTGCTCAGCAAATACATTGGAGCAAGTGAACAAGCAGTTCGAGATATATTTAACAGGTGTGTTTTGTAAAGGTTTGTGATGTTATCAGTAATTTTCACCGGTTGAAGCACAAATGAATAATTTTGTTGTCTGCAGAGAGATATGGCATCAGATCATAAAAGCATCTGAAATAATCAGCTGTGCTAAACCAGATGGGTGTATTTTGGTAGGTTGAACCTGGCCATCATTATTAAAGAACTGCACATTTTGGTTCCAATGAGGAACGTGCATTTGAAACTGAACTCACAGTCCTCTCCAGCTACAGTGCATTGGGTCACAGCACAGAAGTATCTTGGAAAACACATCCTGAATTCCTTTCAGATGATTCCAGAAGACAGTTTACTGTACTCCAAGTAGTAATGCACACTCAATACCTAGGGTCATATTAAACTTTGTATTGAAGTGCTCAGTGCCAATAGTTGTTATTTACAAATCTGCTCTTACTGGCCCTCAGTGCTCACTAATGCCAACATATCCTACATAGCCTTTGCATCTAAACTTATCATGTGGGCAGTCTTTTGTTAGCTGTCTGTAAGCCAAGAACTCACCCGCAGTGATTGGGTTTTAGAGCTTTCATGTATATTAATATGACAGTTGAACACTTAGAAATGATAACGTGAGTGCAAAGTGCACCATAAAAATGAGCAGTGATTCTATTGCAGTCCAGTTTTCAGAACCTCTTAAATTCTACAGAAAGTAGATTTTCTGCTCTGTCACTAAATACAACTGTTCTCTGAAGCAAAAAGCAATTACATTCAATATTTCTAAGCAGTTCTATTTGTGAATGAAACTGTAACAGAAAAATAATGATTGCCCTTTCTTTCCCCCTTTTTAGAGCTCAGGCAGCTAAGCCTTGTATTGTTTTCTTTGATGAGTTTGATTCTATTGCCCCTCGCCGAGGCCACGACAACACAGGAGTCACCGACCGAGTGGTTAACCAGCTGTTGACTCAGTTAGATGGTGTGGAAGGCCTGCAAGGTACCAATTCACCTGTGTGCTCTTTCTTCTGAAGAAGTTTAGCAGATATTAATGGCATTTTTCTGCACTTTCCTAAGGAGTTTATGTGCTAGCTGCTACCAGTCGCCCGGATTTGATTGACCCGGCTTTGTTAAGGCCAGGTCGACTGGATAAATGCCTGTACTGTCCACCTCCTGATCAGGTGAGGAAACAAATAATTCCACGCGAGAGGCAAGGAAAATATCAGACTAATGGGTTTATTCTCCTTTTCTTTATATGTAGTGGCGTTTGAAACTTGGTTTCAAAAGTGGACTTGATTTCCCAGCTCTAGTTATATGATAGGGTAAATTTACTGATTTTAATGTCAGTGTGTTCACATAAAACTGGGGAAAGAAAAGGCTGTTTACCACAGTCTTCTGGATCAAATCATACCCTGTGGATCTAGGTGATTTTAAAAAAAATATAAAAACCAGGGAACTAATCTGTGGGTATAATGTTCTCCATCTTTGTTCAAAGTATGAGTCCAGTGGATTTGCCATTTGCTTAAACCATAGCCAGTCTTCCGAGGTACAGTGTGTGTCCCTGATTCCCCATTTTATGACAAAACATTAGTGCTGCTTATTTTCAGATTAGTTCACACATATAACAAACACCACCACATCATTTCATTCCAAAACACATAGGATCATCCTGTGCCTTAAGAGCATAGATATACTCTCTTTTTTTCTTTTTTTTTTTTTTTTCTTCTTTTTCTATTTTGGACTTCTGGTTTAGAGTAAGATCATTTAGGTAAACAGAAGCATTTCACTTTGATCATACTTTTCTTTACAGAAGGACAGATGAGGAGCAGAGCTCACCTTTATATTTTTATGTATTTCTTATATAAAAATCCCAGATATTGACTTGATATATTAGAGAAATATATTCTCTGTATACTACATTTGGTTTGGATAGTACCTTTCTAGTATTAGAGCAGTATCTTTTTGAAAAAAGATCCTTTCTCCCTCATAGAGAAAGTGGCTGGTGACAGGGCCAAAGCACCACCCAGCAGTCAGGACAAGGAAAATAACAGGTTGCTTTACTGACATTTTTTTTTCCTTTTTTCCAGAACTCACGCTATGAAATCTTAAAAGCTCTCAGTCATTCCCTGTCCTTGGCAAATGATGTGGACTTTCAGGATTTGGCAGCAAAAACAGAACAGTTCACAGGGGCTGACCTAAAAGCTTTATTATACAATGCCCAATTAGAGGCAATCCATACTAATTTAAATTTAGGTTTAACACAGGTAAATAAAACCGATATTAAAAAAGTCTTCCCTGTTCATTTTTATGTTGATATGTTTGAAAGAGTTAATTGTATCAATGGGGGCTTTTAGCAAAACCATGTTTTCTTATATTTTTATACAGAGGATTAACATTTTAAAATGTTTGCGGAAAAATACAAGAATAATGTAATGAATTGGTTTAAATACTTCTTAAACACAAGGTTTTTCTCGTTTAATGATAGGTATTTATTGTTAAATAGATATATGTAAGCCCAAATGTGTTTATCACAATTAATGAGGAACAGCTAACAGGAGGGATCCCACACTGAATGTCTTGGGAGCAGATAGCAAATTCAGTTTTGAGACTGCACATTTTGGAGGATGGAGGAAATGAGAAATTGGTGGGTTTTGGGGAGTTGTTCCAGCAGATTGGGTTTGACCAAGGTCAGGAGAAAAGTGGCAGGAGGATGGCAATACCTGAAATGGCCAGCTCTGCCTCATTTCCAGGCACCAGCTAGTACTTGAACTTCCAAGATACAGGATTCCACCCTTGGTTTGTACCCCTCATGTGACTGACAGATCCTTCCTCTTCTAGCCTCTGTTCAGCCACCTCTCTTGATGTTTTTAATGCCTGTTCCTTGGTTCTAGCTGGAAAGGAGCAGGTATGGCTTCCACTACTTGGTGGCCCCAAAGGGAAGGGTTGGGTTGGGTGCAAGATGAAGGAGACCCTCTTGAATTCTTGAAAGCTGTTACCAAGGAATTGGGCTCTGAGGATGTGACTGTTAGTATTGAGAGGGATCTCCAGCATATCTTCCCTAACACTCCCTTCAGTTGTAGCATCATTAAGTAGTTGATACCTCATGATTATCCATCATAGGAAGAGATTGTTGTCTGAAGCAGTGGTCTCCAGAGTGGTGTGCACACATCCCAGAGAGAGCACAAGGCAGTCCATTGATGTGCAGGAAGAAAGTGTTAGAACTTCAGTGGTACATACATATAATTTACAAATAATATCCATATGCTCGGTAGAGTGCGCTCAGAAATTTTTGATAGATGTGTACAATCAAAGAGAATTGCAGACACCCGTCTAAAACAGCAATTCTGATTTCCACATCAGCATTTGAAGTGTGTTGGCTGTGACTATAAATGAGTACAGCAGTTAGGCACTATAAAAGTAGACTCACTTCAGCCTCCTAGAGCATTTTACACAAAATACTCATTTGCTTGGCAGGTAAAGGTGAGACAGAAGTGGTACAACACATACATGAAGTTTCCCAACACATGCTGTTATTGAGAGTGTGAGGCCGTGGAAACAATAAAACCTTAAAATTATCTCCTGAAACTATTTTTCTAGCATGAAGACAGAAAGTTCTTACAGGTATTAGATTTTCTTAGCAAAATATTTAGAAAAACAGATTACTACTAGAGTCAAATGTAAATTGATACTCTCATTTGCCCTGTATATCAAATCTTTTCATGTATTTCCAATTGTAGATTGTTATGAGTTAACCCTTGTAATGTTCTGGTCTCTGTTACAGGATTTTGGATCTAGTTCTGATAGTGACTTCAGTCTCTCTTCCATGGTTTTTCTAAATCACAGCAGTAGCTCAGATGATTCAGCTATAGATGGAGAAGCAGAGCTCGAGCACTCTCTTGTTTCTTTAGACATGTCTGACTTGCTTCCTGAAGATCCAAGGTCCAACATGTATCGTCTTTATTTCGGAAGCTCTTATGAATCAGAGCTAGGAAATGGAACTCCTTCAGAACTGGTAAATTACTCACTTAATGTTTTGGATTTTCTAAATATTTTTAATTGAGAAGCAGAAAAAAACATACAATTTGCCTGGTTCTGTTTATAAATACAGTTAGATCTGCTGTGACCTTCAGACTGTGTTCAGATTATACTTGGTAGTCCACAGTGAGGAAGGGGATGGATGGGATGTGATCTGAGAAGATACAGTATGGACTTCTCTGCAACGGTGCAGGAGTTTAAAATCAAAATCCCGGAATACTGCTGAATACTTTATAATTAAGCAAATTGTATTCATATTAGATTTAACTCTCTGGTCAAAGAGCTTGTTCCCTTCCAGAGTTTAACAGTAAAACAGTTCTTGACTTTTTGGTCATTGGTTTGTTTGTTGCTTTTTCTTTAACTTAGTTTTATTACTAAAGAGTGAAAACTCAGCTTTTAAGAATTAAGTTACAGACTCAAGAATCAAAGTACCTTCTTCAGTTCCCAGTAAAATGTGCATTAATAGAATAATCAGACCATGGAATTGTGAAAAAGAACAGAACTAAACCTTTACTTCCATCACTGTCTTTAAGAAGCAGAATTCCCGATGTTGCATCATGTTGCAAAGAAAGCAGCATATTCTGTGGCCTGTTTGCAGGTAGGGATGTGCAGGTTGGCTGCCCAGCACCTGCACAGTGATCAGCTCATCTCTCTTGGCAGGCAGGTCAGCAGAACAGGGTGTGCTGCCTCCGAGCTCCTCACAGTGAACACATGACTTCAGAGATTGTGTGTGATCTGTGGGAAACTCATTTTCAAGATGAATTTCAATCTGTTGTAGAACTGTTACTACAAGTAGTAATCTAAGTTCTTAGATTCTTGTTTTCAAAACTGTCTTGCATTGATTCTTAAAGCCAAAAATAACTTACTTTAACATTAGAGAAGTAACTACTGACTGCTTTGGTATATTTTATCTTGCATTATGGGTGATAGTGTTCAATTAATGCAACTTTAAACACTTAGTTTTCCTCCGACTGTGAAAATTCTTCAGCAAGGATTCTACAAGAACTTTGATCTCTTTAAGTTGTTGAATTGGAAAGGTGCTTACTTATCAAGTGCACAGAGAATTTGGAGGTGATGAATATTTAAATTCCAAAGCTAACTACACAAACTCATCCAGATTTCAGAACCACTGATTTTCCTAAGTAAATAAAGCGATGGACTTAGCAGACGTTTATTCTTTTTAGATGGGTCCTTACAAAAATACTTACATATTTTCCAGACATGAAACACTTAATTTTCAAATTTGGCCTTTTGCCCAGACACTTTGGCATATTAACTTAAATCTTTCTGTTCAAAAAATTGCATATATAATGTATTTTAAAGAGAAAGTCTTTGCCAGTGGAGGCAAGCTTATATTGAATTGTAAGCTAATTCCTAATGATGGAGTTGCTCCTTTGGATCCATAATGAGTTAATGTATTTCCTCTTGTGATCAATTTAGAGCTCTTTGTGTTTGTCTGGTCCAAACTCCGTAACTTGCACCTTTACCAGCATCACTCAGAGAGATGTTGCATCCTCACAACCTCCAATGCTTAGAGCAGCTTCTCAAGAAGGCTCCCTGGAGAACCAGGAGCAGCAAGCAGAGCACCTAAGGACAGAAATCAACGCTAGCAAGGCCAATTACAGAAGCAAGAATGGAGTATGGCACTTCTTAAAATTATTATGTAGTCTTAACACTTCTCTGTTGTTTTTTCCACATTTCTTGGTATTTCAATAAATAATTTCTGCAATAATATTAAAAATAGTGTGTAACAAAAGTAGCAGAGATAAATGATACTTAGTTTGAAGAAAATAAGCCAGATGTTAGCATTCATATAATTCAACAGTTATTTCTGTTATTTATTGATCTGGAGGGGGGAGAAGGTTGTGACTGTATTTTTAATACATTTGTCTGTACATGTAATGGGGAGGTTCTATAGTTAAAGATATTGATGGCGCTGTGTTTCTGTAGAAATTTTTCATTGTCTGTTCATGGCTCTCTTTCCAAGGAGGACAGCACCCTTAATCAGTCAGTGCTTCCCAAGACCACTTTGACTATTACCCAGTCTCATCTGCTGACTGCTCTGCAGGGTCTGAGACCATCCATTAGCCAGGAGGACTGGAAGCATTTCACTGAACTGTATGTAATTTTTTTTGTAATTTTGAATTCAGTGGAGATGTGATCTTATCACATTCCTTATATATCAGAAACACAATAGTTTTAAATAAATGTGGGAACTCGCAGCTCATAGCTGATAGCTTTTGACAGCAGTTTTATTAAGTTCCATAGTGGGCAAGGGAAACTGTTTTACCAGTGAATTGTCATATTCATGTAGGACCTAGAAATAACAGACGAGAACCCCCTGGTATTATTAGGTTATGAGCCATAACAGTACAAAGAGGCTCTTTGGTCCTTCTAGGTCCTTCTTGCTTCCACTTTAGCAATAGCTCCTTGTATTTTCAAATTGCTGGAATTTGGCCCTCTGTAGTGGCCTTAGTGGTCTTTGTAGCTGCTGTGTTTGGGAAAAGCAGTAATCTGTGGAAGTATAAACATACTGAAAAGGAGAATGTGTCTCCATGGATTTGGAGATTAAAAAGCTGAGAGAAAAACAAAGGAAGCAAGGCAGAGAGCTCTCTGAGTTAGGTCTGTGGGTGAGAACTCCTCCAGGTCCCCAGGTCTGGGCACTCTTCATTTCCATAAACATTTACCTAAACATCTGGAGTTCGTAGTGCATTAATATGCATCTGAGGAGGTAGACACACAAAACACGTTTCATGAGAATTTTCTAATGTCTTTTTTTTGTTTCCAGGTATGATAATTTTCAGAATCCCAAGAAGAGGAAAGTACAGATTGGTGCAACGTTCAGACCAGGACAAAAAATTACTCTGGCTTAGTAACTTGTATTTGCTTGTAATTGCTAAACTGTAACTGGAAATGTCATGTGATTAAATCAGATTATTTATATTCATATGAATTTATTAATGCAGCAGTTGAAGATGTTTCTTTTAAATTTTCATGCTGTAAAATTACGTCAGATTTTATTTTGAAGAAAATTGTCCTCCTTTAGATTGATATTAAATTTTTTGAGAGAACATTGGTTATGTTCTGTCCAATTGTTTATCATATAAACTTTTACATTTCAGTTTTTATCAATTTACTTGCCAAAATCTGACAGTGATTTCCTGCCTCTGCTTAGTCCCTCACCACAAATAGAATCTGTTCAAATAGACTGTAATATTAATGGGGGATATGTTTTTTAAATGTTCTATAAAGCCATTCTCTAATGGCCTTTGGAGGACTTAGAGGAGGGTGCTACTTCATATGTATATTAGCAGGCAACTAGACTAATTCTTCCAGAATATATTTTTCCAGCTATAGCAGGAAAAACCAGACCAAGATACTTGCATCTGGTTTTCTGCCACTGTTTGTTAATCAGAAGAATACCAAATTGCCTTTCACAACAATTGCACCTTCTTACCCCTACGTTTTCTTCCTGGAGACCGCCAAAAATATTTCAGATGCTTGGAAGCTTTCTAATGTTACATCCTGAAATTATTCACAACTGTTGTCTTCCATGGAGATTGTTAAAGAGGTGGGTGCCTTAACTGATAAATAGATAACCAGGTCTTAATACTAGGAGGGGGAAGGAAGGAGGAGGCAGGAAAGAAAACTAGAGATGTTTCCCGTGAGTCTGTTGGACCCTTTCACCTCTTTTTTGCTTCTCCTTCAAAATAGTCTTATCTCCAATACTATATTATCATCACTTCAAATACTTGCATTTGAAACTTCAGCCCAGTTAATTCCGTTGATTAGTTCCCACAGTTTCTCAGGTACCAATAGGAGTTCTCACTTACTCTTTCACCTACCGGCTTAAAGATCTTTCAGCCAAGGGTTCTTTTCTACACACAGAGCCTCTATAAGAAGGTGATCTTCCAGCTCTGTCCTTAGAACACTGTGGTTTATTACATCTTCTTTGCTTGGTAAAGAAATCTTCAGGTATACAAAAGCATCCAGATTAGCCAAAATTAGCAGCAGCATCTGTTCTTCAATTTAGGTCTAGATAATAGTTGTACAGAATTCATTAGAAATGGAAATTATTTAACCTTCCTAGTACTGATAATCTCATAATGCACTGATACTTAAATCTGAAAGGACCAGTCACAGGTGAATTGTGATGGTACCAAAGACAATTCCATAGATTATTGTACTGTGCTCATTTAATTGGAATACTGTACTTCAGTGCCAAGTCTTATATTGCAGAGTTAAAAAGGAAGGTTTGCTGTATGCCAAGGTCTTATCAGTCCTCAACCAAAATTATGTACTACGCTGTCATGGAAAATGTTCTTAAAGCCTAGAAAGCCTTGGTTCAAATCTCTGGTTTTCCTCCTTCTTTCATGCAAGGAATTTCGCCAGTGAACAAGCTCAGTGTTAGTTCAGACATTCCCCTGCATACGTAACCTGGATGATGCTGAGGGCAGGTTCATGTGATCCAAAAAGGAGGTCACAGAGTAACTACCTGCTGTTAGGTGGTCTTTGTTACATTCTGAGTTACACTGACATCTCACCTTGGAAGGCAGTAGAGAATGTAAATTAAGCCTAGCTAATATCTGTTACAAGTCTGATGTATAAGGAGCATTAAGCCAGTAGCTCAGAGGAGGATAATCCCTTCTATTCAAGTGTTGTGCAATGAAGATCAACTGGCCTGTGGCGACTCTTGCACAAGGCCTGGGAGGGAGAGGCACTCAGAGAGAAAAGGGACGGATGACATTTGTTTCACATTCTGTAGGGCAGTAGGATTTAGCATGGTGATAACACAGGCAGACAAGCAGTGTGTGTCACGTTTGAACCTGTTTTCTAGTCTCCATCAAGTCAAGAACTAAACAAGGTCTTGAAGCAGCAACCTAGGGATGAACAAATCCTGTGCCTCCCCACTAGTTCTCCTATCACTCCTCTCTCATCAGCGGATAATGATGTCCGTTTTTCTGGGGATGTATTACAGCCTTTATAAAGGTTTGATAACCTGGGGTTGCTTTTTTCTTTTGCTTCTGTTGTCACCAACATTGTCAGCTGTCACTGATCCTTCCTCCACTGCCTACCAGTCTTTCCTCATAGTTGAGGGACTTCCAAAGAAAAAAGTGTTAAACATAAATGATGTAAACAGTAACCCTGTTTCCAGTGTGCAAGGGACTCTTTAAATTTGTTAATAGGAACTTGGTTTCCACTACTATTCAATAATATTTCTTAAAATGGAATTTATGTTTGAAGCTATCTTCTTTCAGCTGGTTAGCTGGTATTTTCTTCAAACAGTGCTTTGGAAAAATGTACCTATTTTGAAAGTGATCTGCCATTCTGGACTGGAAAGACTTTTTGTGGGAAAAAACAAGTGAGGTAACAAGTCAATTTGGTTAAATCGTGGTTTAACTGGTGCAATTAACTCTAAGGCTTATATGTCTGAATGTTGAGCGAATCTGGTAATTCTAATGGTGAAAATCTTACAGGCTTGCTTTTCCAAGAATTGGGGACATTGGAGCACATTAAATCTTATCCAGTGTGTTGGGTCTTTTTATGGTATTCTTCCATAAATCACATTTATTTGGAAACAATATTTCTGAGGTATAGTAAAAAATTCTCAAGATCATTGATTGTCTGATTTCTTATGGAATCAAATTTGTTCCATTTTCAAAGAGAAAAATGGAAAAGATTTCTTAACCCATTTGAAAATAAAAGATAAGTAACATCTATGGATGCTTAGATTACTTAGCCTTATGTTTCATAGATGTCACCAGCTAGAACTCTGCTTGACAATATTTTAAGCATGACAGGTAACAGCCTGGTTAAAACACATGAATTTTATCATTTATATTAGGTTTGAAATGTACTTCACCTTTTAGTTCACCAAACATGTCTAAATTTTGTGTGGACCACTGTGTGCATTTAATGTCATACAGAGAGTTTCTCCATCTTGTGGCATTAAGGAATCATAGTCAATTTCTCCAGCCTAAACACAAATAAATATTTAAAAGTACAATTTCAAAACAAAAGCATTGTATAAACTTGATTTTTTTCACAGCCTATTTTACTCATATTAACTGGGGGAGTGTGTGTGTATACATATATATAAAAATTATTGAAAGATATAATTGACTTTTTAATCTTACTAATATAATTTATAATTTGACTTCTTGTCTAATTTATTCAATAACTCCTAGTTATTATGAAAACAGTAAAATCCATGCATGCTATATCATTGCATGAGGATCTGACTCCTTGTTTATTATTTAATAGCTCCTAAGCTCAGACAGTAGGGTGGGAGTGAAGCCTACTTTCCAAGAAGTTGAGATAAGAATAATAAATCCATAAGCCGTGGAGGAGCTTTGAAGAGACCAGAAGCAGAACAGAGTTTCTTGCATGAGTTCAGCAGATATGTGCAGAGTTAATCCTATAGAAAGAAGCTGGGAGACTGGATTACAATTTGTCAAAGTCAGTTGACAGGTAAGGATCTACTTCTCTCTCACAGGCATCATTTGGGAATAACCCATTTACAGCCACCACTTCAGAAATTTGGCTTCAAGGTTCAATTGCTTGAGTTTTCCCATTTCTAAAATAGCCCAAACAGAAACAATCTGCCTTAGGCACAGTGAAATGGAAATCTGTTGACTAAGATTTCGCCTGCTGTTGCAGAGATGCAGCAAAGAGGTCTAGGATTAAATACTTTCAGACACTCAGGCATTAGCAGAAACACTGAATCAGTTTGCTGGTGTTCAGGTCACAGGTGTAAGATTAACAGAAAAGAAGTGGGAAAAAATCAATCCTCTTGTATCCTCTAACTGTGGGCAGGGGCTTTGGTAAGACTTCCATGTATGTGGCTTTCTTGTTCTGTCCTACAGCAGTAGAGTCATGTCAGCTGCTATTGGGTAACCAGGGCAGATTTTGCATCTCTCAGCAGTGCTGTGCCACACCAGCCTCCAAAAGTCTTTAATAGCTTGAATTAGTTGAAATGACTTAGTGAAGACTGATATCTCAGGGACAACGTCAGTCTGGAACTCCTGAGTGCAGAAAGATGACCTCTTTCTTCACTGTTTACAGAAAACCAGCACTTAGGATTCAGCAGGAATGATTACTACCCTATGTAGGCACAGCTATAGCACACTACAGAGCCTGTGGAGACCCAGAATGAACACTGACACTGGATTTTGGTACAACAAAAATTACTAAGGTCATGGAGGTGTTGGTCAATTTCCCTTATTTCTAGAGACCAGTGGTTTTGTAGAATAAAAAGCAAGGAATAAAAACCAAAATGTTTGGAACCACCCACAAAATGCAGTCAATGCCAAGTTATATAATTCCAACATTAGCACTGGAAGAATTAAATTCATCCCCACAGTTTTAATGCCCATTTTCTGTTAGGAAGGTAACTGGGTCCTTCAGATGAACTATTTACAGATTCGGTGCTAATCTCCACTTCCCTAGTTATTGCCAAGTTTCAGGAAATAGTAATAAAATTACTTCTTAATAATATGTATTACTTATATATAATGGCTGCATATTGCCAAAGCACTGCTGAAGTAATTTTTTATAACTAGAGCATTGTGATCTTGTTTAGATACTTAAAGGCTACAGCAGGAGCTATCTGGTGGTTTACTGTTTTAGTGTTTCCCAAGAACTAAATCTTAGCCCATTTTCTAATGGCCATTTTTCCAGTAGTTAAAAACCTGCTCATTTTCTAAATGTCTAAAATACCTTTTTTTTTAATTTTAAAAGATAAAAATGTCCTTCATTAAGGACAGGTTTAAAACATATATTTAGGAAAAAACCTACTTGAAGGCAGCGTATTGAAACTTGTTCTTTCTACAGACCCTGGGGAGAAAAAGGTCTTGGCTTCCCTCACATCAGCATCTGCCTCTACACTGACCCCAGTCCTTCTTCCCAAGTTTAGGTGATTGGATCTCTTTGTCCTTCCCCAGCAGCTGTCCAGCACTGCAGGTCCTGCTGACTGAGCCATGTCCTGGTGAGGACAGTGGGTCTAAAGCAGAACTCCTGCAGTGGGGAGCAAGCAGAGTGCTGGGGTGGCATGAGGCACATGGGGTTGTTCCTCTCTGTCCGTGAGGGATGTGGGGCCCCTGTACCATGGAGCACAAGGAAGAGTCGATCTGTCCTAAGGGGCCATGGTTGGGAGCCACTGCAGAGCCCTCCCAGGGTGCTCCTTCTTCCCTGAGCAGCTGGAGCAGGCAGGCACGCAGAGGGAGAAATGCTTATGAGAAATGTTAATTTCATTTCTTAGTGGTTCTAAGTGGATATCTTATTCCAGCTCCCTACTATGGTGATATGAATTCCAGAAAAGGCTATAGGGTGGAATACGGCCCCTTCACGGGCCCTTCTTCAGTGAGATGGAACTTAAGCCATTCACACACATTAACAGACACTTACAGGGAACAATCAAAAAACCCTGAAATTTCCCCCTGAGGCCAAGGGAAGAGATGGGGCCTGTGCGGTGCTTTTTGAGACAGCCCATCATCTCAGACTGCAGAGCGCAGCAGGGGGGTGTCATAAAATGTGTGGGATTGCACTCATTCCGTGCAGGCACTGTTCTGCACTGACATTTGTCAGCTCTCAGTCTGTCATACTACAAGTAAATTTGGTTTGCAAATGTTTCCCCTCAAGCACTGCAAGAGGTATTTGCCCCATAAATTGTGTAACATTAGTTCCCTCTTTGAAAATTCAATCCTTTTATTCTTGCTGATATTTTTTTTCTGTCGGTGACTAATAAAGTCACCCATTCCAGTTCACAGTTGAAAAATTCAAAGCCGCATTACAGAAAGTAAAAAGCAGGTATCAATAACACTGATCTCAGGTTTTTATGCTTTCCTTATTATTTTGCAAGCAGCATATGTTCTCAGCATGGAAGTACTTGTACATTTTCATCTCTGCAGCTTTTCAGTCTTGTGACCCAGGTGGGTCCAACTATGGCAACAAGAGCTGATTTTATGATTTGGGCACTGTAACAAAATGCAGAGAAATTCCCTGAGTGTATTTTATGAAGAACAGCTCTTGTTTTTTTAAGACCAAGTTTCTTTCTCTGTAGATTGTAATGGAACTGGAAGTGTTGTAAACAAGACACTATTCTGACCCTGAGAAGAGAGACTATGCTACTCTAACAACCTACTTGGATAACTAAAGAAACGTGTAATGTACTTTTGTAGAGGTTTCTTCTCAGTTACACCTAAGAAAATGTCAACAAGCAAAAAAATTCCAAGTGTTTTTCCAGAATTTAGGAAACTTCATTTGTTCAAAACACTTAGCATGATCAGTGATTCTATTCTGATTGGGACTGCATAACCAGGGACAATATTGCTTGTCACATCCAATTTTTTTTCCATTTTCTTCTCTGAACTTTAAACTGCTTCTGTGTCTTTGGTTTTGTGAATGTCTACAAAATATTGCTCACTAGTATTTCAGGCTAACGTATTTTCTGATTTTATTTTCTTGATATTCATGATCTGCACACTTGATGGAAAATTATAAATGAGCTCACTGCTGTTTGTGCAAGACCCAATAGTGGCAGCACAGGTAAAACAGCAAAACATTTTGCCAAAGATGTGATGATGAGGGATGGTTGTGATGTTTCAAAACACAAAGCAAGATAGACTTCTTGTGTCCCCTTCCAAGATAGAAAACAAGGTTTAATAACAGATAGAGGATATTGTTACAAGGAAGGTCACTTACAAGCTCATTTTCAAGGTGACAAAAAATGTTATTTTGGATACAGACAAATGTATGCACACCATTTTTTTTCTTAGCTATATTGAAGTTGTTCTAATTATTTGATGCCTTGATCAGTGTGGTGCCTGTGTTTAGCAATGTCTGTGCCTTTGTCAGACTCTGGGAATGTGAGCATTCAGACCCTTCCCATTTGATCCTAGCAAAGGGAAGCAGCTTGAATCCCTGCTGTCCCTTTGGCTGTCAGATGAAATTAACTCTTTAGAGATCTCCACGTGTTTTTCAGCTTTCTAGAGCTGAAAATGTTCTCATTAGTAACATTACAGACTGATTCTTTGGGAACATGTAATATCATAAATAGCTGGAGGAACTAGGCTAGAAAAGCAATTGAAAATCTGCCATCCCACAGCAACTGATTCTGTGAAAAATAAATTAATGCCTCAGTCCCCATTTTCTGTTCAGGATACGTCAGAGGTCACATACTCTAAAGATGCTCCTGTGCAAGGTGTGCTGTGGAACAGCTGTTTGTGATGTCATCGTTTTTTAATGTTATCTTTTTTCAGGTGTTTTCTTCCTCTAGCCAGAATCAAAGGCAATGCACTGAAAATTCACTGTTTGAGAAGGTCTTGCTCACAGTACCCATTAACACTCAAAGACATTGGACGTGGCAGGGAAAGTAAATACCAGGGCCTCCTCATAAGTGAACTTTTATTTCCTGGGGTTCCTTGGGAGTTGTCTTTGCAAATAATGTCATTTGTGGGAATCTTTGGTGGAGTGAGAATTTGCAGTGGGTAAGGTTTCCTAAATATTAAAAATGTGGAAACAAAACATGATTATTTAATTTCAAGTTTATCCCAAGCATTAAGTAATATGGCAACTCCTCACACTGCTGTTTAAAGTCTTCAAACCTTGTGCTATTGTTGTGCATATTACGATGTATTATAGAGTGTATATTTTAATCAGAATACTGAAAATACTGAATCGGGTAATATTTAAATTTTTCTGAAATGTTGTAACTGGCAAAATGTTTTTCTATATTCATGAGCTCTCTGTCTAAACATATACATCTCTCAAACATTTGATACACCTTTCTGCACAGGCATGCTGAGTGCTGAGGGAGCATTTATTTTTGGCTTCTGGGCTCCCTTTCAGATTATTTCTGTGTGCCTGTATTCACTGGATAGCAGCTTCATACATTAACTATTAAAAAACCCTTTGAGGTCTGTAATGTATACTCAATTGACAGCATTGTATGGAGACTTCTTTTGCATTGTTTTTGACTTGTTTTCTTTTTAAGTATTTGCAGAATTAATTCCCTGTTTGCTCCACTATTTAGGTTTGGTGAGAGAAAACTAGAACTGCAAAATTAACAGAATGCTGCTACAGGGGCTCAGTAGGATTGTCTTGCTGTGGATCCCCGTGCTTTTGATAAATGCTTTTATCCAGTATTTAGACACATCAGTAAGTTTTCCTCCCCCACCAAGTCATCTTTATTGCATGCTGGAAAGTCCCAGCTCTCACCCTCTCCTTGTATTTCAGATGACTCCTTGTATTTCCAGTCTCTCAGTCACTGGTGGGGCCCTTTGCTGGATTTGTTCAGTAGGTCCATGCCTTGTACGGGCCAGCCCAGAGCCTGTGCCCCAGCACTGCACACGTGCAACACCAGTGCAGGGGAGAGACACCCGTGGTGTTCAGCATGCTCATCTGACCTTGGCAGGGACTGAACAGCGAAACAGCACCAACAGCAAAAAAATCCTGTTGAATAAGATTTCCAGGCCCGTGAAAAACAAAGGCTGGTAATAAAACACTACAGAAGACCTTCACAAAACTCGACTGTACTTGGCAGATAAAATAGCTTGTTAAAGCAAAGAAAAAAATAATGTGATAGGGTCTAGCGCTCATTACTCCTCAGTGATGATCCCCCATGAAACACCAGCCTGTTGTTAAGAGGAATTTGAATGGTAGAAATTATTAGAGAAGAAATAAAAAGAGAGAATTCAGAAAACATTCTTTCAAAAAAACCCCTTGCTGTTCCTGCATGTGTGCTTTAACAGTTATGTGCTGTTTACATCCCACTGCATCAAAAAGGATAGAGCAGAACTGGGGACGTCAGGAACAAACAGCCTATCACATGTGCAGGAATGTGAGTAAAACCAAACTGACAAGAAATTTTTTAAAACAGATTTTCCCCAGATCTTGTGCTGACTTTTCCAATAATTTTGGAAATACCTTTGACCTTTGTGTCAGAAATATTTTTGGTCACTAAAAGCTGAGGTGGACACTTCTTTCCTGATGGACTCAACTTATTCAGGGGCTGCTGGGTTAAGCTTGACTAGAAAGCCCACCAAAAAAAGTACATTGCAATATGTGTCCCTGGCATTGTCCCAGTATTTGTTCCTATGTATCCTTATATGGATATGTTAAGTTTCAACATATCATTTCCACTTATCAAGGGAGCAATTAAGCCATAGTCAGGCTCTGCAAACTCTGCGGGTATGAAGTGGTTGCTTTTGGTTTTGTTTTGGCCAACAATAAATGCTGAAGCTACTTCCATTTCTTCCACAGTTTGTAATCAGCTTTTCATAAAGAAGAAACAAGTCTTTTACCTTGCCAAGCAGTGGTCTGTTATGACACAGTTTAGAAAAAGAGCCCTAAGAATACTCCAAGAAACTCCTTAAGGAGAGGTAACTGGAAAATTGTGTATGTGGATTCCTGTTGCATCGTGTTGCAACAGAGTTCATCGTGTCCAGGGAGGTACAGCCACCGGCAGGGACACAGATGAGACAAGTCTGTTTCGTTAAGCACGAGAATCCATGTTTATTTCCCCCAGGACCGGGGAGGGAGAGGAAGATGAAAAGAGGGATGAAGAGGGCTGCAGGGGCAGGCTCCTGGGGTTTTATCAGGTTTGCAGGGGAGGAGTCTGGGGGTTTAGGTCAAGGGAGGAGTTAACACAAGGAGATTAAGATCAAATTTCAGTGACTTTAAAACAGGAGTACTTACAGATTCCCACAATTTGGGAAATAGATACTTGAGAACGGCACATGGAGTAATAGGACGGGTTACTCTTTGCTTTAATTCTTAATGACCTATGGAAATCAAGGCTTGGGAGGGGTTTCCAAATTCTGCTTACATAATTCAGATTCACTACCACAAGCAATCTTACAGTGTAATTTTATACAAAAGTAGCCTAATCAGAAAGAAAGAGAACTTTGACTGTGTAGGATTTTACGTACACTGAAAGGATTATCAAGGGTTTGACCATCTGAAGACAAAAAACCCCATTGCTATGGAAGTCCCCTAGGGGAAGATTTGTGTTAAAAGTATCATGTGTGTGTTTCGAACCTGGATCAGTTTACAACAGGGTACCTCACACTGATGAAGGCAGAGAGGTGTGATGGTCTTCAGCAAAGAAGTGTCCATGGACACTGATGGAGTGTAGCAAGAGAGGTGGAACTACTGGAAGCAACCTGGCCCTAGATAGCTTCCTGAGAAAAGAGGAACTTTTCTCCTGCTCTGCTCTCCCTAAATGAAGGAGTTGAAAAGATGCTGCAGAAGCCCAAACTGCCATATGTAAGCAGGTGCCTGGGTTAACTGTTCTGAGTCTAAATGCCCTGCACAGGATAATCTTGATATTTTCAGGTAAAAACAACCTTTCTATCAAAACTAGATTCCAGTAATACTTCTGTCTGATTAAAGAGACATTGAAGCACTTAAGCATTTTATAAAGATGCATGAACCACCTGGAGATGTTATCCGTGAAGTTGTTCTTGTGATTGAATCTACCAAACTAGAAAAGAAAAATAATCTCACTGAAGCTGTAAGTCAAATTCAAGAATAACAAATCACCAACTAGAAGGGCTAAGAAAAAATAGTGTAGTCTTCCTGAAGGTAAGCGTGACTGTGTGGGTGAAAGAGAAACAATTGCCAAATACAAAATTCTGTTGTCAGTGATCACGAGATTCTGTAGTGGGGAGCACACAAAAAGAAATATTAACAACTATTAACTATTGTAGAAGTATTTCTGCTTAGGCACATAATGCTCATCTTCCATAATTCTGGAGGGATGCAGGCTCCTATCTAATAGATGTACCAATTCTATCTGTAGGAAAATAAAATAAAATTTTGACTTTCTAATTCAGTAACTGTAAAGAGCAGTTGAAACTTCAATACCACACCTATTAATATTTTTGTTCTCAGTTCTGTAAGTCTATTTAGGACCTTTATTAATCACAATACCACCAACCACAATATATGTACTCTTTGCTTCTTGTATAACATTATTTTTAAAGTTGAAGGCTGCATGACATGAAAGCAAAGCTATTGGATTGGTTTGGATACCAAGCTGTAGGGGCCTAATCCATCCTCTGCCAGGATGACTGAGGTGATTGTCATGTAGCACAGCACAGCAGCAAGAGAGGAACCCCAGCCTCATTTTAGGAGCCCAAGGAGCCACACACTTATTTGTCCATTGTGTTTGCATCACATTTTCACAGAAAGTATTCTGCTCTCAACAAAGCCATTGCCCAAATGGAAACCCTTCTCCAGTATGTATTATTTTGATACAATAAAGTTCATGTGAAAGTTAAAGCCTACTCCTCCCAGATTTCCTGCCATGTTCCTCAGGGCACAGGTCTATGTGGTACTCAGTATTTTATATATGCTCTGTGGCTTTTAGCTCTTGGCTGCAAGTTCCATCTTTAGAACTAAAATGCCTTGATGAAAATTACTATTGGCTGGTCACAAAACTCTAGAGCTCAATGCAAAGCCATAAATTCAGTAGCAGTGCCTCCACTCCCAGTCCAGTGATGCAAATATGTAACCTACCTACTTTTTGGCATGGAGGATTACCAAGCTAGAAGACAGAAATGTGTGAGCACAGCTCCGTCAGCTGCAAGGCAATTATATTATCCTGCCCCCACAGGATCCTCTGATATCCCTTCTGCTGTTGAGTCCATTTTGCAGGTCTTCCTTTTGTCCTCCATTTTCCTAATATGAGAGAGATGAGGAATTTTCAGAGACATTGCTCTCAGGGGTCCCACTCTTCAGCTATGTCCATCCATAAGAAGGTGTCTGGAGGGTCAGTCAGTTTCCCTGTGTTACTGGGTGATGTTCTGAACACAAGAAAAACGGGACAGTGCAACCATTCAAATACCAATAAATGAAGTAGTAACACTATAGTAACAGTCATTGCCTGCAGATTCACTCTCTTTTGAGAACTTACAATCAGAATTCTTGCTCATTTTATTATTTTTTAACATTTCCCAGTATAATAAAAACTAAAATAAAAATATTAGTGTCTACTAAAGGAGGTTGTTCCATAGCTCTGAAAAAAAGATATTTTTGTCTGTTTAGACTGTAGTTGGAAGTATAATACTTGATAACCAGCAGCACTGAATTTCAGAAAGGTGTATTGTGATGAAAAATGAGTTGTCCCTTTTATATTACAATATATTGACAAATAAGGCAAATGGCAAAAAGTACTTTTTATTTGGTATACCATGTAGGAACTCAAAAACCCAAAACAATGTAAGCATTGTTTTCCTCTTTATTCCTATGAGGATTTCACAAGGAAAGCAGCTAAGCTTCATTGGACTCAATGACCATCAAGGTCTTTTCCAATCCTGATAATTCAGATAAGGTAAAACAGTCCACAGAAGAGGACAGGTCCATGCATTATGCTGAGGCAGCACAGAGAGCTGAGTGAAAACCCTGTGGACTGCAGAGAAAGGAAGGAAAACATTTGAGTCAAGGGAGTCACTCTAGTTACCGTAAATATAAGACTTGTTATTTTTATTTCTTGTTATTGTTAATAAAGAAGAACAAAAAAAAATCCAGAGGAGTTGAAAGGAGAGAATGGAGAGAAATGAGGTCATCTCAGGATTAATTAATGCAAGACACTGAACATGGGCACACATCTCATCTTTGTAAACAACTGAGGATTAAGATTTAACTCTGTATTAGCAATATATTGCTAACTTCTGAGCATTCTAAATTGTTGACTGTATGACTTAACTTTGGATCTACTCCCTTAAGGCTGTCTGTTCTTCCTTGTATTTGGAGAGGGCAGAAGAAAGGCTGCAGGCCAAACCAAATCTATCTGGTTCCTGCCCTCACAGCTCCCACTGTATGAGAAGTTGTCAATACCTGAGACTTTGTTGTCTCAGGTTACATCTTAAATCAAAGCCTTTCATAAAGTTAGAACGTAAGTCTAGTGCAACATTTTTATGCTCTCATGCAATATCTTAAAGGTGATTTGGGCCTTCTGGGTGCTGGTCACGCATGTCCAGACAAAGGAAAAAAACCAGAAAAGATCAGTACATTTAAATTTAAGGCCACTTACAGTTCTTACCCTTCACAGGCAGCAGGAACCACTAAGGCCTTGGAATTCAGGCCATACAAGCACATCTCATCATGTTTGGAGCTGACTGATTGTAAAGAGTTTAGGGCAGAAAACTCCATGGGTATTTTAGTATGTGGCATTTCTCCCATTCTGCTATTTAAACATTCTCCTTGTTATGCTGAGACTGTCAATACATAAAATTAGTTTTTATTTCCCTGGTTTTTTTTTCATTTGAATTGCCTGACCATTTTTTTTTCTTACCACCATTAATTGTGAAGACTGAAAACCAATTTAAAATCAATTTTACGAGTCCAAGCTAACAGGCAAACAAATATTAACAATCTGAAACTCAAATCATATGTCAGTGTTGGCTGCTCAGGAAATGCAGATACGCTTCTGCCATGAGGATGCCAGGATGGCAAATTACACTACTTTTTGAATTTGCATCCAACTTTCCAGGAAGTTTATGCCCTTACATAAGTAAGTTTAGCAGAAAGCAACACACATAGGCCCACATTTCAGATTCAGATGAACAAAATTCCTTTAAAAGGTGGCTGCTGGAGTCCCTCTTTGCAGATGAGGTTTTAAAGCGGAGAAATACAGGCAGATCACTCCTCTCCATGTAACAGAAAACTGTTAACTGCATCACTGACCCTTTTAGTATTTAGGAGAAGCTAGTCTTAAATTATTTAACAACGAAATAAAACCAGCAGTCACAGTTAACTAAATTAAACAGTTATATAAAATCCTGGATGATTATGTCTTTTAAACGCTTCTTCTGGAAGATAACTTAAAAAGTAAGAATGAACACTACAGGCAACTTTCAGAAGTCAAAGAAGACTTCTGAAGCTTGTGGTTTTGTCCCAAGATTTGCAATAATGTCTGAAGAACAGAGCACTGAAATGATGCATCACCTGGAAGAAAAACTTCCACTTGAAAGATCTGATATATCAAAATAAATAAATACCATAATCCATAAAGTAAACTGGCACATTTCATAATTTTTAAAACTTCTTGCATGGGGTTTACAAACTGGAGGATACACCCGAAATAACTAGACCAAAGTATTCCTTAAAAAAATTATAAATTATTTGCTACAGTTTCTTTAATGGAGATTGCAGGAGTAGGTCCCACATGAGTCCATATATAGCCCTTCTCTGGCCTTGTGGGAACAGTAGGGAAGGGAGATGATCGAGATTTGAAATACTCCGAAGGTGCGTGACAAACAAATTCTAAATATTCCATTTTCCTTGGGAGATCTTCTTCTGGTCCTAGGAAAAAAAAAAAATCTTCAAAGACAAAACTTAAAGGCATGAAATAAAGTATGCTGCATAAAAATATGCCACAAGAGCCAACATTCCTTTACAGAATTTGTCTTTGCAATCTATTACTATCCTAGGAAGGTAGCCTCCTGTATTAGGCAAGAAACCTCTACCTTTAATTTTGCTGGGCTGATCTTCTCCCCCATCTCATTTGAAGCATTTTGGTATTTGAGTGAAGTACTGTAGTTAATATATTTAAAATACATTCTATTTGTGTCCTGCCTGTTGGAAGGACTTTTCTGAATTACTAATTTTATCATCAGTAGCAGAACAGTCTCTATGCTAGTGCTTGCATGCTATGTATTTTGAATACCCAAGATAAAGATCAAGTAATTCAGGTAATTTTAAAAGAAACAACTTGGACTGGTATATCAGAATCAAAGTTACTATGGTTTAAACCTATCTATAGAGCAGTAATTTGATTTTTAAAGCTGCATAACTGTAATTGTCCCCACAAACACCCAGATAATCACAGTATGAGATAATCACACTGCAATAGTGGCAATCATATGATATACACAAGATAAATAAAAAGTGTTATTACAGTAAATGAGATGTTTACAAGATTAAAGTCAAAAATGTGGAACTTGCACAAAATACCTTGAGAAGCTAAAATATTCGTTTAAAAAATACAACTCTGCATTAGCATAGGTACATCCAAGTAGTTGTATGAAGTAAAGGCTCAGAGATTACCTATGATATAGGATGCTGGGTCAAAACAGTCTTTGGGGCTGGCTTGTGTAGGAATGAGCCAGGTTAGTGCAGCACTCTTTTCACAGTATTGGTCCTGAATAAACCCACGGATCTGAGCGTAGTATGTTCTTCCATCCTGCTCATCAACCACCGAAACAACATCTCCAATTTGGTAGTATACACCCTAGAAGGCATACAAATGACACTGAAATCAAACAACCTGATTTTGTCAGCTTCACTTCACATTCTGATTTGTATCTTAAGTATCAGTACTTAATTATCCTAAATTATGCCTGTCTTGAAAAGCAGTTTCAATTCAGCCACGTGCAAAAGAATGATGGCATAAGAAAGAAAGGTGTGTGTTTTTAAAACAGATGAACACAAAACCCCCCAAACAGTCCTATTGACAACCAAACTGCAAAGTATCAAAGTAGCAACATTTTACATAAGGAGGTTAGATAGAAGTTTTGACATAATTCTTAGGAATTTCTGATAAAAAAAACCACAAGAGACAAGTAATTCTTTTCTGAACCGGTCAACAGCAAACAAGAGATTCATCTGGAATGCCAGGCATGAAGCATCAGGTCCCTGGAGAGCATATGCAATCTCAGGTCACCACTGGCTGCGCAGTCTCTCACTGCCTATCCTGACATTGGTGAGGGGGGAAAGGGGGAAAAAACCCATTCTGTTTGCTTGTACGACTGGGAAACAAAAGGAAATTTCAGAACTTTAGAACGCCAACCCCTTGACATGCTGGTAAAGCTGCTCTCAAGCATGAATGTGAGAAGGCTCCCTCCTGCTTCATTTCAAGTGCCAACAGATCTTGTTCCCAGGGAGTTTGAGACTGCTTGCACCAGCTCTCAAATGGGAGCCAGCTGAGGTGTTGGGGCACTGCAACCCACCCCCTCTATGGGAAGTATGTTCTGCACCTAAGGTAGGAAATATCACAGAAATCTAAATAATCATCTCCAGTCACTTGACCTATGCACAGCGCAAGTTAAGTTTAAAAATAGTGACAGCAATAATGACAAAAAAAAATGAGATGCATTTTTTCCCGGAAGAGAAAAACCTGGAATAATGATAACTATTTAAACTACTTAGGTAAACTACCTTGAAAGACTAAATGGTAATAACTATGGCAAACCAAAATCTACACAACTGTTAGACAAGGAAGAACAGTTTCTGTGACTATACCTCTAGTCCTTTCACTGTCCATGATAATTCTTGAAATTAGATACAGAAACAGGATAATAATTTTTGCAAATAGATTTGCATAATCCATACCTTATAAAAGATTGATTCTGCTGTAATTATAGTGGATACAGACTCAGGTGCCTTGATGGGCTAAGAGAAGAACACAGAAATAGAAACTCAAGAGCATTAAAACAAATCAACCGTAAAGTTCGAGAAGTTATTTTTCCTTTTAGACAACATCCAGATACATTATTTTCTAAGAAAACCAGTAAACATTATTACTTTAAAGCTCAAGCCAAGAGAGCTAACGCGTTCATCCCCAGCATTTTCTGTGAAGCGAGCGCTGAACTCCCAGGACCGGTTTCTCTTTCCCCCTCCCGCGGGCTCCGTGCCCGCCCCAGCCCGGCACAGGCCCCGATCCCGCCGCGGCCCCGGCGCCCTGCCACGCACCGCCTTACGTTTTTCAGCTTGAAGATGTGCCTCCTGCCCTTGCCCTTCGTGGAAACCTTCTTCTCCGCGGCGGGCGCAGACTTGTACTTGGTGTTCCTGAGCCGCGCGGAGCGGCGGTGGATCTCCTGCTTGCTCTGTGGGAAAGAGCGGGATGAATACAAGGGGGGCGGCCCGAACGCGCCGGCCCGGCCCCGGCGGCTCCATCGCCCTCGCCCTCGGCCTCCTCACCTGCTTCCCGCCGCCGCCGCCGCCGCCGCCGCCGCCCCCCGTGCCCTGCGCCCCACCCCTGCACCGGGGGCTGCTGCACCGCAGGAGCGAGTCCNGGCGACGAACGGGCCCCGGAGACGAACGGGCCCCGGCCCTCTCCGGGCTGCTCTCGCCTCGGCCGGAGCCCGGCGAAGGACGGAGGCGGGTGCGGATGGGGCTGGTCAGCCCGGAGAAGGCCGTGGGGAGACCTCGCAGCACCTCCCAGCGTCTGAAGGGGGCCTACAGGGAAGCCAAAGAGGGACTCATCGTCAGGAAGAGCAGTGGCAGGACAGGGGGAATGAGTACAAATTGAAAGATGGAGCATTTAGATTAGATATTAGGAAGAAATTCTCTACTGTCAATGTGGTGAGATACTGAAACAGGTTGCCCAGGGAGGCCGTGGATGCCCCAGCCCTGGCTGTGTTCAGAACTGTGCAGGACAAAGCCTTGAGAAACCTGCTCATGGCAGGGGGGCTGGGACTAGATGTTCTTTAAGGTACTTCCAACCCTTAACATTCTGTGATTCTGTGCAGCGGAAGCCAGCTGTGGCTCTGTTCCTGTTTGCAGGGGATGCTAGGTGCAGTAATTCAAATATTTATAGCTATCACTCTTCCAGCTTAACAGAAAATCAGGACAGGACTGCAATGATTGTCCTGATTCAGGAGGAAGTGTTGGTGGATCTTACCCTCAACATATGCCAGTTTTGGGCTTCATTTAGATTAAATATTTGGAAAAAATCCTCTGCTTTGAAGGTGTTGAGGCACTGGAACGAGCTGCCCAGAGAAGTTGTGGATGCCCCGTCCCTGGAAGTGTTCCAGGTCAGGTTGGGTGGGGCTCTGAACAACCTGGTCTAATGGAAGGTGACCCTGCCCATGACATGGGTGGTTAAAACTGTATGATCTTCAAGGTTCCCTTAAACACAAACCACTCTATGACTCTATGCCCCTCTTGCATGGAACATCAGTCATGTATCAAGTACTCTAAAAGGCCAGGGAATGAACACGTGCCTTTGTAAAGCTTTAGAGCCGCAGTTCCTACATTTGGCTCTCAAAGTGGTTCCATGGTTCCTCACCTACTGCCACTCACATGACCCTGGGCCATCCCACGTAGATGTTTTTCTAGTTGGATGTTATGAAAGAAATGCCCGGTCATGCATGGAGATTTGCAGTTTCTTAGTTCCCATAATCAGTTTCCGTCCTTAGGGTTTATTTAAAGCTTCTTTGGTGCAAATGAAATTGATTGTTTTCTCGTCCTCAGTGCACACAAATGGCCGTAATTTGCAGGATTCTGTTAACACATGATCCCCTCATGCAGAGTGCAGTGGATGCAGGGTGTCCCTGGGTTGGTGCTGGCTCATGGACAGCTATGTTTAACCCTACATGCCTTTCACACCAACTTGGACTTCAGGTGCCAAACTTGTTCCTCAATTTTGATTTAAACCCTGACTTACCCTCATCTGTTTATACTTACTGTGTAAAGTGCAGGTTTTTGTTTTCTGTTTCTTTAATGCATCTCTCTATAGTTGTATTTTGCAGATCAGGGATCTCTCAGAGCCCTTAAGCTCTTCCCACTTTTTTTTTGCAGCTTCTGCCTGCTTTTGTTCCCAACTACCCACCTCAGCAGTCCTCCACTGCTGGGCCCCTCTCACTGCCATCCTGTTGGCATAGCTTCACTAGTCGGTGTAGAAATGGGCTAGAAATTAGTGACAATGTCCATTTCTGTCCAGATAAGTATCTAATACTTTGTGAAGGTTTTTATTTTGTGAATTTTTATAAGATTTATTGTTAATGAATAGCAAATAAAAATTGCAGTAGTTGTTTTTTCAACTCCAGTTCTACCATCTTCCTGACTCCTGGCTTCTAACCCCTTGGTCTTTCTGAAACCATGTGCAGGGTCTTTTCTGTCACCAATGCAGACTGTGTGTGGTTTACATATATGTGTATACCCTTAATTAAATACGCTACTGTATATTGTTGATAACTTACCCGCTATGATTATTCTTTCTGCTTTTAAATAATAACTTGAATAAAAAATACCCAATCAATAAAGCTCAAGCTTTAAGAAACCTAATCTGAGGTGACAGTTTAAGATAATTCAAAAATGGTTTAGACAACCATTTCTACATTGTCAAAAGTTTTAGATCAGTATTTCTTGACAAGTGTGGTTCTGTCATTTCAATGGAACCACAGTAAAACAACACCTCAAGATTACAGTGTTCTTGGTATGATTATTCTGTTGGCATGATTATTCTGTTGGCCTTGTGTGAGACCAGAGAGAGGCAAGGATTGCTGTCAGTGTTGTCTGATCGAACCTACCTCAGCTGGAAGGTGACATAAAGAACAGTGGTTATCATGTTTTGTCAGAAGTTATATCCAGGATGTCTTTTATCTTAGGCAATAGCTGAAATGTTCTGAGAGTTGCTGAGTGCTTGGTAGTTATAGGTAGAAGGAGAGTTGGGGCTCAGGACTTCTTGAAGTACCCCTCTCTTCAGAGGATCCCAAGCCTTACAATGTCCCAAATTTTGAGCATCCTCTTCAGTTTCCTAATTCTTCTTAACAGAATTAGCCTCTCTTTGGAGCTGGAGTGGGTTGACTCAGTCTGAGGCCTGGCTGGAAGTGCCTGATGCAGCTGAGGCATTTTGCGCTGTGTAAGCTCAGCTAAAGTTGCAGAGTAAATGTTTTCTTCCAATTAATGTGGATTTTCAATTTATTTTGTTTTTATCACAATAAGAGAAAGAGTTGCCCTTTGGAGTCATCAGAGCCCATCTCTGCTCTGTGAAACTTCCAATGTAGACTCCACAAAGAAGTGGAGGAAATGAGATGTTGGCTCCACCTGTGCAGGGGGACTGTGTTAGAGACACACTGGCTGTCAGTGTCGAACTGTTTCTCCTTGGGAGCCCTCGGTGAGAGTGGCTTTTGTTGGAAGTGATGCACATCCGCACACACTGCTCATTTCCTGCTTCAGTAGTTGAATTGTTCTGCAGTGGATTGAATTGCATTGCTTCCTCTGAGCTTCTTATTGCTATCCTAAAGTCAGCTGGCTCACAGCTGAGGGATCCTTTATTCTATTGTGTGTGTGTCACTGTTCCACAGTCAGCTGTAGAGAATGCACGCGAAGTGCTTCTCCTGAAATATGTGATGTAAATGATGAAATGGAGTATAAATCTGATGGACTGGTGCACTCTGCGTTTCCACATGGTTCTGTTCTAGGTTTTCTACCCAACAGCTCTCTTGTAAGGAAAGCAGCTTGCATTCCCTTAATTCCCAGAGCCACAACTGATGCTATTCTGTTGCACAGTTATTACTTGCATAAGTAACATGCACCTGTCTTTGCAGCTTTTGGGTCTTAATTACTCATTCAAGCTTGTAGTAGAGCCAAGAATTCACCCCAGATTTTGTGGTCTTTGGTTTTTGGCCCTCATGAGGGACATGGGTAGGTAAAGCAATGGCACAGTGACATAAAATGACCACGAGTACTTGGTTCTTTCAAGGCATGTTAAAGCTGTCTCTTGAGCCAGACAATTGCTTGTAAAGAAACTGGCTATCATCGCGTCCATGTTCTTCTGGCTTCCATTCCCAGCAGCCTCCCTGAGTATTACAGTGGGATGCCTTCTGTGAGGCAGCTGAGGCACTGAACAGGCTGCCCAGAGAAGCTGGGAGGGCTCCATCACTGGAAGTGTCCAAGGCCGCGTTGGATGGAGCTCTGAGCAGCTTGGTCTAGTGAAGGTGTCCCTGTGCATGGAAGGGGGATTGGAACAACATGGCCTTCGAGGTCCCTTCCAACCCAAACCAGTCTGTGATTCCGTGATCTGGGCACACTTGGTGGAGGAAGTTGATGACATTACTGTAACAATGAACAAAACAGTTTAGTGCTATTAATGTAACAGAGACACTCCGGAATTTCCTGGTAACAATGGACAGTGGATATTAAGTGGCATTTAAGTAACACTTAGCAGAATCTTTCACAAAAAATTAGTGCCCCCTCTTTAGCACCATTATTTGTAGTAACAAGGCATTACTCTAAAAAGAACAAGCGCACAATGTGGCCGTAGAAATTAAGACAAATTCTATTTTAGATTTTTTTCAAAGCTTAATGATGGTACCTTATATTTACAAATCAAAACATTCAGCTTACTACATGGTGTCCAACTAATCTGGCACAGTACTGAACACCCCCTAAAAATGTCTGTCAGCAGTCTCAAGGATCTGTTACAGTAAGTCTAAGATGTAATGAGACAGAACGGAATTAGTTTAAGTAATAAATGTTTAATCAAAGAATTTTACATATTATTAACAGCATTCATTTGGCCAAACATCTACATGGTTGTAGTATCCTACTTGTATATAAAGTGGGAATGTATCAAGTATAGACTATGAAAGTGCAAATAACAATTCAAGGTTAGAGTAATTTTTTTACATTATAAAATTAACAGGTTTACAAAATAGTCTTGCCAAACTTTTATTTTTGAATTGTAAAGTCAATGACTATGGTGTTAAAATAAGTACCAAGAAAATACAAATTTAATAGTCTAATTTCATGCTCATAAGAGTAACACGGAAACAATGGATATACTGCACAACCTAACCAAATTACATAAAACCAGAACCCACAAACTTCACTATCTTCACAGAAAGCACTCTTACATATCTTACTGCAACTTTGCAAGACATCTCAATGCTATACACAATCTTTTTGTGAGAATCTTTCTATTCAGAAATTACCATTCAAGGAAGCTATGTGAGTTAAACAACTTTCAGACCTATTCATGATGACAGTTCACGAAGAACCATTTTAGTTGAAGGATTTTATACCTATAGGTATTTTTCAAAGGCTCAATATTATGGCAGGAGTAGGGTGGCTAGAGGAAAAGTTGGAAAATTATTTAGACTATTCTAATTCATTCTCTCTAAAGATGCTTGAAAATGGACAAAGTTTTTATGTGATTAGGGTATTCTTATTTCACTTTTCACTAATATGAACCTTGTAACTGCAAGGTTCCAAAGCTGGATTTGCAAATTAGTTACCAAAACACTCACTTGAACTCACAGTAATCAATACATAAACTTTGCTATCATGACACTTGCCTATACACACTCAGTGAACTTTTATATCGTATCAACAAATCTCTGGTAACAGTTAAGCAAAACTTAAAATGGAGTGTAGGTAATTTGCTCATGTTATGAAAAGTTTTGATTATATGTAATTAAAACAGCCATTTGAACAACTTATTCTAGTTGTAATTACATACTGTACCATTGTATCTCACTAACTGTAGATTGATGCTTTTAAGCAAATCTAAAACCAGTATTTTTGTTTTTCACGGTACAACAACTAGGAAAAGGTTTTTTTGTGGTTTTTTTTTTTAATTTATTTTTAAATTTTTTTTTCTTACACTAAACAGTAATCACACAGCAAATGAATATTGTGCAATTGAACAAATACCTAGTAGTGTTTTGTATATGCAAAAACACTGACTGAACGTTTAGTTATTTACTGTAAAGGCAAGGCCATGGGTGGTTTTATGGAGGTCTTTGCAATTAATAGCATAGTTACTCCAGAACAAACACTGAATTTGAATTACTTGTTTAACTGTGGCAACTATCCAGTTGGGTTAGGCAAAGGCACCGTAACATGTTGAGCAGGATGTATTATCTGAACTTTTAATTGTGGGACTGGCTAATATATGAAATTTCTGTATTCCTATATTTTTATAAAATGTTATCGTTAAAAGTAATTGCACTATTAGTGCATAAAATGCTTTGTAGAATTATGAAAACAAAGGACTATGATTGCACTTCCATTAAAGTGTCTCTTAAAATACAGCATAGCTGTTGCTAACTCACTGTATTTTAATATTTAAAATAACTTTAACAGCAGCATTAGGTTTTTTTAACTTAAGATACAGGCTACATTTAATTAAATGCAGTCACCATGGCAACATATGCCAGTTAAATTTAGAGAAGCAATGCTACCCAGTGGTTTCTTTCACTGCTAAGAATTGTGGGATTAGTTGGATAGAGTAACACTGCACTGTTTCATTAGGCTACTGCCAGTTAACTTTTCACAGTTTGGCACATTTGGACTGTAAATAGACATGAAAAAATCTTTGATTTTAAAGGGAAAGAATATCCCCTAAACCTTGTTCCTGGAGCAGTACTACAGAGAAGCATTAAATACCTCCGTTCACACTGCTAACAAAAATGAAAAATGAGTAAGGAAAAGTTATGGAAAACAAAACCAAGAACTACTAGATGTTATTTTGGTGAAATTATGAGTTCTAAAAAATGGAATAAACTATTTCTTAGGAAAACCAACCAAAATCAGTGTAAGCCTTTAATCCATACTTTCAAGTTAAGGATCATCAACCTAAGGCTAAACAGATGCTGCATTGTATTAGGAATGTGGAATACAACCTACTTATTCCTTTCTCTTGAGAGCAAAAAGGCAAATACTACCTAGTTAAATGCAAAGGATATTCCTTGAAAAGTTCACATTATTGTGAAGAACAACAATTCAAGAGAACTCCTAAATATCCGTTGTTATGTCAGTGGTTACAACTGAGCTGCAATTATGTGGATCAAAGCCTCCATAATGCTTACTCCACATACTGTACCCTCTGTCACTGCCATTCTTTTACTCCAGATTTATATTTATTCATACCAGATGCACATGTTCAGTCCATTCACTTGTGGGTTGAGGAGTCTGACTTGCAGTATCTCCTGAAGCATCTAGGGTGCTTGTTACCTCCCTGTTACTATCACCAATTTGTGATACTGTTTCACTTGGAATAATGTTTTCTTCAGATGTGCTTTCCACTGTTTGGGCTCCTCTGCCTTCATTTTTGAGTGCATCCTCAAACAGTGCATGCTCTTCCTGAGGCTGCCGCCCTGTGTCTGTAAGATTAGGTTGCCCTGCTGACCCATCTTCAGTACTGGGTTGCTGTGACTCCTCATCTGTTTCTGTACTTGTTGAGGGGATCAGAGCAATACTCTGTGGGTTCATGTCATGAAACCAGGCCATAATATTTCCAAGCAGATTTTCATTGGTATTGGGATCTTGACTGCTGGAATCAGCATCGCTTGATGTTGAGTATAATCCACTTCTTGTCTCACTGCAGGGGTGGGAATGAAGACGATCGGCTGAGAAGGGATCGTTGCCTGCACCCAGTCTCATCAGACTGTCACCAAGTTCTAGCAGCTCAGAGCTGCTCAAAGCACCCCTTGGGTTGTCTATACTTAGGGGAGCAGAGTCCAGTCTTGTAGGCAAAGAGGTACCTATTGCTCCTAAAGATGCCTCGTTATTTAGAAAGTCTCTAGTTTCTTCATCTATGGCCAAGCCAGATTCTTGTAATGACAGCTGAATAGCTAGCAGGATGTTTGGGTCATCTTCATCCAGAGAACTCAGAGCCTGTAGAAATACAGAAGGTTGCTCTCAGAATGAAACTTGCATCTTGCTACATATTTTGAATGAAAAGTAATTTTGACTCAAATCTGAAATTCATTCATTATTCCTACATGTCCTTTATCAAAATCAATTTTTACCAACAGAGCTGACAACACAATTTAAAAGGTAACTGTTGTTCTGTCAATGATTGTTTAGTAATTCTTACCGTTGTGAATGTGTAATTTGTTGTCCTAGATTTTCCCTTTCTCCTTGAAGAATTAAGAAAATTTGCAGAGACAAAATGACACAAAAAGGCAGAGCAGAGGAGAGCGAGCAAAGCAGAGAGAATGGAAAAGAGATTAGGGGAGATACCTGAAGAGAATCCTGGTTTTCAGAGCGACTGACAGGGGTATAGTCATGAAGCGAAGAGCTGTGCAGAATACCCATAGAAGCTGAACTCACCATGGAGGTGCCATGTCTTCTACTGCTGCCACCTTCCTGAGTGTCTGTTTAGGCAATCAAAACAAAAGCGGTTGAAGAACCAGCGAGGAAGCCTCCTTCAATATGATTTACTGACAGAATCTTTCTTCCTTTTGGATTCTAGTTGTGCAATTTTACTCCTTTATTCCCTCTGAATGAAAGAATCCAAACCACTCCTTGCACATCAGCTCTTACACAGTGGTCAAACACCAATCCCACTGTTCTAGGAGTGACTGCCTGGCTCATTTGCCCTTTGTGCCCTCAATACCCTTCTCCGTGAAAGCATGGGCAGAAGGGGCAAAGTGCTTCTAAGGCACATACACGGTTTATGGAAAGCCTTGAAAATTCCTGCATGTGGACACAAATACAGGATGCATTTCCAGGTGGATTACAAATCACATTTGCCCATTTCTCCGTTCTTTCAAGGACAAAACCTCAGCTGTAATTTTAACATTATTTTTACTGTAACACTGCAGCACAATTAAGAGTAGTTAGTGAATACTTCAGCAATTACTGACATTGCTATTTTCTTAAATCCAACAAAAAATAGAAGACGCTGTTTCCAGAAAAAACCTACTCTGTAATAAAAATAAACGTAGATCTTTTGACTTTGGGAAATGGAATTTTCCATTCCAAAACTCAAAATGTGATAGACTGAAATAAAATAATATTCTCTTGCATGCTTTAACAGTGTGCACTTGGCCATCACTACTATATCCAATTGTTCAGTCAAAATCTAGTCCTTGAACAAACATTCAAGTTGTTCATTTTATTTGCAATAGGGAAGAACCAAATTCACCAAAATTTTACTTACTTTTTCTAAAATAAAGGATGCATGTGATCCTTTCTCCTCAATAATGGCTTTCCCAGCTTGGCTTTAAAGAATAAGCTATGTGTTCAGTTTCTGAGACTCAGCAATGAGCGTTTGTGCAGCACGGCTAAGAGACTGAGCACAGAGTCTGGCAGCTCTGCAGGAACTGTCACAGTATGATTTGGACTCAAGCTATTTCTGTACCTTTGCCAGGGTTCTGGCAGACCTGCACCAGCCTAGACAGCCAAGCCACAGAGAGACCTTAAGGGACTGCGCTACCAGCCCTCAGAAGAGCAGCACTCTGGATGTCACAGCTCAGGCCAACTTCTTTCCTGGCTGCCTTTGCCAATACAGCTTCTGAGCAGAGTTTTGGAATACAGGCCTGTAGCCTCTACATTCTATGCACAACTGGCTCTTTTCATTGGTGCAGACCTGGCGTATGTACGAGTGACCTTCAAAATTTCTTCAGAAAAGCAAACCTGCGCTGGACAGCTGAGGAGTTGTTAGTGGGAAGATCAATGCATTTCTCTTTTAGAGCAGCAGCAGCCACAGTGAGGTCAACAACACTTCTAAGATCAGAAAAAAACCTGCAGAGACAAGCCTTTACACTGTATCCTGGAAAACACAGCAATGTATCTGAAACTTCTTTAAAGTGAATCCACAAAAGAACAAACACTGGTCGCTACTCCGGATTTCTGAGGCAGGAGGAGAAAAAAAGCAGGCCCAGAGAGGTCCGTACCTAATGTACTCTCACTGGGGTCATCAGGGTCGGGAGTATTACTCAGCAGACTGTGCATGTCTCCGCGTCGACGCTGTCTGTGCCTCCTCCGATACTGAAATTCAGCATATTCCTGCATAAACCAAAGGTTACAAAACACAGGGCAGCATGCAGTACTATTTTTCTGAGTAACAAGCACCACATTTTTATAAAAAAATGTGTGATTTTATATGCTTATTATAAAATCACCCACTTTCAGAAAAATGAATTGCAAGTTGTATCATGCAACGCTTAACATAAATAACAAGAAAAAATCCAAGGAAATCCTAAATCTATAAAACAATGAATTAGCCAAAAAAAAAAAACAAACCCAAAAACCTCAACAAACAAACTAGATGTACTACCAACATTTTAATACTTGCAATCTCCTTTTTTAACAATTCCAAGAGCACATTTCTTGTTTAAAATCTTTGATGCCAAACTTTATATATGCACACATTGACACACTTTTTAATAAATTCATAGCCACTGATTTTAGAACATAGAAACACTTGATGTGAATTAGACCAATAGATTATCTCAGAATCTCTGCTGCCAGCAATTGGCAGCAGAAAATAACCTTCAAAACACCACAGAAAGCTGGTAGGCATACACGGGACTTGACATATTTTTCCACGCCTCCAGGACACTATGGCTCCAGAACTTCTTAAGCCCTATCTGACACTCTTCTACTGGACAGTCTATGATGGATTTTTATTCCATGAATTACAAATCTCCTCTACTTTTGCCTAACTCGAACTGCTAATGAGCCATAGCATACAGGTTTGAACTCCTGCAGCCGGTATTTTCTCATTCTGTGTGTGCTGAGGCAGTTTATATAGCATTTATGGAAAAGACTCTTGACCACATCAAGCTAACATCCCAAGGGTTGATTATCTTAATACTTGGATCGAGTTACATATCTTTCCTAATATGAAGGAACTAGCTTTACACTTGAAGGGAAGTTTCCAGGTATCTTTTCTGGTGTGACTGACTGAACCTGTGTAGGTAGCGCCTTGTGTAATTTCAGTTATTCATACACACAAGGCAATAAAACTATGCACACCAGTACTCACTCTCCTCTTCAAAAAAGAATATTGTTTTTTAGTTCTGCGAGCTCCAAGTTGGGAAATCGGTAATCCAAAGGATTCATCTGGCCAAATGAATTGGGAAAGACAACAGTACCATTAGTTTTCCTTTCCCAGATTAACTCTTCCTCATCAACATCTAAAGTACCTAAAACTGAAATCCTGAAGTGTAATTTCTCTTACACCATGACTTTATTAATGTAGATGGTATGATAAGAGTATGTTTTTCTCCATGAATTTTCTCAGACCAAGTTTTTCCTCATAATGACATATGCAAGATAAAAGGAATAGTCACAAAATCATGTGTGTGGCCAGATTTTCATCCACAGAAATTGTAAGAACATAAAAAAGTAGCTTTTTTGGACCACACAAAAGGTCCATTTAGCCCAATATTCTGTCTTCAACAGCAGTTAGTAGTATATGCTTGTTAGTCTATGGAACAATATAAAGAAACAAGGCAAACATAAGGTGATTCTTCTCTGAAATAAAATAAAATATTTTAGGGATCTTGGGGATTTTCTAAATGCAAGGCAGTGCCTCCAACAACAAAAATCAAACCTTGATATAGAACAATATAACTGATTTAGTTAAAAAATATAGAATTATATCACTGAATCAGAAAAGGAATCATGGGAAGTGATCACTGAACACTAAGATTTATTCATCATACCAGATCTTAGCTCTCATTTGTTTGCAATAAAATAATAGGTTTTACCAACACCCATTTAATTTTTGGTTGCTTATTAACCCTTAGAAAGAGATCTTAATTACTATTTATGATACCTTATTTCTTATTGCACAGAACAATTTTCTACATGTGAGCAAAAGAAGTTTTAATTTTGCTGGGTAGGAATACCTTGGTTTCACACAGTGTCCGACAACAACCAGCATTCCTTGTTAATACCAGTAAGATTTTGTTTTCTGTAATAATCTGCTATACACAGTCATTCTACTACTTGTCAGTAGAAGTACAGCTCTGTGTAAATTACTTTGTAGTGAAATTCACTGAAATAAACAAAAATGACCATTATTAATTCTATAAAATTCCTTTAGCATAGGTGGTTGCAAGTATTCATGATAGCTACATAGCAAAGAAACCAACTTGCATCACACAGTGCCACATTTAGGCAAATCATAAAAACTCACAAGCAGATCATCTAAGCACAGCTGCAATTGCACCTCCTGCTAAACAGCTTTTCAACACATTTCTTACCAGCTTCTTCTCATGAACAGTTCCACTGATGATACAGTAACATCACAATGAGTTTGATGTTGTCAGATGTGGGATTATTTCAAAAGAACTAAAGGAACTGGACAGGAGAAGCAGCTGATTTTTTGTAGAGAAGCCAGCCATGTTCTCACCAGCATGATGCTCATCAACAATAGCAAAGGAAATATATGGAAAAAAGTACATGGAGTTTTCTAGGATGTTTAAATATGACTAGCTAGAAAGAAAACAGCAAACAAGGAAATGTTGAAATGAGGTTTCCTTCCTGACTGAATGCTTTAATCTAATGTTCTCAAAACATTAACTAAAAATTAAGATGATAAAGGAAAGCCTAAGAGGAAGCTTCTCATTTTTCAGAGCAGAGTCTCAAGAACTAAACTCTTTCCTATATACAGATCATAAAATATTTATTTAAAAATGATGATTTTCATTCTTGGTAAATTAGCAAAAATTAATGTCACTTGAGTATGCAATTTCCATCCTGCTTCAATACATAACAAAAAAAAAATTGAAATATTTAACAATATTTAGGAGCATGCCTGCATGTTTTTGTTAGGATTGTGACAGAGGATGGAAATTTCTTAGACTTTCTGTCAAAATCTGCTGAACTGATATTGTATTCAAAAGTAATGTACACAATTTCATACATATATTACTTTAAGGTTCTCCAGTACACCGACAACAGTTTATATTCAATTTTAAAACTGGTTAGGTACTTGGAAAACAAATGTCCCCAGGCTTGTCTAATGCCACCTTAGACTACTACATCCATGTTAGGGGCATTGTTTAGAGTCACTGCACAATTAGCTAGGAATATATTTCCTTCTATTGTGAAATAAATGAAATGGAAAGCTTAACCAGCTTGAAATGCTTTGACTCAAGATAAGGAAGCTCTTCATGCAGATTGTGATCATACCTGTGTTTCTAGCATATGCAGAACTAAGTTAAAAAATTAAAAAGAAATAGTTTACCTCGGGGGATGCAAATCCTAAATACTCCCAATCCCATGTTCCACCAGCAAAGCTATAAAATGGAAAGAGATACCAGATCAAATTTAGAAGCAGAACATATATGAACAACCTCCAGAGCTTCAAAACCTATTGAAATCTGAAAACTAGTGCAATTGTAGCTCTCTAAACTTAACAAGTCTTGCCCTTTAATTCTTAACTCAAAATTTATTTTGAAAACCCTACAGTTAAATTGTTGACTATTCCAGAGCTGCCTGATATATTTAGCAAATACTTAAGAGATTTTTGAAGTATACCAGGGATTTTGTGACAATCTTGATGGAAAAAAATGAAGTGGAAGCCATGACATCTAATCATTAATATATGGGGAAGCAATTTAGGTTGCAACACACAGAGCAGCGATCCTCAAAAAAAACCCAAAAAAACCAGTTTTTCCCCAAAAGCTGTATTTCCGCAAGGATGAAATGTCTGAGAAAATATCACTACCACAGTGATTTACAACCACTACACTTAGCATCTACCTCATACTCAGAGAACAGCAGTGAATTCACCCAATTTGGCAGCTATCCAAAGAACTTCTTCTGAATTGTGCAGGGTTTTGGGTGGATTACCTGCGCCTGGGTGCCTCTGGAGAGTCTGCAGGAGCAACCCCACGGGCCACAGAGGCCAGGAACTCCTGTCGCTTCTGCTGCACGAGACAAGCGGCTCGGATGATTTTATGGCGAGGTGTCCGAAGGTAAGGCCTGTTCACTTTCTGTGCAAGGTCTTCAGTGACCATTTCTAGGTCTGTCTGCAAGAGTTAATGATACAGAAAAAACAGTTTTCCAGGGAAATGCAAATCAGGAAGAGATCTTCTCCATAAATGCTCAGCAGAATGATATCCATTTTCCTGAAAATACCTTGTGAAATACCACAATACCCCAAAATATCTGTCCCATAGCCTACTCTTTTACTGACCTACATTCTGCCCTCCAGCTTGAAGCAGGATTTCCCTGCACTGAAATACTGAACATCTTCAAGGGACAGGAAAGGAGGGAGCATTCCCAGGTACTCCCTCAGTTTTGCCTCTTCCCAGATGTCAAGCACATAAGAAGGCAAAGAAAGAAATGAGAAGCTGGAGAAGCAGATGAAGACTGAAGCTAAAATGTTACCCCCAGAAAGCAGATTAAAAGGAAATTTTCTTACTTTCCCCTTCCATCTGTCCTTATCCTTTTCCTTTGTGAAGTGATATAAAATATATGCTACTTTCTCAAACTTGGTTACAAATGTAAAACAGGTATGTCAGTTTTATACTACAAAAATGGCAAATAGACACTGACAACTACTATATATAAAAAAAGAGCCATTAGGAAAGTAAATTGTATACATGTATTACCTGCATAAGTTCAAATATTTCTTTCTTTGTGCTTTTAGGCTCCAAAAAGAATCCATAAGGATAAGAACACTTAAGAATGCGGCGAGTTTTTAGAAGCTCATGCACTGCATCTTCAATGAATGTGGTATCAGGACAGCCTCCCTCAGCTGCAATATGAAACAAGCATTGGGAAAGTATTTTCCTGCTGATGTCAGCATTACTTTTGGGCATATCAGTTAAATATTTTGCAAGTAAAGAGCAGCAAGTTCTCAGTGACTGTAGAGGGTTCTTACTAAAAGAAATAAGCACAGAACATTAGCTTCTACCTTACTGTAATGCTACTTCCTCCTTGAGGCTTTGGAATAGGTAAGATTTACTGTATGTTTAACTTTCACCCAATGTTTATAAATTCTAGCATTGGAGGGATGACATCACACAGCAGACTTGATGTGAGCACTATCCAAAAAAGAACAGTTTAGCCATAACCGTGTTGATGTGATTTCAAATCAAAGGGCACAGATCACAGCAAATACTTACTTCCACTTAGAGCTCTACTCAACTGCTCCATCTTTTCTTTGGCTGTTTTTAGAAGGCGCTGTTCTAACTAGAAAAAGAAAATAAATACAATACAGTAAGATAATTCTTTTTGGATTAATAAAACAGAAACAAACATCAATAAAAATGGCTTGACCCACACCTGGTAGCTAAGTTCATGGTTCTTAAATCTTGTATAATAGTGCATAAACCTGTCAAGCTCTTGAAATCTTCTATGCTTCTTTTCAGCCTGGAAAATAATGGAGACATAAAAGAAATCAAAATAAATCTTATAATTTAATACAACAATCACCATTAGATATAATTAAATAATGAACTGTTTGTATTCTATATATATATAAAGACTACACATAAAGTATTGTACACAGTGCTAAGCGCCACATAAGCAAAGATATAGAATTAATTTTTGAAATTCACAAGACTGCAAATACTACAGCCAAAGAATGGATACACTGTCAGTGCCTGCTATTTAAAGCAACTTTCCAAAAGCCAGAATTAAGGCACATCTTCTGTAGTGCACAGCAGCTAATTACAGGACTAGCATGCTCATTTCACAAAAGGAAACCATGTCACAGAGAAGTAAAATGACTTGACTAAAGTCACCAGTGGTTATTAACAAAGTCAAAAGCAGAAATCTTATGCACCCACAAGTACGCAGTGCTTTCTTTGTGTCTCTTTGATATGTTTAAGGTTGTATTTTTCCATTTAGAACTGTGGTTTGGAAGAATTGACTTATCCTGAATGAAGAATTGCAACCTTGGTGCTATTTTTCAAATCCACACATTCATTTGTTACCTCTACTGTCATCTCCTTGGACTGCTCCTCTACATGCTGAATAACTTCATAGCGAGTGCATCGGTAGTAGCCTCCAGTGGAAGAGCTGTGCTTCTTCCATTCTTCTAAGCATATCCAGCAAAAGTCATATTTGCACTTCAGAAAAAAATAGATAGGAAAAAAAAAAGAAGTTGAAATGTCTTAGGTTTGCAGTTAGGCATCATTATTTCTCTGTGGATAACTGAACTAAAACCATTCCGAGTGTAAACAAATTTTTGAGGAACCTCCTTCTATTTTACTTCCTCAGGAGATCTATTTATCAAACCATATCAAACCATGTCAGTCATACTTTTTGTTCCTTGGATTATTAGACTGCATTGGATCTACATGTTAAGTTTTAGGTGGAGGAAATAAATCAAATGGTAAATACAGCTGATCAGATCTGGTTTTTTGTTATTGTTAAAATACCAGTCCCATTTATTTAAATAACACAGAAACTATTAATGAGAATGAATGATTTTTTTTCCCTAGTATTATTTAAGAAAACATGATTACTGGTGTTTTTTCATGAGGTGTTCGTGATACAAAATAATGATAACTACTAAAGCAAGAGAGAAGTCTGAACATAAACTTTGATGAGTGATTACTTCCAGGTGAGCCTTTTCTGCACTGACTGAGTAAAATGCTTTCAAAATAGGTAAAACCTTTCAAGGAGGTGTAGGGTGACTTATTCAGGCTTCTCTGCATCGGAGAAGATCAATTATTCTCAATTCAGCCACGAGTTCTCAGCTAGTTAATTTCAAAATAATCAGAAGCTATTTATGGATGGATAAGCAAAAGACTTCAAAATTGGTTGAATCATGTTCATTTTATCTGTCTTATAGATGAGGAAAGAAAATTTACATTAATTAATATTAAGCCTTGACTATTATTAATGGCATTTGATAAATTAAATTGCATTTCTTCTCTTTTTGATAAGTTTAACCTTTCCAGGAATACCTACTCAATACTGTATGTTTTTGTCCGTGTTATTTTATACAATTGCTTAGATTATATTATAGGAGGAAATGAAATCTAATTCTTGCACTGTACTTCTGCTAATTTTGTCTCAAAAATCAGTAGTGCTGATTTTCTTCTAAAAAGCAATGAAGACTAGAACATTTCTTCTTGTTATTGTGCTATTCCTTCTCATTTTCAAACATTTTTTAAAGCTGCTGGCTTATAAAAATTGGTGACAAGTGCTGAGAATGAAGTACAAGAACAACTGTGTATAAAAATGTTGAGTATCATTGCATAATTTGCCTACCATTCAAACCCATTCATATTCATTAGAAGAAAAAAAATTAGAAGTATTCAAAAGATAATATGAAACAAGGTGTTTCAAAAGCAAGAGAACTAATAAAGCTTGACTTCCTATTAATTTATGTATATATGCTCCTGCTGCAGCAATCTCAGCTCTCCCAAATTATCTCCCATCTGACCACTCCATTATATTTATCTTTTAATGTCTCTTATCTCCAAAAGCCTCCTTAAACCCCAAGACTCACACAGTGTTCCCAGACCCTCCTCCCAGTATCTCAGTCTCATGAGACAATGAAAACCACATCAGATGTTTCTACACACCTCCCAAACCCAAAAGCATTTTCAAGAAAGGCATGAAGTACAACCCTGGAAAGCTACTTCAGTGCATGGTAAAATCATGGAAAGGATTACTCTGGGAGGTACTGAAAAAGACCTGGAGGACAATGCCATCATTGGCCACAGCCAGCACAGCTCTGTGAGGGGAGGTCCTGCTTGTCGAACCTGACTCCCTTCTGACAGGGTAACCCACCCAGCTGAACATGGGAAGCCAGGTGATGTAACCACCTTGGACTTCAGCAGAACTTCTGATCCTCCCACAGCCTCCTTCTGGACAAAACGTCCAGCAGTGCTGGATAACCGCCTTATGCGATGGCTGCACTTGGACACGGGACTTGAAAGAATACTGAGTTTGCACTCGCTTGGGAGGAACTGTCCACTCCCTCAAAGGCAGGGAAAGTTTCTTCTCTCAGAAGGTGTTTGGGCCCTGGAACAGGCTCCCCAGGGAAGTGATCACAGCACCAAGCCTGACACGAGTTCAAGAAGCGTTTGGACAGCTCTCTCAGGCACATGGTGTGACACCTGGGGTGTCCTGTACAGGGCCAGGAGTTGGACTTGTAAATCCTGATGGATCCCTTCCAACTCAGCATATTCTATGATTAACCCCTGAGCTCTGTTTTATATGTCTTTATGATTGCTGAGCCCTGTATCATCACCACCTGGGCTTAACAAATCCCATCTGCTGCCTGGCCACATCTGAGCCAAACAGAACAGGTAACTGCTGAGCAGGTAACAGCTGGGTAGGTATTTCAGCCTCTCTCTTGGTGGCAGAACAAATGAAGTCTCTGCACCATACAGCTACCAAGTTTCATGAAACTTGCAGCAATTTATTATCTATGAATCTCCTCCTGTTCCTTGAAATCAAAGTACCCATAAGGCTAAAAAATGACTATAGATAGTGGAGTGAGAGAGCAAGACTGTGTAAGCCTTGCCTCATTACAAGCTGCACTCATAAAACAGCAAGAAAATGCCTGCTGAAGTATAGAAAACAGGGTTTTATGAGTAAAGAGTATCCTCCTCTACACCAAGGTGCATGCTAGATGCTAAGAAGCAGCTATAGACCATCATGTAGTGGGCTTGAGCAGACCACCCTGCAAAAACAGGCAGAGGCTTCATCAGGGATTGCTACTTCAGCAGAGGAAGCAACACTATTCCTTGTGTCCAAGCCCTGTAATGATCTTGACGATACCCTTCCTCAGCAGGCTGAGGGGAGCCAGCTGCTGTCTGCAGAGATTTCTCCATGACAAAAGAATCTGACTGTTTTAAGGACACTTCAAGCTGCTTAAAGAGAGACCTCTGCTTGTCAGCTAGTGCTTTAGAATGGCAAACTACCTACATCCATCAGGGTTTACTGGCCAAAGTCTTTTCCAGCCTGAAGGCACTTTGTTCAACTGAGCTCACTGTCAACAGCTGCAAGAAACATACCTTAGAGAGTTACTCTCTTACAGCATACATACTCAACAGAGTTTTGGAATCACAGAATTTATGAGCTCTTTTAAAAATCATTTAAGACAAAAAACCCAAAAACCCCAAACCAGCAAACTTGGCATAAATCCAAGTGTAGGAGAATGTTCTCTACTGTCAATGATACCAAAAAAAGGCCCAATCTTCAATTTGTATCACAGAAAGAGAGAGAATATGTGACAATATAAAGAAAATGGGATTTGCATAGCAATAGAGAGAGAGACCTGCATATTTTCAGAAAAGTAAAGAAAATTACTTTCTAAATCTGTTAGCCTTTTACTGTGGGCCAACTATGTAAAGTGTTCACTACTTCTTATTTTTAATGATGCTCCTCAAAGAGGTAATAGTTGTAGATACATAAAATATTTCTGACATAAAGAAACAGCTTTCTAAATATGCTGCTTTTAACTAACTTGAGCAAAAATGCATTTTCAAATGATACTGAACTCATGGCAAAAAATATTTCTTCTATTTCGGTAGCACAGTGCAAACTTATGACTAATTTTCTGGCTGCTGTCATCAATAAATTTCCTTTGGAATCACTCTTCGCTGTCTCTTCATTCCTACTGATTAATTCCTGTTTACAGTTTTCCACCTAAACTTCTTTCGCTTTGTTGCTTTGTTAGAGAATTAATGCGAAAGAAAAATATAGTGAGGCAAAACCATTAGAGCTAAGCCTTCCTTAAAATCTTACAACTGCCAATTAAAACTGTTCCTTCTCTTCTAAATTATTAGAAGCTGAATTCTGATTCCTCAGGAACTCCCATGATGGGTCTTTCTTACCTTTGCACACTGCATGTGGTTGCAGCCCTCATTCTTCTGGATTGGGGACTTGCAGTTGGCGCAAGGTTTGGAGTTGGTCAGTAACCACAGGCAGTTGGCAGCGTCCTCATAGGCCTCACTCACTCCCACAACTTTTTACAGGGTGACAGGAGGATACGGAGCATGCAGAAACAGAGAGGTTGAAATTGTACTTGTGTAATCTTTTGTGAGAATCAGATTAGGAATGATGCAAGTTTCCCTATTTCTTGACAAAATATTGAAATTTTTCCCGTTACGTATTTCTCACATACTTTTATTATTACATTTTCTAATTTATACCTGTATCATACTAATACACTTATTATTTTAATGTATTTCCACACATCTATTTTAATACATTTTTATATACAGTATATGTGACAATTATAATATATAAAGGTGCAAATGCATATATAAATAAAACAGGTGTAGTTTGACAAAGTAGGGTGTATTTTGCCTTGTTGTAAAATTTTTTATGCTTTCCAAAATGTTTATAACATACTATGGAAAGGCTCTAAACTGTGGTAACCAAGTTAGTATGTATTCAAACTGCTGTCATCTTTACTTTTTTTGTTAACGTTGACTAAGAGAATATCTCTCCTGTGTAAACCCAACCTTTATTAGTTTTTTTTAGTAAATACTATATATCAATAAGCCATTTCCTACAAGTCCCTTGCAGTTCACCCTCAATTTTACTATTATTATCACCTATTGGCTTGGATTAATTTTAAAGCAATAAAAAACGGAACACTACTCAATCACAGGAGCAGACTGGGCTAAAAATCAAAATTGGACAGGGTAAATGAAGTTATATGCAGGAAAAAGTTGACTAAATAATGAAACAAAGCTTTAAAAGGAAGGGAAGGAGTTTTGCATACCCTGACTGAACCACACATGTATTTGTGGGGAGGAATGTTCTACAAAGAACAGTCTACCATAGTGCTGTAGTTAAAAGTGTAAGCAGCCCCTCATTCAGGCCTATCATTTTCTTCCCCTTTTACCCTATTTTTCACCCAAAGTTGAAACCACTTTCTACTTAATGCAACTAAAAAAAGTCTGTCTAAAACCAAAAGATCAATATGAGAGCAAGACACCCGCGCCCTCCCTGTCGGCCCTGCATGGCTCTTACGTTCTTCTGGTTTCATTTCCGATATTTTCTGTAGCCAGTCCTTCCAGGTCTGGCAGTCACAGGGTTCGTGTGCTTCACCAAGACATTCCCTGAAAAAGAAGGTATATACACAATTACTTATAACTCAGAGATTTAGAATTAAAGTCAAAATTGGTTCAAGCTAAAAAAAAAAAACAAAACCAAAAAACCCCTAACCCTCCCCCTGACATGCTCAGAACTTAATTAAGTCAGGAAAACAGAAGCGAGCTAAATAACATTGTTTTAAAATACACTTAAGACTACTTGCCCACAAGCACAGATGACCATTATTAATAAAGAATTTAAATGAGACAGGAAAGGAAAGCTTCTTAAAATTACAATCTGAAACATCAGATTGGCTGGCTTGCAGTTTGTTCTTATACCTGGGTATTATTTTAGTGCCACAAAAGTGCTCATACAGTTTCTGTGATAAAGGTAAACCAGACTACAGAGTTTATCCAAAAGTAGGTAGTTTGCTATAGCAGAAATGTATTGTATGTAGGATTACTTGCATCTGTTCAGTTGCAATAATCAACCTTTAACTAGATTCAAGCTTTTAATCTATAACAAGACCGAAGCCCTTCAACGCCAGTCCTTAGTATTTATAGATATTTACTCCTTCCACCAGAGTCTCTTAAATGAGGGTTTGAACTTATTTACGTGGACATGGTGGAGTAATGAGTCTCTTGAGCTTCTCTTGAAGTTCCTACCAGGATTAAGGATGGCAATCACTACTACACAGAGGCAGCAGATCTATGGCTTCCAGATGGTGCTTCAGTGTGGATGTGTCAATATGCACTCCAGATTTGTAATAGCTCCTTTTTTTCTACTGGAATGGCAGCAAATAGCCTCAGCCATCTGCCACATCAAAGCAAATAATTTCAGATGGGCACCAGCTGCATCAGAGCATACACAAGTTTGCTGCAGATCCAGTAGAGAACTGCTCTCTTGCAGTGCAAGTTCAGAAGCTACATCAATACCATTCTGATTGCCCTTGTCCACATTTTAAGCAGGAATTCAGGAACAAAGAAAAGGTTGTGGGAAGAGTTTTGAACTTTTTTTCCCTTAGCTAGTCTGCTAACAAAAAAGCTTAAATTCAGTGCACATGCATCTCTGGTTTGGACTTAGGATCTTAGCTGGGGAAGTTTGTACTAGATGAATAACTGGTCTGCAATAAGGTGGTTTCAGCCTTGGTTGAAAGTTAACACCTTTCACATCTGTGGGACAGTAGGACATTTAAATCATTGACTTCAAGAGTGCCAAGTCCCTCTCACATTATATAGTATTTGTTTCCAGAAGGGACTGAAACTAGCCAAGATTTAACACTGACAAGCTCAGTGTTATGCTAAAAGCTGATTGATTAGTCAATCTTTTAGGGGGGGCAGGAGGAGGGTCATGTGCCTTCGATATTTTAAATTTGTAAATTGCTGGATTTTTAATGAAGTTCAGTCATATCTATATCTGTCTGTATAGGACAGTTACAACTGTTGTTCAAGAGCAACTTCTCGTGGAAGAAGCTCTTTCCTCAGCCCACCCCACAATAAGCATTTTTATGCTGGGATGTCATTTTACAAGAGCAAGAGCATTGAGACTACTGTTCATGAAAGTTTTTATGAAAGTTGTATTTTGGATAGACTTCCTGACAGCAGTGAATGAAAGGAACTAACACTGAGCAGCTGTGCCAATTAACAGCATGAGCCTCCCCAGACGCCTTGCTCAATACTCAGCAAGATGATTTATTTGAAGGCGCAGTATGTACTTATTAAAATTGTAGCAAGTTTAAACACAACAAGTTAAAATTCATGGAAGGGCTAAAAACATAACCAAAGAAGAATGCAGTTCTGGATTTTTTCCCTCTCATGATAATATATTTTGAACCAAAACAGCAAAACACTGTTGCAACTTATAGCTGGCATCGCAAGTGCACCAAGCGCTCCTGCAGAATGAGACTCTGCCCCTTGCCCGTATCTAGGATAAAAGGAGTGAGGACTGATGGTACAAAACTAAGTGTGCACTGCCTGCTAAGACTATTTGCCACAAGTGTCTGATTGTTACAATTCCCTGTGCTTCTGAAACTGCATGAAGGGGGTTCTAACATGTTGAATGGATCTGATAATAAACTGATGGAGGGTTTGTGCACAGTTTTAATGTATACTACATTTAAATAATTCAGAATGCTTCTTCTGAAAGGGAATAGAATTTTCTATTTGCCACAATTGATTACATTTTGTTGAAGATGCTGTTAGTGGTGCGAAATGAAAACTCAGTAAATTCTAGGGAACTCTGTATTGAAGAGGAACATTCCAACTCCTACATTAAAAATAAAAAAGAAGAAATTGTTCAATAGACTCAGAGAATTTTCTTGCTTTTATGAGCAGGAAGGCTATAGATATGAAAAAAAGTAGGTGATTATCTCGGGGTTTGTTTTCTAATACATAAATTCTGAAGAATCTCTTACTAAATGCAGCATCAATTGCTATTACAATGTCTATGTTGTAGATTACTGGGGTAATACTTGCAGAACTTACAGAAATATGGGACTGTGGGATGTGCTGATTGAAATTTTAAGAGACAAAGCAAGCTCCCTTTAAACACACAGTAATGACAGAAACTATTGAACTAAGAAGATGCTTTCTTTCCAGAGGAACTCAGAGGAATTAATGCGTAGAGTTTTTGTACTGTAAGACTAATGGGGTGTCCTTAGCAAATGGTTCTGATTTGAGGTACTGCAGAATGCTTTTATTGCCAGCAGAATTTTCTTGCTATTGCTGAAACTCTCCATTCACTTTTGTGGGAATGAAAAAAGAGGCTTTGGAAAGCCGTTCTTAGACATTCTCTTGCTAACATGAGGTATTTTTAAAGACCTTAGCTGTGCAGTATTTCAAAGCATTAATGTAAAAAGAATATACAGAAGTATTATCAAAAAACATAAAAACCTAATTTCTCCTAAAAATCAGTCACTCAGAGGACATTTTCAGCCTCAGAGAACATTCTAGGGAACTAGTACATTCATTTCATGTAATGGAAGCAAAAGCTCCCACTGTCAGAAGGTTCATGTCAATATGACACTGAAGTGGTCTCAGGTTCCTTCAGGTTAATGGAAAAATTGATTCTCTATCATCAGAAGCAAGGATGAGAGGATGGTACCCGCATGTGGAATAGTACTAAGTTTTATGGTATGTTCATTGGGAAGAAAGATTTTCTGGCTTGTTTCCATGGGATTTGTTTCTTTCTGAGTTCTCCATCCATTTTAAATAACCTCTTCACAAGAAGTCCTGTTTTCTGGCTTTTGTGGTTGTTTCATTAGGTCTGTGGGGTTTTTTTTTGTTTGTTTGTTTGTTTGTTTGTTTTTTCCATCTTCCTTTCCCTCATATGGGAAAAGAAATAAAATCAGAACCATCTTTCATTAAGAATTATGATATCTGGACTCAAGCAGATGATTTAGGATGTCCTTGTATCATGGTTTCAATTGAAAAATGAAAAGAAGAATTGCTGAGATTGTCTGAATGTCTGTACTTTGGTTGACCCTTTTTCATTTTCCAAGAACACAAAGATGTCCCACTACAATAGTCATAAACTGTCATTCTGATAATGTCAAGGAAAATTATGCCAAATCTTTTTTACTTTTGTTGACGCTATTATGTCCTTTTCTAGGAAGTGCTGAAGATCGGCAATCTGAGGGATGTTTTTAAAAATATCTGGCATTTTACTCCTTCTTGAGCTTGTATTCATCTCAAAACTCAGTAGAAGATAAAGTGCTGAACCTGATGTGAAACAAAGATTGGAGAGATCCTGCAAACAGAATAGCTATGTGTGAAGGAAACAGTCCTTCATGACCCTATTTAAACTCCAGCTTCTTTGATGTGATTCTAGCAAAATTCAGAAAGAGCTAAACATGGCTGGTTTTCTACACTACGATTGAGAATGTGCCATGTTTTGATTATACAGCTACACAAACACAAAAATCCCTGTTCCAATACCCCATTTCTCCTCTGTCCCCTCAGAAACAGAACATCACTACACTCCATGTTGTTGTTTTGTACCTAACAGAGCCAATAACGACTCTTGGATTAAAGATCTTTGCAGTGCCCCAAACCACGACAATATTTGTGCATGTGAGGTTATTTAGTGCGTGGACAGAGGATAGTATGGCCCTATACCATTCCATTTTAATTTCTGTCACACTCTTGGTGCCATGAGGGACTCTTTAATTAGTCCCTGGAATAGCACTGTCTGTGAGTTTATGTAGATGCAGGTACGTTTACAGTACTAACCAGCAGAAAAGATGTCCTTTGCCACAATCTACTGCAGGGGCTTTTAGCATAGGGAAGCTAAGAGTATCTGAGCCCGTTGAATTTGACCCTTGTCTTGTTAGCCTTACTGCTCTTTCACAGCCAGGTATAGGACACCATTTAATAGCAGGATTATTTTCAACAAAGGCCTGTAGGGAAAAAAAGAACAAAAGCAAAATATTGTACCACATAAGAGCAGATTTCATCCTTGATATAAAACAATCTGTATTCATAATGTTCTTTTGAAGGAACAAAGCCAAAAAATACATGGACAGTCTTGTAGCTATAACAACAGACATTTAAATATAGTTCTAGAAAGGAAATAATTTAATTTCTACTTTTTTTTTTTTAGTAACAACAGTACTTCAGACTTACACTAAGAATGAAATTACTTACATTCCAAACAAAATGTTCAATCTCTGCAAGTTAATTCCTTTGTGATGTGGCTTACAGTAAATTTCTACTATATATGCACTGGCAATACACTCATTAACAGAACTGATTCTTTCAGTTGGAAAGAATGAAAACCTTACTGATTAAACAAAAATCCCACAATAAACTAGAAATCAGAACTAGATTAACTCAGTAATTTATTTCCCATATTTTTTGGTTAATGTAACAGGCCTTCTTTTGTAAAAACTGTATCTAATAGATGAGGAGAAAAAAGGAACTTCTACTACTTTGCTTCAAACCTATTCTGATCACCAGTCACTTGAAATAAAATGTCTTCATGCAAAAGATGAGTCAGATCTGGTAATTTAATTTGCATCTTACGGTGTATTAAAGAGACTTGTTGCAGAGAAAGTACTGTACTGTAAATGAAAAATAAATTCTCTATGTCTGCCCTGCCACCACTGATAAAGTAGCACATTTCTCAAGACTAGTTCATTACTACACTAGTATAAAAGAAGTTGAATTAAAAGATTGCTTTTAAAAACAAATTGCAATGATGAAAACAAATAAATTTTAAAAACCCAGGAAAACCAAATCAAGCTTTTCCTATTCCTCTACCCATACACAGCAATCATGTCAAGCATTGTACTAGGAGGTTTTTTAAAAGAAACAGGTACTATTTCTGAATGCGGTAAAAATAATCTAAAAACTTTTAAAATTCCAGATTGCAAACACAAACAACTCCGACTGATTAAAACCTTCATATCACCTGTTACAAAAATGAGTTTGATCAAATGATTTTATTAATACTGCATTAGGCAATACACTATGGAAATATGGCATTTCTACTTAAGGAATGCATAAAATGTTTTCGATTTTTTTTTCTCTGTGGTACAGCAAACATTGATATTAAGCTGTATAAGAGCCAATACATATTTGTATGTATTTGTTTATGAATTTCTACTTGGAAAGTTACAGATATATTGCAGCATTTCATACAGAAGCTTTAAGTTACTTTTTATAAAATGGAATTGAGTTCAAGAATAGAAGAACAGTTTGATACTTTACCTTAATGTCAAATTGAAGGTATCGCTTGTCCATCTCCTTGGAAACCACACTTTCTATGATGTCTACAGGCACAAGCTGGAAACAATCATATGCTGGGCAAAAAATGTTGTGAGCTTCACCCTCCTGAATTTTCAGATTCAAGAATCTGCCAGAATTTTGCCAGTCAGTATTTGTGAATAAAAGTAAAAGTTAGAAGGCTATTGAGTACTTTGAACTATGTTCACAGGTATTCACAACGATAACTTTTTAAATATAGAATAAGAACTACCCTTGGCTCAAAAGAGCTACATATTTGATGAACAGCATAATTACAAGAAGATAACACTGTCATGGTTCAAACGTGAGCATCATTAGCAATATTTAGCCCTATGTTTGTGGTTTCCATCATTGCTATTTATCAGACAGCTCTGCAATGTTTAATTAAACTGAGCATTACTTCTACCTTAAATCAGAAACAGAATATGTAAGTAATTAATCTAGGAAATAATTAATTTAATATGCAATTAATTTCTACAACTGTGCTAATAAAACTAGGTCTGTTTTTGGACACAAATATCTAAATGGTGACTTTAGTAGTCCCTGACCACAAGAATGCAAGACAGAACAAGCTCAAAAATCTGCTGAAAGCTGGTCCTTAACAGTTGTTGTTGCTTAGTTTCAAAGCTGTAACAGGCTTCTGAATCTGACACCAAGGATGATACCATTCTAACTTTAATCATTTAAAGGACAGGCAGTTGTTCTAAGGTAGTCACCTGAGATCCTTTAATAGTTAAGGTAGAGATACCTGTCAATTCATCCCAGCTTAGATTCCTATCTTAGAGTTGGGTAACTCAGTCCTGGCTCTGCTCCAGTGACTTGGGAATGACTGGCTCAGAAAGATGAATTCCACCCTCCATGTGCCACCACAAACGCTTGCCACTGAACTGTGGCTCTGAGCCTGTGGCTCTGAGCTGGACCCTGTGTCCTGCACAAAGGACACACAGTGCAGCAGCCAAATTAGAAGCACCACGTCAAACCAGTGATCTCTTGGTAACTCCTACATCCTGCCCAGGATTTGCAAGGCAAGAGAAGCATGAGTAACAATCTTGCCACTGAAAAGAACTGCCTTTGGAAAGCTCATATGGAAAAGAAAGTTTCCAGTGGGTTCATAGAAATGGGGCGGGTCTAGAGCAGGAATAGCTGTGCTGAAATGCTGTAACGAGACACTACAGGGATAGAGATCAAATAGTACAATCTCCTGAATGGGGACATGGATAAATACAAAGCACTGCATACAGATATAATTATTTCTGGGAAATATGATTAATATTTATACTACCATAATTATCCTTATCTGAGTTTTTCACTAGCATGACTACTCTGACCTATGCAGTAACAAGAGCATTAGATTACTACAACTTCTAAGGGAAAGCTACTCCTCAGTTTTTAAACCTCAACATAAAGAAAGAATTTTAATTGCTTTTCTGATTGGAAATGGATTCACAATGCCTAAGTTTAGTGTGCTAAACTCAGAAATGGAATTAAGTATGTGCTTGATTTAGAAGTTGTAAACCTTAATGCTGCCAACACCACACACGTACATTGAACAAATCAAGAGTAGGCTTATCTATTTACACACAAGCTTAAAACATCGGATTAAGAATTTCACTTAGTCAGAACCAGAACAAACATAACATAAACATAAACCAGTTGGTAATGGTTGTCTGAGTGACAACTAAAATATTGGATAGGTTCAAACTAGCAATTCTTTGAAACCCAGACAGTACTTTAACATTAGCTGTTTACGGTCTCTGTCCTTCCCTCTTCAACACAGCAAGCATGGAAGTTTCTCAAATGATAGAGAATTACATATACTCACGCCTCCCAGCAAGCTCTGCAGAAGTCATGTCTACAAGGCATATCCACTGGGTCTTCAAACACAGAAATATTACACATGCAAATGTCACACTGTAAACGACAAAAACGCTTCTGATTAAGAAATGCCCTAAAGCTTGTTGTATTGTTAGCAGAATGAGTTATGTTGGAAAATCTCAGCAAAAATTTAAAGAAGCACTCAGTAGGGGAAAAAAAATCTAACTTTATCCAGAAAAAGAAGCTATAGGAATGGGAAAGATTTGGTTTCTCTGTTTCTATAACTCCCTATCCAGAGAGCGTATTTTGGGCTGCTTTTTGCAGCATCCTCGAGCTGAGGAAGTGCTTCACCCTGCAGAGTGCTGGAATCTCAGAGTTAGAGTTCTAGGTGCAAAAAAGGGAGCTGCGTTTTTCATCAGCTTCAGAGACAGCCAGAAATGGGTTTGGAGATGACAGAGGCTACAGGAAATGTTTAACATCTCACACAGTCAGGTCTAAATCAAGGTGGAGCAGTTTGAGTAGGCAGCAGCAGCAAATACTTAAAGTAATAACCTACATACATATTATTTTTTTTTAAAGACTTTGAGGTTCTTGATCAAAATGAAGAATAAGTTATACTACAAATACTCCAACAGAAGATATGATTGCTGAATTTTACAGAAGTAGGTACTAAAAAAAACATAACACTGAATACTGAGGCCCTTACTCTAAAATAGGTAAAGAGTAGGGATGAAAATACTCTCTGCTTATGTTTATGTGTGGAAATAAATATTAATGTTCTTCAAGAAATACAAAAGATTTTTCTTTTCATTGAAACAAAGACAACATGAAAACGTATTTTAACTTTCAACGCATAAGGTATTGTATACACATAGGACATTTTCAGAAAGTTAGCCTGTGGAGAGCCACTTTAAAAGAACTTACATTACAGCTAAAAAAAATAAATCAGATAATCAAAAATGGCCTTTAAAATGTAGAACTTAGTGAACACACGTATTGTTTCTTCAGTCATTTAACCTTATTGTCCTGCCAAAATTAAATATTTTAAAAGTTGACAATGCGTTAAAAGTAATCTCTGTTAAATTTGTATGAGCTGTCAATTTTGTTTAAAATGTATCTTAAAAGTAAGGAATTAAATGAAGCTCCGAGTTCAAAACATCAAATAAAATAATTTACTAGAACTGTTTATGAAATAGGATGCAAATGCAAAACATGTAAAGGAGCTTTATACCTTGTGGCTTTATTTTATCTATTCCTTTCAGTTTTCATTTTCCTGGCAAAATGAGATTTGATAGTTCAGATAAGATTCTTAAACAAATAGCAACACTAAATGTGTAACTCTGGACTTGGATTGAGACACACTAGCTCTATAATGGCAATCATTATCCAAACCTGCATTCCTGGCTTATGCACCATCAATGAAGAACAAAACACACAATGTAAAACTGAGGACATATCATCTCCTGTTCAACATTATAATTAGGAATTATTCAGAGACAATATTTAACTGCTAATGTAAATAAATGTACAGTAACAATATACCTTCTATATAGCTTCTTTTACAGCATTTTACCATTACAGAAATAAAATATTTCTATGCAGGAATGCAAGATCTTAATTTTAATATGAGATTTAGGGATGATCCATTTGAAAGGCTGCATGTAATATTCTAAAAAAAATGCTTAAATCATGGAGCAATAGTTTTATAATGCTGCAGCTGTGGATTATTAAAAAGAGAACTCTGTCTTCCAAAAGAGCCACACTGATTTTAATGAAAGGCGCTTTCATATTTCAAATTTGCAATAGCTTTGTAAACCGCTTGAAGCAGCCCACACATAGTGAAAGTAATTATAAGCTTACAGTACACTAGTGGGCTGACATTTCAAAATGCAGACAAAGATAATTTTGTTTTCTAAAGAAAAAATATTCAAAAGGCAGGGTTCACAGAACTGCGAACATTCGGGGAAATGGGTACAATGAAAGTGAACATCTTGATAGGGATGAGATGAAAAGTTCAAAAGGGCCAAATGCACTGATGTGACTGTAGCTGTCTAAAATGAGAGTTTGTGAGTGACAGCCAAGGTAAAACCGGAATAGTTTGTATTTGCCAGATGCTCAACTGTTTTATCATATAGAATGTTTAAGGTGCCAACTTCTCTGTTCACCACTTTTGGAAAGAGAAACACTTTATGCTTTCACAAAGGTATTTTTGGCCGCTCCCCTGTCTACACAGGTGCACTGCGTTTAGGAATCAGCTGGTTTACCCTGCTGGTTTAAGATCTATTTATAAATTTACCACAGCTGTCTCCATGTCTCCTGGTGAGGGGCTGATTTCATCAGGGGAAGTGACAGAAGAGCGCGTAGTGCGTGGAGTTCGTGGAGAAGGGAGCGTGTCCCACGCGTTGTATCCGCTTGGAGGGGGAGTTGGCATCTGAACCCCTGAACGCTGGCAGCAACTCTCTGGGTTACACATCCAGGCTTCAAGTAACTTCTCCCTGTCCCAGTCTTCAAGAAATATAGAGAGTCAGGAAATTATGCACCTGACAATGTTTAGAATATATTTTGTAACTGCACCCTCAAAAAAACACCAAACAAAAAAAAATTAAAAATAAATAACTATAATAAAGTGTATATAATAATGAATGGAACTTTAGACGTTACATTTCAGAGAACACATTCCAAGATAATATGTAATATAATGCATTTGTGCAAATAATTGCATTGCAAGCATCTCCTTTCCCTATAATATGTCTTAACATTATTTTTATTATTTATTTAGAGCAACTGTAGTGGCTAGTAACTCAGTTGAAAACCATAACTGTATTAACTTTCACCAACAGGTGAAAATATACCATCCCTCACACCATATGAAAAAGTAATTATTTAATATGGATTCAGTTTTATCTGTTGTGCTTTGTTTTTTGGGGTTTTTTTTGTTTGTTTTTTTAAATGAAGCCAGGAAATACAGGAAGAAGACTAAGATCTAGGATTACAAGAAGATTTGTGACTTAATGAATTTCCAATTTTTATATATATATATATGCATATAAATGATGTGTTTCTGGGGTGAAATAAAAATCCACCTGAATGCAAAGAAAATTTCATCTATTCTCACTACATTTTATTCTATAATTAAGTGTCAGTGAATGTTTTACTTTTATTCACAATTAACACTGCCCATTTATCTACAAAAAACATCTAGTGAAACAAAATATAGTATCTTAAAACAAAATCAAATCTTTCTTCACAATTGTTTAAAATGCATTCTGTTTCTGATTCCTATGATTAATACTAAAAACATCTTCAGAATAGAATTTTTTCTACCAAAAATACTTAAAAGTTCTCTTTTAAATATAAATGTATCAAATTCCTATACAGATTTGAATCTAAATTCATCAACACTACATGCAGATCAGATAAACCTGAATTTCATAAAGCATGAGAATTTTTCCACTTTTTCCTACTGTTGTAAGAAACTATTTTAAAGTTTGGGGATTTTTTAAAGTGCTGGGTACTCCCCCAAAGAAATATCAATGTTATTAAACAAAAGATCTTTTAGTTTTATAAGGAAAAGATAGTTTTCCGATAATGTAATAGTGCCGGGGAAAAAAGGTAAGTGTTCTAAGCACTGCACTTAGTAAAAGCATTGCCCCTGTAAAAAAAATTCTTCGAGGTGCAGATGATCTATTGATCAGGTCCTTTCTTATCTAAGTTAAAACATACAAAAGGTTAGTTTAATTTCATTTGTCTAAAGATATGTGTACCTTGTGTGACTTAAACCAAGATTTCACATTATTCTTTTGTGAATTTCAAGATTTAAGGCAAAAAAAAACCCCAACAATTTGTCATTTGATGTCAATTCTCTAAACCTCTGTAAATACCTATTTCCTTTACTAAGCTGAATCAATACAGCTACCGGCAAAATAGCTGACTTGCTCATGACCTGCTAATTGTCCGTGCTTCTTTCTGTGCACTGGCCAATTACATTAAGTTACCAGAACATCGCTAAGGCAACATCAGTAGAATGACCTTTCCAACACAGACTGATTTTTTCCCAATTTTCAATTCCTGCTTGTTAAGAAACTGGCAGACATTTCTCCACAATTTACATCAGCCTCACTGATTTTCAACTAACGGCAGACTGACATGAGAGTCTGAACAGTATTGCCATGATTTTCCTCTTCAAAATATCTGCACAGGTTATGGAGCCTACTTAGTCAAATATTTATAATTTTTAGCCTTACTGAGACTATTCTGGAAATACAACATAGCATTCAAATACTAAACATATTATAAACACAATATAAGAATTAAACAAACATTCAATATAAAAATATATACACAAGGACCGTGCCTTAAATATCATCATACTGGCACAAGTTAATGTTTACTTAGTTCAGTGTTAAAAGTAACACAAATACCAGCTACGGATAATAATGTAAAAGAGAGGAGCTTCAGGTACCACAACTCCCCATTAAAGTGTACCAAAAGCTGTGGGTTTAAAATACTGTCTTTCTATGTCACTTTTCCCTCTCCCACTGACTTTAACAAGGAGCTCACAAAAATAATAGGTTATGAAAGCTTAATCCAGCAACACGGTGATGATCATGCAAACCATTAACCGCCTGAGTAGTTCCTTTGGCATAAAGTAACAATGCAGATGCTTCAGTAAGCATAAGTTTTGAATCATTGAATCAAAGCCTAAAGCTTACACTGAGTTTCAGAGATACTTTTGTCTGGAGAAAACACACTGAATTCAGTATATCCCCTTTTGACAACCCCAGTTTAACTTGAACAATAATACAGACCAATTTCAGTGAAAATAAACTAGTTACAGGAAAAGCGTACCCTGTATTAAAAGTGTAACTATAGAAAATCCTCCTAAGGATATACACTCATATAATTTAAACTCCAAGGCAATTTCCAACCACTTATTACAATGGTCAGACTGCTTTTATTGCAAGAAAAAAAAAAAAAAAGTTGATCCAGTTTGATACACAAATAAACAGTGGCAGAAAACCAATGGTCTGACAAAAATAGGTTTGATGAATTTGACTTTATTGACATATAAAACCATGTAAGTTTTACGTCTGTACCTCTCACCAAAACAGGGCGGTTCTGTTTTTCCACACTGCTTAAGTTAAATTGTCTTCCATTATAATTCCTATTTTGAATCATTTTTCTATCAGCTTCCCTGTCTGCCTCAATGTTTTTTTGACATACTGCAGCTGTACTTCTTTCTGAAGTACTGTGTGATCTGTTTCCTGCTATTAACCATCACTTCTCTTTTACTGGGAAATAAAGTGCAAACGTACAACTGTGGTTTTGAATTTGCTGAAAGCAGTTTCTTTAGACCTTAAGGTTTGGTATTACCATGTGCCCGAAGTAGAGCCTCTGCAGTGAAGAGCGGGGCTTGAAGCATGTCAGCAGATTCCACAATCAGCATATCCTTAAGCCTTCGCAGGTCTTGAAGTCTTAGCCCCTCATATGGCTTTAAGAAGAAGAAAGATAATTTATATCTAATATTTTCAAGTTAGTCTCTAATACAATATTAAAAAGAAAGCATTTAAAGCACTGTTACTGATCACCATCTCAACTGTGAGGCACTATGAGACAAAATTTATTCACCGTGCACACCAATAACAATGCAAAGCTATATGGAGACACTGTTACTTTGTAATTTATAGTATGACTTTTGTAAACTTAGAAATCTAAAAGCATTTCTTTCAGGTATAATGGAGAACTCTGAAGTTCTCCATTATAGCAGGAAGCCATCTTCAGCTGATTAGCTAGCCTAACACTGACTCTCTCTCTCCCAGAAAAAGCTAGATTTTCACAGAATATAGATGAAATTTGATCCAGTGATTAGGCCTCAGGTATTGTGGAATAGGTATGTGAATGCATGACTAGATTTGAACTAAGGATTTAGAGAAGAGCCAGACAAAGGACAGGTTATCATACACTGCATATTGATTCTCTGATACCATACATTGAGACTCATTAACTCTGAACTGGTCTTGAGGAGGATACATTGAGCCATTAGACAGTGAGAAGTTTGTGAGCAGAATCCAGTATCTGGATCTTCTGAGGCAATATCCACCCTTTCAGAAGTGAAGTCAGTCCTGAATAGGACAGATGAGCCACACAATTAGATGGTCACAGAAACACTACAAGGGTTGAGGTTGGAAAGGACCTTCAAAAGTCATTTGTTCCAACCTTCCTCCTCCCTCAGGATCACTCAGAGCCAGCTGCCCAGGACCGTGTCCAGATGGCTTTTGGGTATCTCCAAGGCTGGGGATATATTATACATGGAGATATCAGAACTCTTTTTGAGAAACAATGGCCAACTCTCATAGCCCTACAGAGAGCAGATCATCCAGCTGCCTTCCTGGTCTGGAGATCCATCCCCTTATTACAGCATAAAGAAAAAAAAACCAACAAACCCAAAACCCCAAAAAACAATAACAGCAACACACTAAAAAAAACCCCAACAAATCGGAAAGACAAAAATAAGTAATTTTAGGAATCTGAATTAGCTCCAACCAAGAGAGCAGAGATACACATGTGTTTTTGCAGATTCCTTTTTAAAACTAAGAAAGGAGGACTATGACAGCAAATAATGTATTTGTTAATGTTGCACAGAGAAAATGCCCCATAGGTAGGAAGAGAAATAAAAAAAAAAGTGTGAGGGTCTGTAAAGAGAATGGATATAGAAAGGATATGTAAAAACCTCTATTCTTACATGCACTTGTTTTATTTATTTATTTAAAAGGTAGCTAACAAAATATTTAAAGCATTTGACATAAAGTGTTACATGCTAAGAACTAATCAGGCACCTGGCCACAAAATGGTAATTGTCTCCAGCAATTTGTAGAGGGAAAGACACAGCAGCAGTGGTGACAGATAACAACAGTTAAGACTATGTGCCATTATTTACTATCTGTATTTTGGTTCTATGGACCATAGCCCAGGACTCTCCTGTGCTAGATTAAAAGGACACGAATGTACGCATACATACATAGCCAGAAAGCAAAAGACTGGTTCTGTCCTCAAAAAGTTACAGTATAAGTAAAAGTCTGCTGTCCCCTTTAAGGATAACAAGCAGAAGACAGAAGTGATGGGGAGAATGGATACTCTGGTTTTGTTCTTTTGAGACACCTACTCTAAAAATGTAACTGGCTTCCTGTACTATGTACCAGACATCATAATTAACTCCACAATGCATCTAAGACCATAACTGACTCACACAAGGACATCTCCTGTTAGCTGATCAGTGAAATAAACAGGTGCCTCTCCATACTAGAAACTTTGTCATCAAGCAAGAGTAATGCTCCATAGATCTGCACTGGTCTTTGTTCTTTTGTTCTTTTTGAGAAAGCAAGCAGAGCAAAAGAGAAATGACGTGTGAGCGTCCTGACCTGTATCATGATTGCTCAAGTTCAGACAGTTTCTGTATGTCCTTCCTGCGCTGATCATGCATGACTCAGTAAAGGACAATCTGAACGTTAATGGCTTGCACTGAAATAAATCTGGGCCACTTGGATTAATAGCATGCTGGAATTTGACTGACCTTCTTAACTCATTACAAATGAGATAATTTTTAAAAAAACATTTCAGAGAGACAGGGATAGAAACAACTGTGTGCCAGAATGATTATAATTGTGCTGTATGTACAGCAAAAAAATAGAAACAAAATGATCACGACTGAATCTGAACTCCATTTTGAATGGCAATTGTAAAGCAATCAGCTGTGTCAGCACAACAGTATTCAATTCTCGAAGACCTTACACACTGTAAGAAAAAATATCTTTTCCATTAAATTTGCAACATATAAGCGTATTTTATGACATGGTATTTTACCCTAAAATACAGATATGTTCAGAATTATCTTTAACTGATTGGTTCTAGGTCAACTGCTGGCAAGTATCTCCCCTTGAGTAACAGACTACTATATTATCTCAGCTGGAGCATTCCACACAACCCAGCAGAGAGTTTTGGATCTTCAGTTTTTAAGAATCCTAATTTTATCTTTTTAAGTAATGAGGGAAATATTCCCTAAGAATGTGTTTGAAACATCAGACATTTGCTTCATAAAATAACATATGAGCCCACAGAAGAAGCTGAAAGAAAAGAAATTTTAGACTGGCACTATCAAGGAGGTTAATCTGGAAATTCCAGTGAAGACATTATACAACGGGAACCCTAAAAATGGTAATGTGTCAGTCTTGTCTTGTACACATTTGTGAAGGTATAGTCTTTAGTTATGAGGATGTACATCCAGTATGTAATACCACAGAGGTTTGTTTTTAGCTACTTTAAACACTGATGACTTATCTCTGCAATGCCATGTGCTGTAAAGGATTTTGATTACAGTTTATGATGCTTGGAGACCTCCCTTAATGATCATTTATGGAGGAACTCTCTATTAATATTTGCTGTGAAAAAGACATTGTTCAATATTAGCATCATTTAACTACATAATGATTTCAAAATACACTGTTAGAGTTGCTACTTAAATGCATTGCTGAGCTTCCCACTACAGATTCCAACACTTCTGTATTCTCAAGAGCCCTTCTTTGAAATTATTTTCTTCCCCAGTTTTTACTAGTAACTTTTAGATATCATACATTATGCTTTTTTTTCTCCTGAAAGCACTTTTAGTATGTAAGCTGATTATTTTAACATTTCATTTCAAACTACTATTACTTCCTTCTCTTTTAAAGCATCATTAAAACAGACGGGACAAAGTAACTCTTTGCTACAGTGATGACTTTATAATTAAATAGTGTCAAAACACTTCATGTAAACATCCTTCTTTATGGGTGGATGGAGTTCTACAGTTCATGGAATAATATATTAGAATATTATTTATACTTCATTTAACTCATTCAAGTAAAATTATATGCATTATATGTATATTGAGACTACATATATCTTAACTAAATGTAGTTCCCTTCTCGCCTCTCTTCATAAACCATTCTCTATTGATAAAGATAAAATAAATTTGAATAATTTAAATGTACTCTATGTACTTAGAGTATTTATATTACTTATATATTTATATGACATCGATTCAGGAATTGAAAAAATCTTTCCAATTACTATACACTCAGTAAATCTGTGATACACTCACTAGCAGTGTATTTCTTCAGTATTCAGTGGCACATAAGCAAAAGGAATGAAGAAATTATACATTTTGCTATTGCATAAGGTATTTCCCTGTCTCTGACTGAGAGCCAAAACTGTTCTGGATGATCTGCTCTGCGGTACTCCTCATTCTCAGGTGCTTCTTATGTAAATTTAAAACATTACATGATTTGATTGAAAGGGAGGACCCTTTCAGTCTCAGGACTCCCAGGGATACATCACCAAGGCAAATATGCTCTCATGCAACAACCAAAAACGGTGCAGAACAACCAAAATCTATAAAAGCAGCTTAAGAACAATCACTTACTGTCATATTATTTAGTGTATCTTCAATTAGATTTAAAAGATAGATCTAGATTTTATATAACAAAGAATTGTTTTGAGATTATTCAACAAAGTAAGGGCAAAGAATCAAGAAAAAAATGATTGTGTTCCCCTGTAAACATGGCAGGCTTGGAAGGGGAGGTATTGGGTGCTATCATTCCAGATGTGCTGTGCAGATCTTAAACACCGCTGTTAAGCCCATTTGGCTGCTTTGCCTGGGAAGAAATCCTATTCATGGTTTTCAAATGTTTTATCTTTTCCTGTAACCTTCATTCAAAAGATGCAGTTCCTTTGAAAATGCATTTCTTAGTGTTCAAAGTTATTTAATTATTCATGAATGAATATTTTCTGTTTTGGAAGCATGCTGAATGGTAACAATTACAAGCTGAATATTATGCTAAACAAGCATTCTGTACACTCCATCCCTCAGTGTTTAATAATATATAAAAATGAAACTGAAAGAAAAAAAGCAGAGGATCATCCTTGAGAGGCAATGTTGGTGAAGCATCATCACTCTGGTGCTTTTGACAGTGGCATTACCATTGTCAGTGGTAAAAGTGCAGCTGTCACTGCCCATCTCAGTACACCGACCTGCAGGATGAGGACATGCAGTCATTTGGATTGTAGCTCAATGCAACTCTTTCTAAGGCTGTTTCTTCAACTGGTTTTGGCCACTCTGAGGGCTCAAATTGAAAGATTAATGTTTCCTGGCTACATGCTCTTGGCATCTCCCTTGTGCCAGCACTTGTTCTCTTGGAGATAAACAAGATGTTAGAGAAATAATCCCACTGGAAAGTCATAAAGAAAGAGGGGAAAAACCAGTAGGGAGCACATGAAGCAAGAATCGCTCTGTGCAAATCCCCAAGGTCATCAACTGGTGTACCAAATTCCAGGCTGACGTTTTTTGGCTTGTGAACATTTGGAACACATGGGAAAGCTGCTCTGGTATGTGAGATGGACAATTGTACAATCCCTTTCAACTATCAACTCTTTAAGCTGGTTTTGCTCCACATCTACCTTAAATAGGCATGAGACATCTTCTCTTGCAGAAAAGCCTAATCAAATGGCTCTTGATTTGTCCCACCCAGATCTGTAAATTCCTTGTCTTACCTGTGCTGGTGTATAGACCAGCAAACCCCTGGTATAAATATGGCAATAACAATTATTCAATTTAAATAATACAGTCACATATTGCCACTCTTTAAAACGTTTTCCTCTTTTAAGCCAAAACATTGCTATGATCCAGCTGAAAACATAACCTTCCAAATAGTTCTATTTGCAAAACCAAAGAAGTGGTAAACTGCAATTGTGGCAAGAAATAGCTGCAGCCTTTTAAAGCATTTCTGCCAAGAGAGAAAAATTTCAAACTATCTTCTTACAATTTGGATGCCTCTACATGCAAATATTCAGAGAAATTAAAATGAGTTAATTACATTTGCTATTTCAGTGTACTAAGTATATTAAACCTCATTTTTAAATGTCTCATCTAGGAATAAACTATCTAATTAAGGCTGTTTATGTTTGAATTTATCCAAGAAAAATGACCAAAAAATTAAATGGACCCTACAAGGACCTTCTTACTTTTAAATAAAAGTGACCACGAGTGGCATTTTTCAGGGCAACAGTTAATGTGATCTAAGCCTATTCATGTATTTTCTTTTAAACATCATTAGGTCATAAGAGGGTCAAGGTAGTAAGAAGCCAAGCCATGCTATTTCTGAAGAGTATAAGGGAGTAACCAAAGAGAAATCTATTATCCTTTAATTTAAACAGAATTAATTTGCAATATTTACTGAATCATACAATTTATCTATGTATTCTTATTTAGAATTTTAGTTAAGTAACATCTGACAATGAACGGGGAGGAAATTTGTACTCAGAATCTTTTTGGTCTAATTATCTTAATGGAATCACAGTTGTCTGCAAGGCATAACAGAATTCAAGCCAATTTTTTGTGAGTGAATTGTCTCTCTCTCTCAAAAATGTACTTGGAAGTAACACCACTTGTTATTACCTGTTTTTACTATACAGGTATGAAGTAGCTTCAGGCATCGTGTTATAAAAGAAGAAAGTAAATGCATTATGTTTAAGGCCTGCACTAGTCAGTTTGGAGTGTTTTTCATAACATTCAACCCAGTCTCAGTCCAGGAAGATCCACCAGAAAAGCTTCCCTACTCTATTCCACAGATTTTCTCCTTTTCAGAATTTCTTTTGTCCAAATTTTTGAGACAAAAAGGCATCTTCTGAAATAATAAAAAAAAAAATTTAAAAAAGTTTGGTTTAGAGAAACTGTTTCCGAGCTTACTGGCCTCACTGTATCTCCTCCAGCCTCACAGACTGCAAGACAGTCCACATAATTAAGATATGAATAAAATTTGTTTACTTTTGACAATGCATTTGCTATGTTCTCAGAGCTTAACTTGAAAATTACAAAGAGCGGTGCTAAAACCGTTTACAAATACAAAGTTCAGTACCTACTGAAATACTTGCAGGCTCGTGTCACAGTGTAACTGCTACAAACACAAATGTGTAAAATACTTCAGATTTAAAGTATCCTCTGACCTCTTTTTTGTCTAAAGCAGCATACTCAGCTTCAATGCTTTCAGCTTCAGGATCACGTGAAAATACCATTCGAGATTCCAGGTTAAGAGCCAGCTCTTTGTGGTGCTGTTTCTCTGCACAGTCACATGGGGTATCTTTATTTTCATTTTCTGCAAACAAATCTCCACCGTGTTTTACTAGAAGCTGAAAAGTAAAATGGCAAAGTAAGTAGTTATTAATTAGTAACTCTCATAAAACCCTAAAGAAAAGGCATGTGAGCTAAGAAGAAAACAAAAAAAATTAAAAAGAAAAACACAACAATTATTGCAATAATAATAATAATAATAATAATAATAATAATAATAATGGTCTTTAGAAACAAGGACTATCTATTGTTATTAAATAAATTACTCCTTGCTTTCATGCATAATTTTACCTATATCCACCATAATTCCACAGAACCACAAAATCTAAGAAATACATTACAGGGTAATGCTGCACAATATTTTAGGTTTTAAAGACTAAAATGCTGCTTTACTGATATGGTCAGTGCCCCATAGAAAATGAGAGGTCTGAGGCCCTCAAGTATGTGCCACGATGGAGCTAAAACCACCTTTAAATATTCTTTCTACATGGGTACAAGCCCACCATTTGTACACTTGTGCTGACAGAAAACAGGTGATTCCTTGGGTAGGAGAGATGAGAGGATGCGGACTGATTCACAGGGAACACTACTGACAGCTCTACTTTGTTTTTGAGGACATGAAAAAAGTGAAATGAAATAATGCTAATTCAAGCAATTCTAGTACAGTCCAGTATTCTGTCATTTCACTTGTGCCAGTAACCCTCCCAAAATGCAGTCTCTAGCTATTAAACCCTTCTGACGCCCTCCTTAACTTGCTGACTTGGTATCCTGAGATACACAGACCTGCTATAAGCAAGGACAGCGTATGCCACAGATTTTAAAGGCCCAGGTGAAACATTCTGCTGATTTATTATGACAACTTTATATCATTACTAAAATGATTCATCTTGTTTCTAAATGAAGTCTATAAACATCTTGCCTTCAGATCACGATGTCTGTAACAACACTATCCAGGGTACTTCAAAACTAAGGTTCTAATTTTTATACTTCCAAACCCTCCAAATTTCTCTAAAATTATCTGTTCTTCATATCAGCCTTTTAGATCATGATCAGACACTCCTTAATTTTTTCTTCAGTAGAAATTTCCTTCATCTGTCACTGCAGAATACAGACTGTCTTTTACAAACCTGGATTCATTCTTGTAGATTGGGAAACCTTTCCCACATTCTCCAAAATAAAATATCAAAAATACCACAAACCAGAGCAACAACAAGATTTAGTTGAGAAGATGTTAGTGTCATTGAGTGTTTGATCTTTCATAGCAGAGTATCAGGCAGAAATACAGACGACACTGGGACAATTACCAAGATACACAGCCAACAGTTAACCTTTGTTCTATCTAAACTTCTTAACATTGCCAAAAATTTGTTAACCTGAGTATCATATTCTGTCTGTTCATTTTAACCTCTAAGAGAAATTTAACTGAGGCAACTAAGACACCTTCTGAGGAAAAAGAATAATAAATATATTTGAAAGAGCATTCCATAGACTTATGCAGCTCAAAATCTAATCTGCAAGATGAAGAATATGCAAAGCAGCAGGTTTTTAATAATGATGCCATATTTCTCTAGAAGCACTGTTAAAAAGTCTTGTGTTGCTTGATTAATTGAGATTAATCATCTAAACAATCATATTAGCAATTTAAACAATTGCAAAATACCATTTAATATGCCAAATATATTGTGATAGTGTGGAACATATCTGCATAAAATCAAATCTGTTCAGCATGCAAGTTACTATTGTCTATTCGGTAGTTTGAAGTAAGCACATAATTTTACCCAAACTATCTTTAGCAATGGGTCCCACACAGCTGTTCTGCTCAGAGGAAAAATCTAACACATGTGAATGGAGCAGTATCAGGACTGCACATTTGACTATCAACTCTGAACAAGTCACCAGTAGGTACTTCACCCAGAAGGATCTATATTTGGGGTTTCCTTTTCTTATTTGGGTGTGGTGGGGATAGGCTAACTGGGGTTTTCCTGAAAAGTGGTAGGAAGTAAAGGAGACAATAAAGAGGAAAGCAGCTCTGAAGCGAGAGTACCACCGTAAAAAACAGGCAAAAGGCATTCCTGGAGTTTTAAGAGACATTCAGTTTTCTGGAGACAGGGAGGACAACTTGAGGATAAGGATCAGGTTTTTATCTTTTTTTTTTTTTTTTTAAGAATTTTAATCCTCAAATACTTTTAGGAACAAAGAGATAATTGTTAAATTCCTTCGCCGATTTCTCAGTTTCAAGCCTGGTGAAGGTATGTAGTGTTCCTGTTCATAAACCCATACCTGTTGAAGGAGTTAGAAGGACTATGGACCACAGACTGGAGGATTTAGGATGTCTCAGATCCAAGACCCCCTATCCCATGGTAGGGCCCACAGAGAAGTTTGAACTTGGGGGTGTACACTGTTCCTAATGCAGAACTCATGACTAGTTAGGACTACATAACTCTGGCAAATAGCATTCCATGCGGATCCGACTGTGAATTCTTCTTCAAGGACAAACTGAAAGCGAATTAGAATCAGAAATGGTTTACTCAATTACAATATGCATTGTTAAGATAACCCAGTTTATATAATTAAATGGGGAACTAGCAGTCTAGTAACTGGATTTATCTAATGAATCACATTACAGACACTAAGAAATAAAATGATAATTTGTAAAAAAGCACAAGCCACAAACTTTTATGATGAGTTTAAAACAAATTGACTTTAGTATGCAGTTAAAAGCTGCTGCCCAGCTCCAGAACCACAATTCACTCTGCAGCAGCTGTGATTCTTTCTGACATTACAGTCTGCCTGGATCTTACTGCATAAGCCCATTTGCTTCACCCTCTTGAAATTGAAACTTTTAAAACTGTTGTGTTCATCTCTAACACCACTGTACAGCCCCAAGTAGGGACATGAAAGCAGAAACAGGCAGAAGACTCCTTGCTCAAATCCCTTGCAAATCTGATGTCAAAATTTGTAAATATCAGATATTGAAATATGTTGGAAACTTGTTACTAAAGTTTTCTTCTGTTTACCATTTCTCTACCAGAAACAACCTTTTTATGTCAAATCATTTTATATGTGTGTTTTTCACCAACTTTTTTCAGAGGTCATTCAGCACTAATTGTCTTCCATTTTCTCATATGACATGCACATTTGTCCTCTATTGTATAATAATGTAAATAAAAATATGTTTAAAAGCAAATGTCTCATACTGAGGAAGGATAGGCAGAAAGTGAGTGAAATGCCTACAGGCAGAATTTATCAGGAAGTTGGATCAAATATGTGGCACTAAAATGAGAGAACAAGAGCAACTTAGATAGCCCTTTGCAATTAATTTATCAATCTGAAAGAATAAAAACCTGACAATCAAAATAAAAGCAGTAGTAAACACAGACCTAGGAGACAGCCTGATACTTGTTTACAAATAGATCACATCAAAAGAGGCTCAAAATCAATCTTATGGTTCTAAATCCATCTTACAACCATGGCTTATTTTGGATGAAAGAAAGAGCCAGACAACACCTACATGTCATTCAGTTACCATGTCTAGAGTTAGCTGGGTCTGAGTATACTTCACCCGGCAAAGCCTGCATGGTGACTTGCCTCCCTGGTGAAAATCGGTAAGTATGCAAATAATTTCTAAGTACATGTTGAAGACAAACTGCTGGTGTGGCACCTGAGGAGCTGTAATAACATGGGGCAGAGGAAAGAGAAGGTATTGGGGCAAGATTCAGACTGTGTTACTGGAGATTAAATATGAGCATCTAACAGAAGCATCGGCTTAACTCCTCTCAGTACTGAGCAGGGAACCAGAGAGGCAGGAGCTTAAATAATAGCATAGAAAATGACATCAGGAAGATGAGTTTTCATTCATTAGAAGCTCAAAAAACTAAGTGTGATCTGTATACTAACAGAATGAAAGAAGGGTTGGATCTTGGAAATAAAAAGACACTCTACCTGAACTTGTATAGAAAGGACTAATGAAAGAAAAATATTCAGTTCAAGAGGGTGCACAGCTGAGGCTGGGGATTTGAAATTACAAACTCTAAATGAGAATTCTCCGACAATATCTGGAAACTTGTCGGAATACAACCAGCAAACACAATGTGAGAATCATAGAGCAAGTGATGATATATACCCTTTTTCAAAATAAAACCCAAACAAGAACAATAACAACAAACTCTAGCAAGAAATACCAGTGGAATACAATTCTGTAATTAAACACAAAGAAAAGCTTTGGTGAACGACATTACTAAAACTGTAACAATAAAGGTAACATGGCTACTAAGAATAAAAGTGCTGCAAGGAAGAAAACACAAAAATAAAGGGAACTTTGGTCACTGCATCTCTCAAATATATTTAGAAAATATGTAAGCTAATAAATGACTCTTAAATTACTATTTCAGACTACATAGGTGACTGTGACAAAACAGTCAGCAAACACATGAGAGGAGAAGCAACTCCTGACTTTGTCCAGAGTAGTCTGCAAGACCTAATTCAAAATATTACTATCAAAGAACCACTCATTAACAATTCCCAAGGATTCATTAAATTTGCAGAAAGAGTAATAAGACAAGAAATCCACTGCCCACTTTCAAAAAGAGTACAATGTAAGTCAAGAAATCCACTGCCTACTCTCAAGAAGTGGTACTAAGTAAGTGAGGAAAAAAAAATCCAGAAACATCAGAAGAATCTGTGAAGAGAGACAAACAGGACAAAATCATATGAAAAATAAGAAGCTGAAGTTGTGTCCAGATGAAGTATATGTAAAGAACAAAGTCTGGGAAAGGTCAGTGCAAAATCACAATAAAGAAGGCTCTGACAGTTTTTTGAGCTGTATACCATGTGCATAAAAACTCAGAATAGATAATTTTAAAACATCACACAGTAAATCTTTCAATGTTTTTGTAAAGTTGGTTGTTGGACAAAGTGTAAAAGCAATCTCATATAACATATAGCAGAAAAGTGGTATGAACTGTTGGATTCTCTGTGGATGTACCACACATACTTTAAGAGGGACAGAAAAGAAAGTCTTTCAAATTGAAGTCTCAGCACAAGAGGTTTTAGAAAAATCAATAAACCAAATACTAATATAAATACTCAGCATCAGATGGTACTTATATTCATGAGTCCTAATGAAACTCAAAGATGAAACTTTGGAACTATTTATCATAATATGCAGTTGACTGCATCTGTCACAGTACAAAATTAGAAGACAGTAAAAGTAACACCAATACTAAAAACAGCTCCAGAGAACATCAGGAAAGATCATCAGGTTTTTATTGCAGAGAGAAGTCACCAGCAAAGTCACAGAGGTTCTGGGACCTGACTGTTTAAGATATGAAGTTGTTATCCAGAAGTAAAAAAAAAGGTGAGAAACTACTGATGATGCTAAGTTAGTGAGCATAGTTGGAATAAACATGAAATTATGAACAGAAGGAAAAAAATGTAAACTTCACATATGAATGCTGAACTGTGAAGTAATTGTTGCCATTGAAAATAAAAATTTTGATGTTAAAATAGACAGACTTATGAAGATGTTAACTGTTTTTGAAAATGTTAGATGTCTGCTTGTGTTCTTTATGTTAAATTACCAGCACAAACAAATGCTAGTTCTCATTAATTGATATAGTTGAAAAATAAATCTGAGGCAAGATCTTCAGAAGTCACTCCCAATTACTCATTACTATCCACTACTTTCACAAACATTAAAAAAGCTAGACACTGTAAATTAAAGACATCAAACCTGTTCTTGAAACATGGACAGCATTTCCAGCCTCAGCTGCACAGCAAAATAAAAAGAGCCTCAATTTTCTCTCAGGTTGTTATTTCACTTCTTTTTGCATATATAAGATGTCTATGCCAACCTTTAAAGCTTTTTCTCCATTGTTACAGTCTTGTAATTATTTCTGATTTTTATATGCCTACATGAGTCTTCTTCATGTTGAGGCGTTATTTTCATGAAGTTAATGTCCATGTAATCCATTTCTTTCATTTTTCTCTACAGTGTTTGTTTTGGGCTGTTTTATCTTTGCAATTTTTCCAATTAATGAAAAATAGAATTAAAAAGTTAATTCAATACAACATACCAGGTTCCCTCCCCCATGAAAAAAAGCTTTGTGAAATATTGTGTGTGTCAGTGACTCATAATAAATATAAACTTATAATTGTATGTGAACTTTTACCTCAACACAGGTTTTCATCCCTGAGGCAGCAGCATAGTGCAAAGGTGTATTTTTTTTGTTATCAACAGCATCAATGGCTGCTCGTTCATATTGTCCTTCATCCAGCTTTGCTCCCTTCCACTTCAGGATCATTTGCAGACAATCAGCTCTTCTGCAGTCGTCTTCTGAGGGTCGTGTCAGGCGGGGATGAAGAGCTCCCTCTGAGATCATGATCTGAGGTCCCATACACAGTAAGTGCATAGATGTCTCATTGTGCACATTCCTTTTATTTGGGTTACCATCTCGAACAAAAAGGAAAGTTCTGCAACAGGGGAAAAAATAGACAAAAGCTAATTAGCATACAATTCCATTCATTTCCTTGAAGTGGGAATGGTGGATTATGACAACTCTCCTTCTTGCAAAGATTTTGATCAGCTATGTTAGTGACAAATGTTCTTTAACAGAGAATTACTGCAGGACAGCTCTGCTCCATTTCTTTTAGGAGTTGAGAGCCAAAATCTGGATGAATTATTTAAATATCACTAAGTACCATATAAATTACTTTGTCAGTGTATGAGGAAGTTTATTCTACAATTCTGTGTTGCATTGTGATAAATGTTATTAAGACACAATATTGATGAAATAGGTACTTTATTTCTTCTGCTCTGTCCTGAATTAGTAGTGGATTTGGTAGTTTGCAAATAGATAATGACAGATTAATTTGTTAAAAATTCATTCTCTTTTGCCATCTCTTTAGTCAGGTGTAGGTGCAGAACTTACTACTTCTTGAAATATTATAAATACTATTCCTGCCAGCACTGCCCACATTGAGAAATGAGTACCGACATTTTCAATACGCAAGTGCAACATAATGCAAACTCTCCCCAATATAGGTGACAGAAGCTGTCAAGAATTTAAATATTCACTTGAATGCTTTAGAGGCAATTCAAAGTCAACAATATTACCAGCAAAAGGAATCACCTTAGGAATGAAAGGGGAACAACAGGCTGATTCTTAGAATCACAGCTCTGAATCCTACCAACACCTGAGATAATGCAGCTCCCTTGCTGCTTCTTGCCAGCAAGGATTGTAGAAGTTACAATCCAGATCTGAAATGGAAGAACCGAGACAAATCATACAAGCCCCATGCATCCCTATGTGCTTTAGCCTTTTGAGGTATACCAAAACATTTTTTTCTTAAGGGAGAGTAAATGGTAGGCAATGGCAGAGAGGGAAGATAACCTCATTGAAGGACTGAAGTCAGAGAGACAGCAATGATAAAAGAACTCTGTGTGAAGGGAGGAAGAACAGGTATTGTTCCCGCAGGTTCCCAGAAAGGTAATACCAGGCTAAATCCAAAGCATGGCACACGCATTCAAGAAGTCACTGCACAAATGCCTGCACTGTTCCCACAAACCCCCTCACACACAAAGCCTCCACAAGTCATTGTACGTCTCCTCTCCAGGCTGCTCCCTGACTGCAAACAGTTTGCAAATATTAAAAAAACCCAGTTATTCTGGAACCCCATTAAGTTAGTGCAGGGAACCAGGTTCCACTCTCCTGGACCACACCCTGAAGAATAATGAAAAATAGTTTCAATTACTTTCAGGCAGCTCAGCCACCTGAAAGCAGATGCTTCCCACCTACAAAATCAGATGATATTGCTCTTGGTGAACAGTTGTGAGGAAAACTTGACAAACTTACCCCATTTGACAAAAAAAAAAAAAAAGTTATTTACCTCAGCTATTGCCTTATGCTATAGTTACAAGTCTAAATGCCATCTCCTCTTTCTGTTGTCCTTCAATACATACCACCTTTCTCTCTCTCAGAGTTTACTCATGCTTTGTTCAGGACAAAGAATAATCCTGAAATATAGTTACAAGTCTAAATGCCATCTCCTCTTTCTGTTGTCCTTCAATACATACCACCTTTCTCTCTCTCAGAGTTTACTCATGCTTTGTTCAGGACAAAGAATAATCCTGAAATATTTTATTAATAAAGGAAGAGGCTGTACAGGGTAGACAGGAATTTCCCTTTCAGATATTATTGAAAATAGTCTGGACAAGTATTTCAGTAGAAAAAACTAGGCACAGATGATCTGGTCCTGCAATGGAAGAATGTCTTGATAGCTGTTTGGTCAGTTGGATTTCTGTCCTTTCTTCCTCCTGAAAATCTCAGAGTGATTTCAATTTAAAATAAAGCTTATTATTAAAACACCATTCTTTTACATAGGTGGCAACGAAGTATTCAGAGGAAAACACAAAACTGTCTCCTCTATGTTGCCCTATTTTGGCAGCAAAAAATGCTCCTTAGAGAAATCTCTCTTTCATTCCATGATAGCTGACATGATAAATGCATTTGTTAGGAAATATGAATGTGCCAAATTTAAGATTAAAGATCTTGTCAAAAAAAGTCACAGCATAATTTGTTTGCTTGAGGTTTTTTGTTTGTTTTCAGAGGGAAGGGATTTAGCTACACAGCCAAAATGCTTCAGAGCCAATTACATGAAATGGTAAGACTAACCACTATCCAAAGTGAATCTGCTTGTTGGAATTAGCTTGACATAGTATGAAACTAGAGACAGAAAGAAAGTAGGGGGAGGAAGGTGGGAAAGTCAGAGACAAAAAGAAATGGGAAGGAGAAAGAGAAGAATATGGGGACAAGAAGATAAATTCTATAGAGGCACTTGGATACGACTGGCTCTTCAACATAAGGGGAAGTCAAGTCAAACCTGAAAAGCCCAGCCAAACCCATGACTTCAAGTTCAGAGATGACTAGCATCCAAAAAGAGGCAAATGGATACATTTTACATCCACAAATTCATTACTCAACAAGGCTCCATTTTTAACAGTGGTATTTGGTGAATAAGACTTTCACAGAGCAGTGCTGTAGATCCTGACAATTTGGCTCATAACTTCAGAGGTATAAGAAGCTAAATTTTGCCTGGAAATGTACTGATAGAGTGAAAATATGCATTGCCTTTGGGAAATATCACTTAACCACAAGGCAGACAGACTTTACTCTAGTTGCAGTTTCAAGATTTTGCTTCAATCTGTAGCACTTTGCAGAATCCAAACTTGAGGTGACAAAGGCAGCATAAAGTGTTGAAAAAGTGACAAAAAGGAAAGGGCTGTAACATTCACACCTACTACTATCTGTATTTGCAGAAAAGCAGCAAGAAACTCAAGATCACAAGGCTGGGAACTTGAATAATAAACAACTGGGATATGTTCTTACTTTGGGAAACTAACAACAGAACTATTTTTTCAGGTTTTGATAAAATTTTTAATGTTTGGGGCATGAAAACCTCCATATTTACAGTTTCTCTCTTTAAACAAATGCTATCTATATTTTAGCTATATATAGATACACACTGCTGGCACTAGATGATCTTTAAGGTCTCTTCCAACCCAAACCACCCTGTGATTCTATGCTCTATTTGTATGCATAAAAAACCATACAAAAATGTACCCACGTGTGGAAAAATAAAACAAAAATTAAAAATTGGTGTAAAATGAAATTATAAAACCAGTTCTGGCAGCTAGAGCCTAAAGCATGTCTGAATATGCTCAAAGACAGTGAAAGTAACAATTTTTGAAAGCAAAGCACTTACATATACTGTATGAAGTACACAGAAAATTGCACTGTTGCTTTAAACAAGACAAGGAAGGCACTAGAAAAAGACGAGCTGCAGCAACAGGGTAAACTGCACAGGATTCCTTTTCACAACATCCCAACTCCTTTTGCCTTAGACAGCCCTTGTAAGTACAGCTTGCTAAAGAAAGTTACACTGCAAACTCCAGTGCAGGCATGAACCTAAAGCTCACAGCTTTAAGAGAGGTGTATTAATAGAAGAATTTTAGGAGCATTAATAGAAGCATGGGTAAGCTGTGAATTACAACAACATATAGAGAGTCATGTTACCCAGTAATTTAAAACTCATTTACAATGAATTAATTCATACAATTACTGAATCATTCAGCTTTCAGCACAGTAGGCCAACACTGATGCATTCAACCTTGAATAACTATGAAAAGTACTTTTCACTAAAAGTACTTTCCTCCCAAATGTACTGTAAGAAAACAACCACAATGTACTAGAGTAACCACTTAAAGAAATCTTTTTCGTCATTACTGTTTCAAATAATTTCGTGAAGAGTATTGTTTTTTACCTGATGTTGAAAGCCAGATCTAATAAATAGAATTATTGGTATTTTTACTCATTATACGGTGATAGAAAGTTAGTTATTAGTATTTTAAAGTTTCTTCTCTGTTTCACTAAGATTCTTAAACATTTCTTACGTTAATCCTTACATTTGTTATACTGCAGGCCAAAGAAAAATTATGCTTTATTTATGGTTCCTATGACTGTTAGGAGGAACACCAGCACCAAAACAGAGATTAAACAATTCTGAATGCAAAAACGTATCAATTATATCTGTAAATTTCTTGTAACCAGAACACTACTGTTTTTATTTATGAGTTACTTAAGTTTGACATTCCCTTGGACAGTCAGGAACACTGTTTCCAAGATCCCATGCCTCTTCTGGCTTTTATTTCAATATACTGAGTGTGATTTCAAAAGAAATAGAGCTGAATGCCAAATCAGAAGTAGCTTCCACTGAAGCTGGCTGCTTACCAGCAGCATTTGTGACAGTCCTCTGTAAAGCAAAATCTGTGTGATTTTTCATCTCTGTCTCTTTCTTATATACAGCTCTTGATGGCGAGAACCAACTCTCAAACATAGCTGCCATCCTTCCAGCCTTGTCTGCAAATCCTTCCTTTGAACACAGATTTTTTTCTGAGACCATCCACACTGATTTCTTTTCTCACATAACTGCTGACTATTGTTTTTAGATTGGTCTCAAACAAATGTGAGATGAAATAACAAACATGAAACTACCAACAAGTGGGTTCATTGTCACCTTTTAAACAGACAGATTTGTATTTCTGCACAGGACAACTATCTTTGTATCAGTTTGTAAATGACCTGGCAGTGTATGATATCTAGTGTTGATATTATTTATATAGCAATAATGAAGAAATTACACAGTCAAGCTTTGCAAAATTTCTATTTCTTAAAAACCATAAATGTATTACAGAAATTGTCTCATCTTTATGTCTCCCTCCATAAAAATGTTCTCAATTTGTATGCCACTTTATCTTTAATGACACTAATTTTTATTTCCCTTACATGTCACAATGATGTAACTTTATTACATTTTGAAAACACAAAAGTGCAAATTTAAAAAAATCAAATCATCCACAATCTGTACGTTGGTCAAAAGGAAAACTGGGTCTATATACAATGTCACTGAATATTTTGCATTTAGATATAAAACTTAATGAGTTATTTCTGAAAAATTTAAGCCAACAGATCTCTCTGGTAAAAAAAACCCACGTGTGCCTCTAACCCCAGGGTGAAGTGAAGCCATTTGACACAATGATTCAGTATTTACCAATCAACTCCATGGAGTCACAAACTACCTGGCAACAAAATTAGTTGAAATAAGGATGTGGTCATTCTGGTTGGCAAGGACCAAAGCTGCATTCCTCTATAACCCAAATAAAATTTTGCTTTGCCTGTGGTAAAATGTTCACGATGGCTCTACTAAGGAGAGCAGGCAAGACAGAAAAGAAACCCTTAATAGTGTACTGCATTAACAGATCTCACTTCACCAATCACTAACAAAGGAGTCTTACTCTGCAATCTGTGATTTCCACCATGGAAAGGGAAATTAGAACAATTTCCTCTGGATGCAAAAAAACCTAGTAGTAAGAAGAAACAATAACACACTCAAGAGTGGCAGCTGTAACTGGAGAGCGAAGGCTGGGCTGTGAGCAACAAACTCATAAGCATCATGTATCTTTAACCTACTAAAGTTAAAATAATCATAAGTCAGACAGAAAACAAAGTCAGCTTTAAGACCTGAAAACACAGCAGCTGACTGGCTTCTGATCTTTGCTTGTAGATCAGTACGATTAGTTGTTAGTTAGGATAAAGTCTACCTCCAGTTTTGCATTTTGTGAGGAAGTCATGAGAAACACCAGGGAAGATACCTTGGGAGGTCACACACATCTAGTCAGTGAGAACTGCTTTTAACGGAGATGTTGAGCTTTAGCGAAAGAAAAACATGGAAATCAGCCAGATAAAGGTCTGAGTTTTTCAGCCTGCCTTATTGCACTTTAGAAGACAGTGCCCAACTGGGTGGCAGCCTTTGAAGAACATAGCAAATGCTATGGCTGCCACACGACATCTGTAGCTGCCCCCCCAAGTGTCTCCTCTGTTTTTTTTTCTGCCTTTGGCAGTTTTCTCCAGGATTCAGACACAGTAAAAACTTGATCACTTTTATGGCTTCCTATTTTTACAGTTTGTCCCTCATCCTGGTTGCTTTTTAGACTGACTATGATGAAAATGACCTTATAAATTACTGTTTTCTGCCACGCAGTCAGATGCTCTGCTACTGAAATGAGGGGCACTTCAATTCACTTGATCCTCTTGCTTCTTTATAAACATGCCCACAAAGCCTTGTGAGATCATAATCTTCATTTATTATTCTCCTTCATCTAATCAAGAGCTTCCTTCAGTATTTCATATTCCAAGGAATGGAAAGGTGACCAAGATTCAACCACACAAAATAACTAATCTAAAAAGGACCTTACAGAAAGAACCAATTCAGCAGCTGAGTGCAATGACAACAAAGCAATTGGATAAACACCAATGCTCCCACTTGGACAGGTTCAAACACTTCACAGATCATTCACCACACACCACAAAAGGAAAACATTTAACACTATACAACAGGCAATATCTCCCACAAGCACATTCATGTCTCTCATTGTAAAACTGTCAAAGGGTTCAATTTACAACTTTGCAGGTGCTTTCAATTTTATGTATTTAGTATAATGTAGGATTAGATACATCTTCTCAGCTCTGGTGACCTACAGTGCAGACAACTACAGCTGATCCAGCTCTCTTAAATTCCCTTTAAATCAATGGGAAGAAACAGGCACCTCTGACATATACTTAAATTTAAAATACTTTATGGTCACCCTCACAATACATGAATTGTGCTGTTGCCTTCACTAATTATTCTGACTAGATTTATTATCTGTGTCTATATTGACTATAAAGGAGACCTAGTATGAATAATTCCAGTGGAGAAATACATTTCTGAATAAAATTAATTTAAATAGAAGTATATTTGAAATAGTTATCTATATAACTGTTGATAATTAAAAATAACCTTGCTTGCTTTCTGTTGCTCAAAGTGAATGATCTAGACAATGACATTATAATAAATTATTCAAAAGAGTAATTTAGGTCTATTTGGATCTCAATGTTTAAATATTTACAGAACTTCTGTCTGTCAAAACAGTAAAGTAGCCGCTTTTTGATTTCCATCTCCAGAAAAAAACAATATAAAAAATTCAGAGCAGCTTCAACCCTATCAGAAAACAAGCAACCCACAGCACTTCTCTAAAGCCAGATGACCTGCAAAGAACAGGGTTTTCATCAATACTTTTCCTTAACATATATTTTTGCAGCATAAAAATCCTCCAATATCCTCTAAACTTCGGAGAAATCTTGTACTGAAAAACTGTCCACACACATGTCCCTCAAAATCATCCAAAACTAATTTTCAACTTGACTGCAAATGGATGAAAAGCCAATGAAACCTGGCATGGGAAGAGTCATTCCGGAAAGTGCTGTGACAAATGCAACATTCCCTCTGGGGTCAACAAGTTTTCTGGCAAATTCACCCTCCATAACATACTGGTAATATGAACATATTTTTTTGATTGCATTACAATTGTTTGGACCAGTCCTTATTGAAACTTCTTAAACAGCCAGAAGAGAAGGGGACTGTGGCTGAAATTCCAAGAGATGCACATTTAGTTCAGCCTAGAGGAAACCGTCACCATTTTGATATTCTTTGTTGTCATTCTTCTGAAGTGAAATATACTTCCCAAATTGCAGCAGTGAAACAAGAGATATTTCCTGTGAACAAATCCCAGGCACATTTACCAATGTTTCTTTCTGACTGGCTTAGCTATGCCTTCATTGCCAGACCTGCTGTACCACTATTACCAAATGGCAGACATCAAGAATGTTGGAAGAAGTGGGTTTGATTTTCTTTTTCTTTAGCTTCAGCAATCACCTCAACTTCCAGAATCTCTGTAACAAGTCTTGTTTTTCTTGTTCGAGGAAAAAGTCAGCTTCACAAACCTGTCCTGTCTCCCCACTGTTCCATGTTTCTATCATCTCCTCCTCCCCCCTCTTCAGGCCAGGACCAGCAGCAACTGCTACAACAATCCACTTTTGGCTTGCATACTCACAAAGTGCTCAGATATAGCAGTATGAAACACACAATGAGGAAAATCTGTCACTGATCCAAAAAGCTTCCCAGCAAAGCTGCAAAACTGAAAGTCACACCACATATATTGCAAAATGACAGTTTATCTAAGGGGTTTTTTTCCTTTCAGCGTCAAGCAAGTCCTCGTGATTTCCAGTCACTCCATCTCAACCAGCCTTTGGAAGGTCTGTTCTCTTGTCATAGCTCAGAAGTGGCTCACCAACAGCCAGACTCTAGTGAGCAACTTTTCACATTGATAGTGATTCTTTCAAACTAAGCAGTCAGATGGTCTAAAATGTACCTTAGTGGGAAAAAAAAAAAAAAAAAAAAGCCTGAGGACACTGGATATGCTTGATCATCTGAAGACTGCATTTTCTAATGAAAACATGTTTCCAGTGTGCTTTGTCTGTAATATTTTTATTCATATTTAGGGAGTGAGATTTAAACGATCTTCTTGAATACGAATCTTCTGTCAAGACCTTAATTCATAGGGAAACATGATAAATGTTTGTAGTGGAATGAGGCCAGTGTGGATGTTGTATAAAGCTATCAAAATCCCTATGTGGGGTGCTTCATGAGCTGCTCCAGTGTGGGTTCTTCCACAGGGTACAGTTCTTCAGAAACACACAGCTGCAGTGTGGCTCCCTCACAGGGTCACAGGTCCTGCCAGAAATCCTGCTTCTGCATGGGCTCCTCTCCACAGGCTGCGCAGCTCCTGCCAGGAGCCTGATCCAGTATGGGCGCTCCATGGCCTGCAGGCTCCTCCAGGGCACATCCACCTGTCCTGGCGTGGGGTCCTCCAGGGGCTGTGAGTGGATCTCTGCTCTACGTGGATGTCCCAGGGCTGTGAGTGGATCTCTGCTCTACGTGGATGTGCAGGGGATGAGGGAGGACATCGTGCCTCACCACCATCTGCACCATGGGTTGCAGGGGAATCTCTGCTCCAGCACCTGCAGCACCTCCTTCCCCTCCTTCCCTGCCCCAGTGTCTCTGCAGGGCTGTTTCGTTCACACATTTTTTTCACTCCTCTCTCACAGATGCTGTGGAACATTTTTCATCCTTTCCTAAGCACGTAACCACAGAGGTACCACCAGCATCACCAGTAGTCTCAGCTTTGGTCAGTGGTGGGGCTGGTTTGGAGCTGGCCGAAGCCTGTTGAGCCTGGTGTGGCGCACACTGATCTCTTCTCACAGATGCCACCCCCACAGCCCCCTGCTACCAAAACCTTGCCCCATGAAATCAGTACAGTGCCCTTCTGTCTGCTCCTCCCCACAGGAGTCACAGCTGGGGGCTGAGGGTTATCCTGTGACAGCCTTCTCTCCTGATGAACTTACTGGCCTGAGATCAAGTCCTTGAAAAGTCTTGTTTGAGCTAATTAGCTGTGGTCAGCAATTTTTTGGTTTTTAAACATTAAATGCTATGCTAAAACAAACTGGTATGTCAGGTAAACATTAGTCAGGGCTGCAGACCTAGTTCTACATTAATGGAATGTCGACTATGTTCTGTTGTTTTATTTCAACATTCCTAGTATATTAAAGTTTCCTATGATACTCATGAAAATGATCAAGAAACAATCCTGGCATTTTAACAAATTCTTGCTGAATCTTGTGAAAAGAAATTAACAGCAAATTTTCAAATTTTTACAGCTTGATGCTGTTTCTGGGCTGTAAACGTTGGATGAAAAGTGCAGCAGCCAGATGACTCAGATACTTGCTGCATAATTACTGTGCAGCTCGAAATCATTGAGAAATTTTTTTTGGCTTAAGTTTCTGCCAGTAGACTTCAAACCAAGTTTGTCCAGGTTGGGAGTTTTGCTTGGTGACCCTTTCACCTCTTCTCCAGTTTCTTGTTTCTTTCCTTCTGAGATCACTGCAGCAGGGTGCCCCCAACTCCCTTTCACTGCAAACTTGGCACCTATGCTTTCACTGTGCCTTTGGCCAGTCACACCACCCTTACATGTGCAAACAGGGAATTTGTCCCTTTGCCTCTGCATTGTCAGATAGGATAATTCCAAACATGCCAGAATATCCCTCTCAATGCATTCTGTAATGCAAAAGGTATACCAACAACCGCATCACATCATCATTTCTATTTTGAGAAAATCTCACACAGTAAACACGTGTCAGTTCATATCCATCTCCAATAATACAAATCTCAGCCTATAAAGAAAAACTGAATTATACGGTATGCATGCAAGTAAATGCTAGAGCTTGTAGTTAGTGTTGCTATAGATTCCCAAATATTTAAATGCTTTATGAAGAGATAAACATAAAATATTATACTATGGCCATTTCATAATTGCAAATTTCTCTCAAAATACAAAGAGATTAAAATTAATTTATTTTTAGGTACTGAACTTTATCAGTAAATCAAAGCATTCCTTTTAATGATCAGCTCATTTAACCCCTGCCATATCCAGGACTTTCTGCATCAAAAAGAAGTGGCTTAACTCCAAAGCACTTGTGCCCTTTCTGCTATCAACTTAGCAAATAGACACACTGTAAGGCTTATATTTATTCACTTTTACCACTTTGTTTAGATAAAAAGGCTACATTTATGTGCAGCACATCTTAAAGAGAAGCCCTTACAAAGATATCAGGAAAGTTAATAGTAAAAAATCTTCAGTAAATTACTCCTCACAAGTGCTACAATTTTAACAGTCTGGGTTTTCAGAACCAGACTCCAGCAGATAAAGGCACCTACCCTATGTTTAGGGACAAAAAATGTATTATGAACCCTTGACTCAAACAAGCCAAAAGAATGATTCTTTTGATCATTAGTTTGCAATGTGGGGGGAAAAAAAAAAAAGGTGTCCTCTGAGACTTAGATGTTGAAGGTCCTATGTAGCTAGTAGCAAAGCGGCATTTCTAAAAGACTTTTTTTAAAACATACAAAGCAGTTATTTGAAATCCCATCATAATGATGAAATATGAATTAACTAATGCACTGCTCAGAAGTCAGTAATTACTGACTATTTCTTTGCATATGGGCAATTTCATGCGTCCTTGTCTCAATGAGGCTCTAATTTCTTAAGAGCTATTTTCTTGAGAGAAGTAACGTGAAAATCTCAGAGGGAAAAAAAATCATATGGAAAGTGTAAGTAAAAACTGGACACTACTTTAAATTCATTTTAGTTAACTCTTTTTTATAATTCAAGAACAAGGAATGGGGGAAAATAAACAAAAAGTGATGAAATTAAAACATCAAATTAAAAATAGAAACATAGAATACATAGGGAGGAAGAGAAAAATATTTAGCCAAAATTGACATAAGTGAAAAATTTTAAAGTACAAACAGGTTAGATGAATCTGAAACACTGAGGAAAAAATTATGGTGAGAGGCCAGAAAGCTAGTAAAGTTAGAGCATGCAAACAAACCTTATGAATACTTCAGGCCCATTTAGACATAAACACAAAGATGAAAAGAATATTACCAATAACACAGTTGAGTATTTATTTCTGTTGTTTCCTAATATAAAGAAGAGCATATTTATGAAATTCTCTCTGATAATGCTTGCTGAAGAGCAGGTCCCGCAATGTCTGCTCGGTACTACCTTCACAAAATACTAGATGAGAACAGCTTGTGTCTGCAATGTCTAGACATGGGTAAGAATGTTAATCTTTAATTGAACTTAGAGCACAGACAAAAATATGAAAGAATGGAAATAGCTAATATTAGAGATTGCTGTCCATGTTGACTGCAGCAATAATAAACTTACTTATTTATCACGATATGAATGTTCACTGTTATAATCCAACACAAAAAATAAAAGCTGCCTGAATAACACAAGAATAAATATATATTGTACCATCTAGAAGTATCTACAATCAGTGTGATATCCACAGAGCTTTGCAAACAGATTATTTAAGACAGGAAAACACATCAAGAATAGTGGAACAGTCACTATTTTCAAAGAACCATGGTATTGGAGTCTTCAGGAAGCAAGCTAAAACTGTTCCAGACTAATGTTACAAGAAAGGAACAGACACTGAAATAAAAGACTGTAATATCAGCCTGTGATTACAGACTAATTTGCATGTTTTCTATTACTAGTCAAACTTGTTGCAAATTCTGTCTGTGCGACACACGCAGGCACATATATGTGTACACCTACGCACATGCACTTCAGGTGTTTATAACCCGGCTGACACTCTTGCATTTGCTAGGTCAGTTTTTCACACCCAAGCCAAATTTCAAATGCTGCTTACCCCAGGATACGATTCATTCCATGCCTAGCAGCATAATGGAGGGGAGTATTGTGCTGGTACGTTTCTCCATAAGAAGTATTTGGGTCAAGAGTTTCTTTTAGTTGAGGGTTGCTCTCATAGATTTGGCAGGCCAAGTTTTCATCTCCATTTATAAGAGCTTTGCGGAATTTGGTGGTTGTATTTCCCATGTTGCTATCCTAGCTGTCAATGGCACTTCTTCCTTTCCCCTTCATCCACTTGTTGTATGGTTCTGTAACATGCTTCACAGCCTAAAAAAGACAAACAATACTCCTGTTATTCTGCAAAATCCTTTTTCCTAGATGAAAAGAAAAATGCAGAGCTACAGCATTGTAAATAGGCAGGTGAAGAAGGACATAGTACATAAACTCTCCTCATGAATTGCTGAAATCTTTCCAGGTAAATGCACACAAATTCCCAATTCTTCACAGATCATTTCCTGATAAATTGTGGACCTCCCTCCCTCTGCAAATATCTTCACTACCTATAGTCTTTAAACATATGCAAAAGAAATGGCTAATATTGACCTGTATTAGAAGACTAGCATGAACCCTGAATTTCCATTAATGAGAAATAAATAAAAAATTAGACATTACTTCAAAAACAGAATAGATCAAAAGCAAAATTCTTACATAAGGAAGAAAAATTCTTCAAAAACATGCAACGAAGCAGACATCAGTTTAGGTTTTCATTAAAGAAAATCATATTAAAATATGCTTAAAGCACCTGAGCTTGTGTAGGTGGGTGTACACATCACCCTTTTGTGCCAGTAAGATGAACGCTGATGAACACAGAAATTACAAATGGCCTCATCTTAACAGCTCTGCTAAGCAGACTCTTTTAAACACCCAACCCCTTACCCTTAGATGAATACCACGCCGGGCATTTGTACTGGCACAAACCAACTGCACCTTGCAGTACCTCAAAGTACTTTCTAGCTGCTGTGCTCCCCAGCCTCTCACCTTTACCTCATGGAGGCAACCAGCAGGTTGAGCTGCAAAAAGGGCACAGAGAGCATCTCTGCTCATGACACGGGACAGCAGCAGCTTATCCAGATGTGCAGATGGAAAGAGCACATGTTGATTTATGTCAGGGGACAGGCAGAGGAGTCAGCACTGGCTGTGGCTGGTAGCACAGTGAACCTTCTAGGGGGTCTCTTTTGTGCATGAGTCATCCCAGCCACACAGCTCCATGCCAGACCTTTCACCCCACAAAGCACACACACAGGCATCCAAATATGCCAGGCACAGCAGGTTAGGGGATTGAGACTGTGTTGCACACACAAAATCAGAGAGGGCAGGAGCTGCCCAATACCTTATATTCAACTTGTTGGGACTGTCTCAAAGCTACTATTTCTACACTGGCTTTCCAACACAGTTACTGGTGCCCCTCCAGCCTCATAGACAGATGAAACAGAGGAATCCAATGGAAACAGGATCTGGATAAAATTCACACTAAACGCAGTTGAAGAAACCTGGTGAACAGCTGCAGTGATACACTTTTGTTTCGCCAGAGCTATTGTCACCAGTTGTCTCACCAGCTATTCTCATCAGTGTGGTCAGATCTGTTCAAGAAGGAGGGAGGTGGCCTTGGTGGCATTCATTTTAATCCTTTTTCCTACAAAATTGTGGTAAGACAGCCCTTATTTTGAGCTGTTGTAAGGCAACAATGACACTGCTCTATCAGCTGCCTCCGCATACTAAACATGTTGTCTGAGACCAGAGTTACCTAAAGAAGAACCAAGTAGGTACTCAACCAAAAGCAAATGGACATCCTTCATATATCTAGTAATATATAGAAATCAAGTCCTAGATTATTCAATCACACTAGAGATTCTGCAGCATTTTTTATCTTTCTGACAACGATATATTTTAAAATACAAGCATAAAATATAAACATGCAGATACTATGCAGATATAATATTTATATTCTTTAAGAATTCATGCATGTTCACATTACTATGTCACAGCTCTCAGTGCCACAAATTAATGTGTTTTCAGATGCAAAACTAGTTGCATTACTCTAAATACTGGGCAGTTTCAGGCTTTAGTTTATGAACTCTTTATTGTACAAAGAAAAGTTCTGCACTCTTTTCAGTCAACCAGCAGTTCATATTACATTCAACAGACAGGATCTCTGAAATAACTTGAAAGAATGATTTTCACTTAAGTTTAACAAGATTCATTTGTGGTATTATATTATATGTCAATCCCTAGATACCATCAGTAGCTCTCAAGACTATAAACAAAATTAGATGAGAAAAAATGCCTAAAAGATATCAGAATCATCATGGAAATCAATAACGAAGATCCCGCTAATGCCTATAACGCTAAGAAGAGCACAAATCATTTGAAATTAGAACGTAACAGCACCAATTTCCATGCATTTATTTCTGGAAAGTAGCACACAGATAACTTGCATCAGCTGCAGAACATGCTGCTTCTTGCCCAAACTGGAACATTAAACAAACCTGGGTAGGGATGAATGAGAACACTTAGAGTGGAAGGAGGTAAGATGGTGCCCCCCAGGCACCTGAGAGAAATCTGGGACAGGGTGCTTCTGCTGAGATACTGAAGATGAGATCTGAATGGATTTCAGCAGGGGTATGAAAATGCATGGGAGAAGTGAGGGTCTCTGTGAGGTGAGCTGAAAAGCTAAAGTCATTTTTGTGCAGGAAAGGCAAAACCCATTATTTCTTTTGTACACCGAATAAACTTCATTTACTTTCGATGCAGTATGGATGTATCAGAATGCTGTACTGTCATCAGCTACTACCAATATAAAAGATGTAGGCACATTGCTTGAACTATTACGTACATTATCATATCATCCAGAAATTTTAGGAATATGCAGACTGCACCATGTAATTCACTGAAAAAAGCAGTCACATCTGCCTTTTTTAAAAAAGCTTACGGCCTGTGTGTCCACTAAGGGGCTCTATATGACACAGACATGATACAGAAAGATGAGTGAAATAAAAAGAGTAAAAAAACTGTATAAAAGGACCAGACTGCAAAGGAAATGAATCTCAGTCAAAGGAAAGGGAGAATTTTAAGAAGGATTATGAGACAGAGCTATGATATGGCTTTGAAAACACACAAATGAATGCCAACACAGAACAAGAATGAATGCAGAGGTATTGAAAATTTAGCAAAGGCTAATGCAAATATAGCCATCACATTAGCAAAATAAGATGAAAGATGATAGAATGGGGATAGCCAACGAAGGTCCTTCAGGTGATGGCAAACAGCTTCTATTTGATGTGATAGCAAGAAACTGGTCATTGGAAGAACGCAACGAGTGAAGTGACAGTGTCAAAATTAAACCAGAAAACAATTCTCTACTTAAAACACATGACATGATAAACTGTACTAATGTCTGTCACCCTCATATAGTATCCACAAGGTCTTTCATCTTCAACACCAAAAGAGGCATTAGCCTTTTATGCTTTGGAAATTTGGTGGGCCACACGGCAGCATTTTTTGCTTTCTGAATTGCAATTAGATCAGCAAAAACAGAAAGACAAGGGAGTAGCTGTCTCCGTACTCTGGCTCTAATGGTTGGCTTCCAGCATGTCTGGAAGTCCAGAAGAAACAAAGACGTGACAGCTGCTGCCTCTCTCAAGCTGCTGTAGTTGATGAGTGCCCTTCTGTAAAATATTCAAGATCTGCCCATTTGCAGTCATCAGTTCATCTTTCAGCAAACAGTCCCACTGCATTTGCCACCAAAGCAACCTCTACCGCAACTGAAGGAGAAAATGGCCAAAATATCAGCTGATGTAACAAAATTCTGACCTGAGAATGGCTGAAAGAGGCCCAGTCTGATGCCTTTTAGTGCAGTTATCTTTCCATGAAGAGCTTCCAACCTGTTACATTCTCAGAGAACAGAAAGGTAATGAGCAAAGCTGGAACCAGGCATTCAGGGAGAGGAAACTTAGTTCACTCCTTCAGCCTGTCATTTTGCGTTTTTAGAGATGACGGGCATATAATACATACATTTCCTCTGACACAGGTGGCAGGGATGTAGTCTGGAAGGTTATCAGCCAGTCAGCCTCAGAGACCCGGAGAGCTCCTTCGAGCTGAACTCAGGCGCTGCTAAAGCAGTTTCAGCAGCTCCTGGGCTCACACGGGTAGTGTGCGGTGTCAGTGTCACTGGTCTTGCTTCCCTCTTTGTATAAACCCTTTGTATAAATCCTTAGGCTACTTTTTAATGTCCACATCACAGTGGAAAAAAAATGACCACACAAGCATGACAATTTTCAAGTATTTTATCTAAATAAAATGAGACTTGAATAGAATTTTACAGGACAAATACAAGATTTTTTTTTGGTAGGCAGATCTATTCACTGAATCTTCAAGCTCTGTGCTAACATAAAGACTGTATCATAGCCTTTAGCATAGCCTTATAACATCTCTCATAACCACAAATATCATTTTACACCAAAGACCACAGGAAAAACTAAATGTAATGCTTGGAAAATATATCTCATATTATTTCTGAATTCCAAATATCAACCACCTAATTCAAATTTTGAAAGTATATTTACTAATGTATTGCCAAATAGAAGTTCCAGCCTAACAAAACCCGAAAAACACCCTAAAGTTTAAAGGAAAGATTCTTAAAAACTCCATCAGGGCCATCACACTTTTCTGCTTTAGCAATGAACAGAAATTTCTATGGCTTATTAGCAACATTTTGGTATCAAAGGTCTATAAAAATTTAACAAAGAGACAGCCACTCATACAAGTTTGAAGATTGAGTGTGAGATGAAAAAAGAGTGGATAAAGAAAGACACAGGTAGAGCAAGGAAGCAATGAGATCCTGAGAGCAGTTTCACCAGCTGCCCGATTACTATTGATTTTTCCATGGGCATCATCATAGAAGTGAGTCTGAAGAACGGCAATGACTTCATGGGATTTTAGAGGGAGTTCCTCCTTTCTCAGTGCTTGCTAGAAATTTGTAAAAAATGGTAAAATATTGTACAAGAGGGATCAGGTAAGTATTTTGGGAACATTATATGTCTAACATTCATTTAGGAACCACATATTGAACACACAAGTCTTTCATGGGACGGCATACCTTTCTCAATTTACATTTTTATTGCATTAATACTGAAGCAGAATTTCTTAGTGAATATAGGACTAGCACATGTGGATACAGCAGCTGTTCTAAACCTTGGGGAATGAAAAAAAGGGAGACAGACTGTATACATCACACTGCTTAGAAAACCTATCAAAACCAGTAACAAAATACTCAGGTTTAACTATGAGAAGAAAATGGTGTATATTTCTGGCACCAAAAAAACCTACTGTGTATATAATGAGCAAAGATCAGGATTGAAGCTAATAACCATTATAATCATTTGCAACCTTTTTTTTTTTTTAAAGGTAACACTTTGTAATTAGAGTTTAACCTTAAAAAGTTGAAGTACAGTTTGCAGTTTAAAAATGTTAAAAACTACTTCTTAAGCAGTCTGTCATGTAAACTATAAGAACATTCTTGTGGAAAAGCTAAGTGAGCCAAGATCAAAGAAGTAAGACTGTGTAGCTCCTCATATCTCAATATTATTAAAATAAAATACATTAACTGAAATTAGTGTACGTTACATGGCTTCTAAATCCTTCAAAAGACAAGGGATAACAAATTGGTTATGCAAAAAGGATGAAAAGATATCAAAAATAATTGTTTTTCAAAAGCACCTGGCTTTTGATTTAAGTATGAAAATACTTTGAAATTGCATTCTAAAAGCATCTTCTGTTTCAAGCACAGTTAGCTCAAAAGGTAGCTATTTTATTTGCTTTGGATACTGCAGTTAAACAGCTCATTTTTAAAAGCTGAGTTTCTAAAATGCTTACTGCAGAGTCAGTCCTACATTATAAATCATACTTTTTTACAGAAGGGAACCACAAACAACTTCATGGTTTAGGAGAAAGCCTTGTGGCCTGTATGCTTAGGATGAGTATCACATTGTGATGTCGGTAACTTTAATCCTCACTTCTGGGACAGACTAACACAAATAAAGCAAGTCAAAAGTTATGTTCAAGATCTCTCAGAATACCAGGCTGTCTCCCAGAAACGGCAGAAACAGCAGAAAAAGCCCTGGTTACTGCTCTTCTTCCTCTCATTTTATCAGGAGGACAAAATTAAGAATGAAGCATTCAAATGTGCATACCTATTTTACATATGGATAGCACAGATGCCTGTAATTAAGATGCAGCAGAAAAAGGCTAAATCTAACTTTTACATGTTTATAGTAAATATTGAAGATTTGTCAAATTTTAGTTAATTACAAATTGTTCTCTCTGGATACCTGTAACTGAAAGAACTTTTCTGCAAAGTCTGAAGTAACAAAACCACTTGTAACACTTGAGAATTGGTTACAGAAAAGAGTGGTGGTGTTTAGGGGTTTTTTTTACACACTGAAATATGCTCAGCTTTATGCCAAAAGTTCTAAGTCATCAACACAAAGTAATGAAAGTGTCTCTGTCACTTTAAACCTCTGTGAATACGATTTAACATTATCAAACTCTTGTTACATTTTACACATCAAAATGCAGAACAACAAAAAAAATTGCTATGCCAACATCTCACCCTTCATACAATGATCACCAATATAACATTCTCTGTGCTTTAAATACCGAAGTTGAAAAGTGGCAATAATATTGAGAGTTGACTTGAATAAAACATAGTGTGGGCTAGTGAGAGAATTAGTTATTTCCTCATTTATATGCTTGTGGGATAGAGAGTCTAGCAACTTAGGTTACAATCTCTCTATGCGGGCATATGCACCCACAAACTGAAGGTTAAAGTTATTGCTCAATTTAGTAATTTGAGACTCTGGCTTACTGACTCAGCCATAAAGACTTTCATCCAGGTGGAGTATTTCCTTTCAGACATGTTCCTTTCACAATTGTAGTTTGTGGAGAAAAAAGGATTTTCAGAATGTCTTTGGTTTTCTTTGTGCTGTTGCGTTTAAAGGGATGCAACTGGGGCAGCTGCAGCATAGACTAGAATCAGTTTAAAAAAAAGGTCTGCATAGATGTAGCTAAAGTAATTGCTACATTAATTTTAATTGTGTTGTCTACAGTACTTGCATTCATCATTTAAATGAAATGTGGTAAATCCACTATGGGGTAGGTACATACACACATGGCAGGAGAGACCAGATACTGCGCAGCTGAATCCAAGGTACACTGTGATAGCTGGACAAAGACTGCATTCCTACCTGCAGGTAGTTGGCGGGGGGGGGGAAGTGNGGGAAAGTCCAGCAGTACAAATTAAAAGGAGCAATCTGTTGTGGTGTATCCTTTTTTTTCCCCCCCTTTTGTCACTTTGGTTTTTTTAGCCTTCTGTTTCTGTCTCACATTCATAGTTCTTAGGTAGTTTCTCACACATGGGTGTTATAAATAGAAGCAATGTTTTTGTGAGTCGAGGTAGTTTACATTCTTTGCATTAGACAAATGGACAGTTGATGGACAGTTGTCCTGACCAATGGGATGGGGAGAGGTGTCAACCTTCTCCCCCAATCCCTGGCCTTGGTAGAAATACTATAAAAGTGGAGTCAGATTTTCATAATAAATAGTTCATGCCTTCTCAACAGACAAAGTGTGTGTGTGTTTGTGTGTCTAACAACGACACCCTTTAGTGAACAGCAATTCAGTAGGATGGAACAAAAGAATCATCATTCTATAATTATGCTCTGGAATATCCACTAGGCTCATCTGTAATTGCCAGTTCATTTCAAAATTCATTCCAGGGCCTCATGTCTGTAGAAAATGTTTTTAAAAAATAACAACAAAACCCTCAAAGTTCTGTGAAATTCAGATAACACTTTGGAGTTGTTCCCAATGCAACTGTCTGTCAAGGCCTTAATAATCTTAGTAATTTAATGTGTTGTACTCTAGTCAGTGATATAAGAGAAATAACAGATTTATGGAACATCCTGAGTTGGAAGGGACCCACAGGGATCATTGAAGTCCAACTCCCAGCCCTGGGAGTTATCCTGGGAGGATAACCTCAAGAATCACACCATGTACCTGAGAGTGTTGTCCAAAAGTTTCTTAAGGTCTCTCAGGTTCGGTGCCATGACCACTTCCCTGGGGAGTGTGTTCCAGTGCCCAACCACCCTCCAGGTGAAGATATTCTTCCTAATGGTATTTTTAGGTTCCAGATATAAAATACAATAGAACTTTTTTAGGGTTAGCTCTTCAATCTGCAGGTTATGTAGACTACTCAAATCTAAAATCTAAAAGATTTGTACCTAGTCTACCAACACTTTTTAGTATAAAAAGCTCACTATAGACTGTTCCACTGACTAAAGTAACAGTACACTTTAGGTACGGTGCATGAAACATTGTCAGTTTATTAAGGATCTAGAAAAGTGACTTCAGTGTCACAGGCCAATGCTGATAGCATCACCTTTTCATCACGAACAAGTGAACAAGTGTCACCCAGCACCTGCAGAAAGAGGTAGCAGCAGCTGATGACTCTCAGGACACTTAGCATCAGTGATAAACTAAAGAACATGAACCAGAGACTGGTAGTGTTTTCAACCAGTGCAACACCTCCCACGCTGACTCCCATGTGAACACACTTCAGTCACCATGTTGATGCTCTGGTTTGTCCCTACCCTCACACACACACACACCCAAAGGACAGGAGCCTCTCTGCAAAAAACATCCAAACACACTTTGCTTAGATGTGAGATTAACTGAACTGAGCTGGGTTGTTGTTGAAGAAAAATGTTTGTCCTCTCGGAAATCAGATTCAGTAGACAAAAAACTACAGAGAAACCACCACCAAGAGTTAGAAGGCAACAGTTCAGAGAGTAAGGGACATACAGGATTCACAGACCGATGTTGTATGAGGCAGAAAGTCGGAAGAAATTTGTGTATTTCTGTCAGATTGATCTGCCTAGAAAAAGTGAGAGTAAAGACAACCAGTACTGGTACAGAGCACTGCTAGAACATAAAAGGAGGAATGGAGAGGGCAACATAAAGAACTATAGAAAACCTCATGGGGAACTTGACTGACCAATCTCTATAGGGTGCAGCATGCCTGGATGCTGGCCTTGACTGAGTCCAGGACGTAATTTTTCAAGTATGTTTGCTCAGCTTAGCACAAGTAAACAAGTTTGAAACTGCATGAGGGCCCAAAGCCAACGGAGAACCTCTGATGGAATCTGGCTAACCAAAAGCTTTAATGCCAACTTCATTTTCAGTGGTGTTAAACTGATAAAATTGAAAACAGAACTTACTATCTGCCAAGGCACATCCACAGAAAGTAAAACTAAACGAGATGGCAACACAAGGATGCTCATGAGGACACTACACAGTAAAATCTGAAAATCTCTTATACATTTAGAAACCTTAGCATCTTCCTGAAGCAGAAGTTTCTCAATTGGAGGAAGTGTTTTCATATGCGAGAGTATCAGTTTGTAGGGTCATACTCTTACCGGATCTGGTAAATGAGAAAGAGGCCTATAAGGTAAATCTTAAAATGTAAGGATAGCTACACAAGGTCCGGCATCTGCAACAAGACTGCACACAACAAGCATTGTTCTTTTCTAAAAGCATACTGTCTCATTTGGAAATAATGAGTATCTTAAGTCAGTACGTTACAACATAAAACCTGCTGGTTTTATAACCAGCAATGTATTTCAAATAAAGTAAAAAGGTGAGGAAACAAATAAATCTAGATTTTTCAATATCCAATCTCGCAAAATATGCTGTATTTGAGAATGTCAGAGGAAAGCAACAAGCACAGTATACTACCACTGACTCTTGGCTCATAACAATACTACTGAGAGAACCAGTGCTCTACCTGTAGACTGGTGACAGTTCCACAGGTTGCATGTTCTGAATAAAATCACCAACACTTACTGTAATTTCTCTATTATCACCCCAATAACTTAAAGCGCTGAAAAGAACACTGCACACCATTTCAAGGAATATGAAATCTTTTCAGAGTTCCCTGCTTACCCTTAAGCATGCTACACTTTGAAGACTAGACTAATTCTCTACTTAGTGCTGTATCTTAATAGCATAAGTATCTATGGATGAAATCTTGTAAAATATACTCTGATTACATGGAAGGACTATCTATTTCCATGTTTTCAAGCGGGAGGTGAAGAAAGCACATTCACCTGTCAGACAGTTGAAGAGCATTGTTCACAGATGCACTGGAGCAGGAAGAAACACGCACATACTTTTATTGTTTCCTGGAGGCATTCTTACGTGCTGGTTTTGTTCCGTGTAAAGCTTAAAGACAATGTGACTTCGTTGATCTTTCACAGAGATTTTGATTTTTTTCAGATGAATGAATAAATCAATTTCCTTTTAACAAAGAGGTAATTTAACTAGTCAGCACTCCTTCAAAGCAATGCATTCATTTAAGGTCTAAACACAAAATCTGGGAGATCATTGTGTGTCTAAAATGAGATGGATTCCTCTAACAAAGTATGTTTTTTACACAGTATTTAAGAAGCGTACCACATTTCTGAGAGACAACTTCAGGAACTATTTAACTCTTTTTAGTCCAAGCACCCTGTTTATCACGGTGCTGACTCCCCGCAATCTCAAGAGTCATCATTGCTAACTAGGAATGTGATGTTCAGGTAACTGCAGTGACAAGGATCATCACTTGCATCTTATGTACACCAGAAATCAGGAGGAATGCAACTACTGAACTTGCAATAAAATGTTTAATATACCCACCGCCAAAATTCTGACTTTGGCAGGGAAATAATGAAAGATATAATGGATTTAATCAAAAATTAATTTAAACAAACACATAACTTGAGGAAGTATTTTTAACTTTTGCCAGAACACCTCTGCTGAAATATTTGGCTGTTTTTTACACTGCATACAAACAGTTTAACAATTTACATAAAGGCCATGGATAACAAAATTTAATTGTAGTTTGTCATATACAGTCTCTATTTAGGAAGATTATTCTTGACACCAGTGTAATTACAATGAAACACAACCTTGCTGTATAACGATTTTTGGCTTCAAGATGAGTATCTAGCCAAAGAAAATACAAAGAAAAGGAAGATTTTAAAGAAATACAATATTACCTGAGCTTGAATCACAGAAGGGTTTGTACTGGAAAGAATCTTTAAAGATCAAAATGTCCAATCCTTCTGTCCTGGGCAGGGACATTTTTCAATAGATCAAGCTGCTCAAAGTCCTGTCCAACCTGAGCTCGAACACCACCAATCAGGGAGCACCCACAACTTTGGAGAACCTGTTTCAGTGCCTCGCCTCATCATAAAGTATTTCTTCCTTATGTCCAATCCACATCTACTTCTTTCTGTTTAAAGTCAATGTCTCTTACCTTGCCAAAACTGGCCTTGGTAAAAAGCCTCTATCTTTTTTACAGAACCCCCTTTAATTATTGAAATGCTGCAACAAGGTCTTCCCAGAGCCTTTTCTACTCTGGGCTGAACAATCCCAACCCTTCTAGCATTTCTTCATAGGAGAGGTATTTCAGGCCTCTGACCATTTTTGTGACAGTCCTCTGGACTCACTCCAACAGGTGCATTCTTGTACTGGGAACCCCAGAGCTGGACACAGAGCTCCAAGTGGCATCTCACAAGAGCAGAGTTGAGCAGAGCGGGGGGAACCCCCCTTGACCTGCTGGCCACGCACTTCTATTACTTCTCTCATCAGTTCTCCTGCTAGCATAATCAAGACACCTAGGGACTGATGCAGACACTATTACAATCCAAATGACTGCTGTTCTTTGTAGAACTGACTGTTACTGACCTTTCCCATGTAAGGCAAGGAACAGAAGAAGGAGAAATGCAAGGTACCAGAGTCACTTACTTTGCAAAATCTGATCCCTTTAGCACCAGAACATTATACAGTTTTAATATTAGAAAGATTTTCAAGAAGCAGTCTGAAAAAAAATATTCTGTTTTACCCAAGTAGTAAAATCTTTATCATTTTAATAGAGAGAAGTTCTTCAACTATTTCCATGAAGCTTTCACCAGAAGGAACTGTACAGCCACTGGGATCATAAATAACTGTAGAGACACGCTGCCTGATGGTTAGTGGAACTTTCCCTGTGATCATATCCAGGGGTTATGCTGAAGCCAGACAGAGAGGAAAATAACAGCATTCATGCCATTTCTCCTATGCTCTCACTATTCCTTTTGGCAACCAGATAAGACAGTGGAAAAAGAGCAGCAGAAGTAACAAGCCTGGAGCAAGAAAAATGCAGGAAACAAGGGAAATCAGTTAGCAGTAGGTTGAAAGGAGAAAGGACTCCACAACTTTCCTCATCCGTGGGTCATTGTCATGCGAGACGAGTGAGGCAAAACTAGTAGGGGTTTATTTTAACTGAAGGACGTATTAATAATGGGCCTACACAAGTAGGTGAATTGGGATTATCCTGACCAGACATTCCTTATTCTGACATTTTTTTTATTTCTAGGAAATGGCTGAGGCTGCATAAGTCTCTTATAATTGTTTTGTTTCTGCTGAATATTTCTAAATTAATATGTACCTATGCGGCTTATCAATACAATGCTCCCTCCAGTCAGGACAATGACGTTTCCTTCAGAAGCAAAGAGAAATATAAACTAACAAATAATATTACTACCCTTCCTGACATCCAAGCTTAATGGAAAACAAATGTTATAATGTGCTTCAAAATCAGTATTTATATTAAAAATCTAAGTCATAAGCAAAGAAAGCAGATGTTCTATCATAGAAATAAAAGAATTTTTAGTTTTACTTTTTCTTTGTTCTTTTCACAGCTAATATTGTTGAGAATTTTGGAAGCATCATTTGGGGAGTTTTCTGCTCACTCCTGCCTGGCATAAACTTCAGCTCACATGGTCAAAGAATATTACAGAATCACAGACGTATTCTTTTTAATCATTTTTTTACAAGTCTTGTTACATTTGTCTCTTACAATCTTTCTTAAATAGCAAAACTTTGATATAAACCCCATTATTTATATTCTGAACCACAACATCCAGGTCACCAGGTTCTTACATCTTGTGTCTGCTGGAACATTTCACTATTGCATCGACTGTTTCAATTTCTTACTATGCCTGAAAACAACAAACCCTCTGTTCATGCAGAAATGTGTCATAACAATAAAAGAGCATCTGTGCTCCAACAAATCCAGTGGCATTTGTACTGACTAAGGCTAACCAGCTTGCAGTAAATTTTCATCTTAAATTATTGCAATATAGTAGTAGAATGCTAGGAACGATTTTGTTTTACTGGTTTAGCACACAGACTACATCATACTTCACATAATCAGCCTATAGAATCAAATTATTCATCCTTCAAAGTATTTTAACAATTTTCAACTTTAACAGCAATTTTCATAAGAATGGATTAAACCAGATCCAGACATCGCTTTGGACATCATCCTGTGGTTATGCTAAAAGCTAAAGGCAGGCACACATGAAGGCTGTTCAAAGGTATCTGAGGCAAGATATAATCTCAGCCAAACTTGATGATCCGAAACGATTATGTCAAAGCAGTGTCTGACCCAGGTAAATGGCTACTTGATACAGCAAAAGATAAAGACGTAGACCAGCAGATTCTAGATGAAAACTAGTGGCCAGATTTGTGAAAACAGTCCATGATTCTCCAGAGAAGAGAGCAAGTTTTTAGGTACTGAGAAATAAAGAATCCTTGATGGCAGTAAGGGCTCCTATCCCTGCACTTTAGAAGACTGAGATTTAACTAACTGAAAAGGATCAGTATGGTTCTGAACTTCTGGCAGAATCTCAGATATCCTCTCCAGAGGAATTCTGTGAAAACACCAAAATGAGTTTAAAATATGTTAGTGACCTGCAGGAGTTGCATTCCTGTTTTATTTTGCGGCTTCTGCATGCTACAAAATATTTTCCTTGACTGCAAACCTAGAAATTGACAGAATCCATTATATTTCCCAACAGCAGTGAGTCCTGTTTATTACGGAAAGAGCTGTGAAAAGCTTAATTAGACAATGAAAAATCTGCTAAGGGAAGAAATTTCTTAAGTCCAGCAACTTAGTGATTTACCTTGTCCTTCAATCAGAATTCTTCATTCAACACTTATATTTTCTACTCATGTGTCTTCTTACTGTTTGCATCCTGTGTCCAGTATTTAACAAGTTGTATTACATTCTTGGAGCCAATGCGCTCTTGCGATTCTGGGTTCAATTGATTTTCGGTTTGGAAATCTGAAAAATTACCTGGCTTCTATAACAGCCTACAAAAGTAAAACCTTTAACTTTTTATAGCTCCATTGCACAACTTAAAAAAGAGGAATTGCAAAAATATGAAACAAGCCTTCACGAAACTAAAAAAGCAAAATCTACAGGTTTTTTTCAGCTCTGTAGATTTGGAAGGATTGTAGCATAAATTAAAAATTAGATCTGACAAAGACTGGTAAGAATCCTCTGCTGTTTTGGAAGTTATTTCAGGCTGACTTGTAAAAAAAAAAAAGTGCTCATCTTCAAAAATAAATCTGAATTTTGCTTTGGAATCAAGATCTAAGACGCTAAAAGGGGGAAAAACTAGTTTATTCCTACTTTGAAAGAATTTGATCCCTAACAGCAATTCTGTTTCAAGACACTAGCTAAGGCAAGCTGAAAATTATTTTCATTATACACATACTCAAATGTTACTAATGGTATCTAGATAATCTAATTATCTCCTTTACTACTTCTACTATTTATATGTCAACATTTTAATAATTAATACAATTTATTGTAGGCTTTCATGAAGCAGCTTCATACCTGGTTTGCAGCCAAATGGCTATTTGTTTAAAATAAAAAATCAATCAGTCAATATATACCTTCAGTTCTTTTCAAAGCTCGTTGTTACCAAGATATGCATTTTTATTTCCTATTTTGTTTTCAGATATCAGAAACATAATAGTGGCTATACTGGATCAGATAATTCCTTATCTCATTCCTTGTCCAGAGTTAACAGCAGAGTGTACCAATGAAAAGTACAAAAACTGGGCAAGAACAGATGGATACTTCTACACAACACTCTCCCAGTCTCACGCACTTTACCACTTGATGAATTTTTGAGGTGGATATGCTAGGTTTATATTAATAACCTGTACTGCATTTTTTTTCCACTATTTTGTTCAAAACCTCCCCAGATCTATGGAAAATTTTAACAGACAGAGCATCCTGAAATTTCACAGCCTAATTATTCATTGTGAAGAAATATCTGGTTTTAACTGGCAATTTGTTAAATTTAATTTTAACTGTCTACAAGAACTGAGAGGCAGACAGCAAAGAAACTTTTCATATTTGCTCTCTCCATTCCACTTGTGATTTTAGAGATTTCTATCACATCGCCTTCTATAGGTGGTCACCCTTATGTCATACCAATCTTTTGATCTTTTACAGATTGATTAGCCCTAATTCTGAAGAAATTGATTCTGTGCTATTTTTAGGATTATTTCTGCTTTTTCTGATCTATTTCCAATGCCGCCGCCACCACCACCTTTTTAATTTAGGACATGCAAAATGAATGGATTCACATCACGGCAGCATATTTTGACACTTCATTAACTTTTTGGAGTTATACTAAGGACTAAGCTAATTTTCTTCAGAGTTTTTAATATAACCTTGAGATCTTGTTTATAAACTGTAATAATTAAGAGAATAATATTCTATATAAATCTAGGATCCTTTTTTTCCTCCAACCATGTGAATCTTTCAGCTTTAGCTATATTGAATTTTACATCCACCATTGTGTCTCATAGAATCCTTTTGCAGTGAGCACTGTTTGTATTATCACTAATTACCATCTTTTCTATATTATTTATCCTCACGTTCAACAGCGGAGGTCCTAGCATTGAGCCATCTGGGACTCTATCGGTAACCTTTAACCACTGTGAAAACTCTCTTTATTTCCATCCATTTTCATCACCATCTTTAAACCAGTGATCTCTGCATGCAGTGGATCTTCGCTCTTTACCAAAGCTGTTTGGATTCTTTAAAACTTCAAAGTAAAGGATTATGGGATACACCACTTGAAAATTCAACCAGATTATAACAACAAGTATTTTGCCAACTTCTTCAAAGAATGAAAGTAAGTTTGTGAGATCAGACTTTCCATTATGGTATTACATTGACTGATTCTCAGGACATCACATTTATCGACATGTCTGCTAATTATTAAATCATATTACATAATTTCTACTAATATTCCAGGAACAGCATCTTGCTGAAGTCATCTGCTGTCCAACAAGCCTGTCTTGGAATCTTTTAAAAATTGCATCATGCTAACCCACCCCCAGTAATCAGTCACAAAGTTAGTTTTCAAGAGACAGGTTAAATATGATAAAATGCAGGGAGGTTGAGGGATGGTGTCTGCTAATCTCCTTTTACCTTGCTGGATTCAGCCAGAATGAGGAAACCTCTAAAGCACATCCAAAATATTTTTTACATTGAGATAAAATAGTGATATTCTGTCATTAAGAATGCTGAACTATTTTAGACTTCCCTCCCCCTTTTCTCATGAAATACCTCTTCCTCTGAGAAATGCTGAACTAATTATCAAGGCAAGACTACAGCTAGATGCTATGAAGGAGAGAGGAAAGCATAAGCAGTCTTATGAGTCTTTTCTCTTACTCTGGCAATGTTCAAAGTGTCACTTATGCAGATTTTGCTGCTTCTTTTTATTCCTCTGTACTTCATTGCAACAACAAATAAAAGGAAACTTCCACCCAAAATTGCCTCTCTTCCACCTCTTTTCTTGTTCCTATGTTCTCCTGTAGTCTGTAAAGCTTGTCACTCTCTTTACTGCTCTTCACTTCATGTTTCCTGGGGAAGAACAGGAAGACAGCTCACAGAAAACCCTTGCATAGCTGAAGCATACTTGAAATATTTCACCAGTCTTCCCAACATGAAGAAAATTTCTCTGTTCAGAAACAGATTTAAGTATTCAACACTATTTATACAGTCAGCAAATATTTTACTTTTCATACTTTGAACCAGAACACTGCAGTCAAAAAAAAGGGAAAAATTATAAAAAGATTTAGATTGTAACTGACAGTTGCGCTGGACTGCCACAGAATCAGATCAACTGAGGTACCAGATTTAAGCCTGTTCAATCTCAGATTGTTAATGGTCATACGGTAATGCTCCCCTTCTGAGCAAAAAGCAAAAGCTTGGTATCCAGTACCCAAGATCTTCTGATGCCTTGTCCACGCACTGACCCTTGCGCATTGCCCAGATTTCAGTAGGATGTTTCTCTTGTTCAGTGTTTTTTATGGAAAACTGATGCCTTTTCTTTACAGACAGGTATTGCGCCAGCAAGCAAACATTCTGAAAAGCAGCATTCACTAGACTTACATTCCCTTTGTTTATAATACTGCTTGCTCATCTACTATCAAAATCCATAATGTGGAGTTCACACAGTTTATGTTCATCACCGCCTCTGTTCCTTCCACATCTGCTTCATAGAGCTCCCAGAGCCATAAGAAAAGAATGACTGACAGTGCTGAAGCACAGCTACCTCACCCATGGATCTGGTACTTCTGGTTAGGTAAGGTGACTTTTAGGACCTCTGTGTCTCTTATTTGCTGCTACATTAGACAGGGAGGTCCTGCAGAACAGAAAGATCCAGGTCACCCTCCCGACGAGGGAGGTGTCGGTGACACCGCACAAGAGGCTCTCAGCCAGTGCTATTTCCGAACGCTGCTCACAAAGTCACAGAGGACACCTGCACACGGGCTTTCCCTGCTGTGCTGGGGCTGCTGGGACCGGGCCATGCGTTCCCTTCCTGCTGCCTCCATGGCTAGGCATGCCTCCTCACATAAGGGAAGACTTTCAAGTCTACCAAACCTGCCTGCGAAGCAGTGACAGCAGATATCCAGCCCAAGATGGCACGTGGCCACTTGAGACTATGGAATCCAGCCTGCTGGTGTAGAAGAGCAGGTTTACTGCTGTCTGTTAAGTCACCAAGTCTCTTCTTTCAGCTTGACAAGTCCATTCAGCCTCGTCTACCATGACTCATAAAGCAGTTCTTATGCAGCCTGACCTATGCCTAGGAAAAGTTCAATCATCAATCCAGCGTTTACTAGGTACTAGCAAACTTTCATAAGCTGGTCTGAAAATGAGACAAAAATCCACAGGGGTAAGGTCCAAGAATACAGTTTGTTAAAGGACAAATCCCACTGCCAGTTGCAGAGATTTGCGGGAGCAAAGACAAGCAGTGGCAGACGAGACGAAAGCCGGGGGAACCAGCTGTGTTAGTCTCAGCAGCTTGCAGAGCTGTGATGCTCAGGAACCCCTTGGTGACCGCCTTATGAAAAACCTGCTCCAGGGCCAGTGTAACACACAGGCACTTCTTTAAGAATAGTTCTTCCTGCTTGTAAAGTAAAAGGCACCACAAGAAAACATTCCCTACCCCCACTTTCTACTAGAAAAAAGCCACAAACAAGTGCATTTCTTTTCCACCTATACTTATTATTTTCTTGGGTTGTTCTCTTCCTCAGGGCCCACCTCCCTGCTCAGATCAGTGTGAGACCTCTATCACACTTCCCTGAGAGTTTCAAAATTTATAAAGTAATTTTTATAGTTACTATGAAGGATGCACTTAGCAAGCTGGAAATCTGCCAACAGTATCTTATTATGACACTAATGTTGCTTGAAAAACTTACACTGTAGTTTCTAAAGTGGTCTTAATTGACACCGGAGCTGATACTGCCCTTTTTATTTCTGATCCACTCTCTCTGTTCGTTCATATTTTCATGATTTCCCTTTTTGGTTTATTTTGGTGACAGTACAGAGAAGCAGAACAGATCTAACTCAGATCAATTCCCTCTTCTGGGTTTTCTTCCTGGATGCTGATGGTCCAAACAGCCAGAGCATGGCAGCAGTGATAGGGAGGCAGGACTACTTGTACCAGTGCATACTGTAGGGAGTGGAAATACTTTCAAAACAGTGGTCATTCATACTGAAGTGCAGACGGAGGCAGAAACATCATCAATGTGCAAACTGTGCAAAGCCCACAGTTGGTTGGGTGCTAGAGGCAAGGCAGTACCACTGCATTAGCTAACGTCAAAGCAGTTTCCATGAAATTTCTTTTGTAGCCCAGCATTATTTTATCAGCTATTACTCTGACAGTGGCCATAGGGAAAGGGATAATGGCTGGAGCATGGACTGGAAGATGTACTGGGTGGAGTGGGAGACTGCAGATAGAGAGCAGGCATCACAGTATCAAAGGCAGCACTGGCTGCTGCAAACTGCACCCAAGCTTGCAATATCCCATGTTGGGCAGTACACAAAGGAGTATCAAATTATATCAGGATGCAAAGCCACAACAAGTAACTGATACAGCAACTTCACCTCAGCCGGTTACAAAAATGTCAGCAAAATGGGTACCCCTGAGTCCAGTTTTAATTTCACTAAGCAAAACTTCACGATTGTTAACAGCAGCAGCTGATGCTGTTCCAGGGTCTGACAGTAGGCAAGCAAGACCTGTGTGGAAAGGCAATTAAAATCCCTCTCAAATGGGCAGTGAAAGGACAAAGGTGAACTGCATTTACTAGAGGGAAAAATCCAAGCTCTCCTACAGTGACAGTCAAAAAGCAGGTATTGGTGAAAAAGGTTTAGCGTAGCTGCAGGCGCCCAGCAGGACTCCAGTGAGAATGTCTACTAAACTGGCACAAAGCTTTTTGAACAAATGCAGCCTAGATGGAGGGAGAGGTGAGAAACATATCTAATGTAATCCCTCTCCACCTGCACTTTGGGAAAGAGAGATGTTTAACAACAATACCTTCCTTCCCCCCATAAGACTAATCCTGTTACACTATATTTTATAATAGACTTAAAACTTGCTGGGGAACAATCTGTGGACCTGATTTTCAGCTGCTGCTACAGATGAAGAAACAATACTTTATCACTAGTTGAGATATTCATTAGAGGATTTAAGTTTTAAGGTCTTCTGAAAATTTCAACAAGGACAAATAGCTTTAAAAATCTACTCTAGTATCACTTTATGTACTCCTGCAGCATCCTGCACAGCAAGAAGGATGTTCCAATTGCACTAAACTACGCCCTAGAAAATAAAGGTGAAAAAAGCAAAAAACAAGAAATGAGAGAAATGGAAGACTATTTGTTAAAAAGTAAGAAGTATCTCTGAAGCAAACATCTAACAGCTTAAAACCCAGCCATGACTAACAATATATAGTAACCAAAATATACCTCTATAAATAGAGGAAATAAATACAAGAGACTCCCTTTTCAAACCGTGGCTTGAGTGAAAACCTATTGTGTTGCAACAGAAAGGCATGAGGCTGGAATGTTCCAGGAAACAGGGATGATGGAACCACCTACTCTAAAAGGCATACAATCCACCCATGCAAAAAGCTTGCTCATTTTTTCAGGATGTAATCAAGTGTCTGAGTGATGTGGAAATCTTATTTCCTAATCAATTAGAATGGCAAACTGTATTTTAAAAAGCCCAAAACTCTGCATTTTGCAGCCTCATAGATCATTGAATCCATTTTGAAAACAGAATACGGCTCTCATATGTGGATAGATTTTAAAGTCACTTTCATTTCATAGACTGTAGCACATTTAAATAAAAATTATTTGTTATCCCTCAGCTGTAGGGAACTGGGGCCACAACACACAATTATTGCATCAGAACATTTCTTGTGTGCCCTCAGCTGTTTGGATACAGCAGCTGGGTGGGCAGTTTAGAAAGAGAACAGGAATCATCAAATGGACAGTAAGCAGGATCAGACAGCACTGGGGAAAATAAAGTATACAAAAGCTAAAACAAGGCATGACTAGGGTGGACTGTCTGGCTTTTAGGAATGTGAAAGGATTTAGTTTCACAGTAAGCCATGGGTAGATTGTTTCAAGAGTATTTTTCTGTTCAGAATTCATACTAAGGTTTTATGTTTCAAAAAATCTTTTTTGAACACCTCCGTTTAGCACTAACCCAGTCTGCTTTCATCTGAATGTCACCATTCCTTTGAAGAAGTTAAAACATGCTGAAGACTCACAGAAAATACTGCTTGGTTTTCCTAGAAATTGTATTATTTGTACAGAAGTTATTGTCTAAAACCTCATGATTTTGGGGTGTAAGACTTCTTTTCTTGTGCTCATGAGTAGACTCTAAAATTAAGAACCTTGGCATATTTCCAAAATAACAAAGGACATATATATCAGTAACTCTTCATGGCTACCCTAATACCACAACCTAACAAAACTGAAATTAACTCAGTATACTTTTCAGACTTGTGACTAACTGAAGAGAAACTTGACTCATTATCTTCATCATCTAATTGTATAGTAGAAAATGACACAAACAGCTAAAAGAAGGGGGCAAGGGATAAGAAAGTTAACCAAACATCTTCTTAAGGACTTATTTTAAAACTCTGGTTCTCCATATCAATTTCTTACTCATATATACATGCAGCAAAAAATCAACAGGATTTCTGAATAAACTTAAGAGGTATTTCTATGAAATAAAGACCAAATCAAGAGGCAATTTACATCATATTTACAGTAAAATTATGTAACTGTTTTATTAAGGTTTGCACACTTTACATTGCAAATACATCCAGAGTAACAAAGACTAAACCCTCCAAATTCTCTCTTTTTAATTAAAGACTACAACAAAGTATTATTTTATACTAGAACAGGCTGCCTGTCTAACTCTTATTCCAGACAAGTGTATTTAACCTTCTATTCCTTTATTAAGTAAGTAATTATAAACTTCAGGCAGCTCGCTTATTGAGAAAGCCTGAATTTATGAATTGGGGGGGGGGAGAAACCCAAACAAACCAACCACAAAAAAAATACCCAACTTCAACAAGCAAATAAAAACCAGAATAAGCCAGTATCCCAATTACAATTATTAACTTATTTCATTGCCTGAAAGAATGCACAAGTAATTGGTCTACGTCTACTAAGAGTAAGCCATATTACAGAAGAAAACCCTTAACATACAACAGTCTGGAAAAAAATCTCATTAAAGACTAGTCTATTTCATGACAGACACATGATAATTCAAAGTATTAAACTGATCACTTAAAATCTTTGACTAGGCAGAAGTCAGGTTAAAAACAAGGGTTTGAGCTATATAGTACAGTTTACTTAAGACAACAATATTGTTTTCTTCTACAGAACTTCACAGCTCTCTGGGCCAAACACATCAGCGGGGTCAGAACTAGTTGTATGCAGAGGAGGAAGAAAACAGTTGTGCAACCATATCATGAGATACAGAGCAAGCACTTATTTACACTGGAAGGAACCTCTGGAGGTCAACAGCTTCTGTCCTTTACTCAAGGCAGTCTTCAGAGCTTCAAAGGCCGCTCAACGCTGTTCTCAATTAAGTTCAGAGTACCTCCAAGTATGGAGATCCCACAGCCTCTTCAGATTACTTAGCCCAACATCTGACCACCCCAACGATGATAATTTTTCCTAAAGTCTAAATGAAACATCCCTTGCTTGAACTTTTTCTGTTGTCTCTAGCCCTATCACCCAGCCCCTCCAAGAAGAGTCTGGTTCTGTCTTTTCTGCACCCTCCCATTAACTGAAAACAAGATCCACTGCCCTAGTCTTCTTTGAACAGAGGACACCCAGCTCTTCCAGTTTCTCTTTTTACATTATGTGCTTCTGTACCCTAATTATCCTGGCAGTCTTCCTCTAGGCCTGCCTCAGAACGTCAGCTCCTCTGCTACACCAAGAAGCACAAAACCAGACACTGTTTTTGATGCCATCACACAAATGTCAAGCCAACAGAAATACTCACTTTTCTCAGTGACTGGCTTCATCCTCGCTCAAAGGTACCTTGCTGACTCACATTCAACTCAGTGACCACCAGCAAAGCAATGTCATTTGCTGCAACGTTGCTCTCCAGCCATCGGTTCCTAGGCTGTACTACTGTGTAGTTATTCTGTTTCTATGTTCAGATTCTGCTGAACACCAACCATGAGGTTCTTGTCAGCCCATTTCTCCAGCCTGTCAAGGTCTCCCAGAGGAGCAGCCCCGCCTCCCAGCCCACACAACCTGGTGTCATCAACAAGCTTGCTGACAGTGCATTCTGTCACCTCATCCGGGTAGTTAATTAAAATTATAAATGCAAAGTTGAATTATTTCATTTTACTGAATCTAATTATCATCTCCTGAAAAGGATAAAGGACCTCCATGCAGTTCAATTTTAACTAATTAACAGGTTGGTAAATGGGACGTTACAAAGAACTTGTACTTCAACACACAAGTCACCAAATAAAGCCTCTTCAGTATTTCTTTTAAACGGGCAGTTTGCACTTGGTGACTCACTGAAATAGCTCCAATGAAAGATTCTCTCCAACATATCCTTCTAAATATGGAGAACTAAACACACAAAGTATCTGTGTCAGTGACTCTCAAGAAGTCTGGGAAAAGGGCCTAAATTAAGAGTCATTGTATATTTACACTGCAATAAGCTATGGAGCTATTAGTAATGCCTCAGTACTGAAGGCTGTGTACTTCCATATACAAACTTCCAGAGAATGCAAGTAACAGGAATTCTTTCATAAAGAACAAATGCTTTGTCTTAGAATATTTAACTCCAAATGCTTCATAGACCTAGACAATTTGCTAGTGCAGTTTTGCAGTAGATCTATTTCTACAGAATAAATGTGCCAGATCATTGTTGAAGAATCGTGCTCTGCTATCATGAAGTCTGCTATACAGCTGGGTCTCAGGATTTGAGCTTTAAGATATCAAAATCCCCAACCTATGGGTATATAGGTAACTTCATCAGTCAATTAAGTTCTTAGAACGTTAAAACATATAACCTGCATTATTAGTACAGCTGGAACTTTGGTCTTCATAGTTTAGTAGGTCCACATTTCAGCAGTTTCTTCACAACATTGATGAAATTCACCATTTTTCATTCAAGAGATTAACAAGAAATTTTCTGAGCTCCACTCTATCACAACATTTTTACACTTCTGTCTGTAGACTTTCAATATAGAGATAAATGGAGATTAATATATTCACTTGCCCCTCAGCTGCTTAGAGATCTAAAACACAGCAGAGGCACCTGGATTAAAACATGCAAAAATGCTAAAAAAAGACAACTCTGCAAGTAATTTACAGAGGCAAGGAATCAGAATTTTTTTTTTCTTAATAGGAAAAAATACTTACAGGGAAAATTCTATTGCAACAGCATTTACAGTTTGCTGCTACCAAAAATTAGTCCTGATGTATGTATCCAGCCTTGCATATCTTACACACAAAGTAACTAATAGAAATACAAAGAAAAATTCAACTGCATATCACAGCAGTACAATAACAGTCAAACCCTTAGTAGAGAGGAGTTCAATTATAAACCACAACTGCCCTAAAATTCCTATTCCTAACTCCACGATAAATTTTAATAGAACCAGTATCTGATGTATTTTATTTGCAAAAATATTGACAAGAATGTATCATGACCTTTTCTCATAATTTGTCAGCTATTTCTCCAAAGGCTGATTCATAACAGAAAACATTTCAATTATCATCATCAGTGCTTCATCTGAGCATCCTAAAAAAAATAGTTTTTTTAATACAGTCAGTTTTGAGTTTCTACACAACGTTTTTGATCGAAATATACAGTTTGTAACTTTGTCATCAAAAATTTCTCTTAGAAATCCATTTGAAATAAAAGGGCAAGGGGCCATTGCTTATCCCAACTAACATCTATGGAACTTCCCTGAAGCAGAAATCTTAAGTGGACTCAAACTAATAAATATATCAAACAGAATTTTCTCTTCTAAGTTATTTCATTTGTAGAAATTTACAACCAGGGCCAAAACCAGGACACAAACAGGACACAATGTTCCTATCATTTCTTAAAGTACCTGCTATAAGAACAAGTAGGAATTGTTTCAAAAGCAGAATTATAAGCTAGAAAAATCTAATTATTTTCTATGCTAAATTCCAAGAAGAGTGATCATCAGGTGAAATACTTACAGCAGAGAATCAGTTTCCAACTTAAGTCCATTTAATCACAATTGATCAGAGACTATATAAACCAAGAAATACGCCATCAGAACATATATAATAATTAGCATTATACATGTTTAGTGTGTTTTCCCAAAAAAAGCTTTGAAACCTCCAGAACTATATTTTTCCGCAAGACAGGTGGGTATGGGAGAGGGGAAGTGAGAGATTACTAATATCTCTATAGGACATTTTACAAAAGTCATTATTTTAATTAAGATAATTACCACAGAATTAAACTGTGTAAGAATTTTTACAATTAGACACAATAATTTTTATCACTTTTCTACTAAGTTACATCACAGGCTACCCCTAGCTGACATCACATCGACCAAAACCCCAGGTTCTTTTCTGGCAGGCAGCTTTCCAGCCACTCATCCCCTGTAGTGCTCCATAGGGCTGTTGCATCCAAGGGCAGGATCCAGCACTCGCCCTGTTGCACCTCATACCACTGGCCTCAAGCCCATGGATCCAGCCTGTCCAGATGCCACGGCAGAGCCTTCCTGCCCTCCAGCAGATCAACGGTCTCACTCAGCTTGGTGTCATCTGTAAACTGACTGAGGGTGCACTAGATCCCCTCCTTACAGATCATCGATGAAGATATTCATTAGGACAGACTGCAGTACTGAGTGGTTCCTTGGGGAACACCAGTGACCAGCCACCAACTGGATGTAACTCTATTCACCATCACTCTGTCAGCCTGGACATTTAGACACTTCTTTTTTCCCAGAGAAGAGTATGCCAGTGGAAACAGTTTCTCCAGGAGAATGCTGGAGGAAATGGTGTCAAAGGCTTTACTGATGTCTAGGTAGACAACTTCTGCAGCCTTAGTTCATTCACTAAGCTGGTCACTCTGTCCTAGAAGATCAGCTTGGTCTAGCAGCCCCTGGCTTTCACAAACCCATGCTGGCTGGGCCTGATCCCCTGGCTGTCCTGTATGTGCCATGTGATGGCTCTCAAGTTGATCTGCTCCATGACATTCCCTGGGTCTGAGGTCAGACTGACAGGCCTGTAGCTCCCCAGATCCTCCTTCCAACCCTTCTGGTATGAGAGTATCACATTTCCTAACCTCTAGTCACCTGGGATCTCCGCCATTAACCAGAATTGCTGGTAAATGATGGAAAGCGGTTCAGTGAGCACTTCTGCCAGTGCCATCAGTACCCTTGGGCGGATCCCACCCAGCCTCACAGACTTGTGACTGTGTCAGTGGTGTAGAAGGTCTCTGACCCTTTTACTTGCGATTACAGGGCCTTCATTCTGCTCCTCATCCCTTTATTCCAGCTCAGGGGGCTGGATACCCAGAGAACAGCTGGTCATGCTATTAAAAACTGTGGAAAAGAAGGCATTAAGTATCTCAGCCTATTTCCTTATCTTTTGTCACTTTGCTTGCCCTCTCATCCAATAAAGATGAGGATTCTCCTAGGCCTTCCTTTTATTAGTGGCATTAATAGAAACACTTTTTATCAACTCTTAGAGCAGTAGCCAGATTAAGTTCTAATTGGTCCTTCTAATTTTCCCTCTGGATTACTTCATGATATCCTTGTAGTCCTCCTGAGTTGCTGGCTCCTTCTTCCAGAGGCCATAGACTCATTTTTCCTGATTTCAAACCAGAACACTCTGTTCAGTCATGCTGGTCATCTTCCCCAACAGCTCTTCTTTCGGCACATGGGGAAGCCTGCTTCTGCACTTCTAGGACTTCCTTGTTCAAAAACGTCTATCCTTCCTGGAATTCTCTCCCTTTTAGGAATAGCACCCAAAAGTTTTTCAACCAGTCTCCTCAATATGCTGGTCTGCCCTCCCAAAGTCCAAGCTAATAGCTCTGCTGAATCTCCCCTTCTCCAAGAATTGAAAACTCTGTCATTTCACAATTACTGTGCCCAAGACAACCTCCAATCATCATATCACCCACAAGTGTTTCTCTGTTTGCAAACAGTAAGTCCAGCAGGACACCTTCCCTAGCTGGCTTACTTGCCAATTGTGTCAGGAAGTTCTCTTCCAGACACTCCAGGAACTGCTTCCTCTCCACTGCATTGTATTTCCAGCAGACATCTGGTGAGTTGAAGTTCCCCAGGAGAACAAGGGCTAGTGATTGTAAAACTTCTCAGAGCTGCTCAGTGAATATTTTGTCTGCCTCTGCAAGCTGGCTAGATATAAGAGACTCCCACAACCAGGATATCTGCACTGTTGGCCTTGCCCCTGATTCTCACCCATAAACAAGCCTACTGGCACCATAATTAAGCTCCAGACAAACCAAGGACTCCCTAAAACACAGGGCTATTCCACTGCCTCTCCTTCCTTGCCTGTCCCTTCTGAAGAGTTTACAGCCATCCACTGCAGCCCTCCAGTTGTGAGTCATCACACAATGACCATGTTTCCATAATGGCAATTATATCATAATTTTCCTGCTGCACAATGGCTTCCAGCTCCTCCTGTTTGTTGCCTGTGCTGCATGAACTGGAGCAAAAGTCCTTCAATCAGGCTATTTATACCTCCACCTTTTTTGGGGAAGAAGTCCTAATTCCTGTATGACCAATCGCAGATGCTTCAGTGGTTTCTAACACATGGATCTTCATACCATGTCTTCACTGAAATGGAAGATCAAAGGACATCACTAGCACACCATCCCTCAAACATGGGTGTGCTGCCCCCAGGCTTATCTCTAGTGAGCCTGGTTTTATCAGTTTTGCCCTTCAAGTCTAGTTTAAAGCTTTTCTAATGAGTCCTTCTAACTCCTGTGCAAAGATGTTTTTCTCCCTTTGAGCCACATGTACACCGTCTGTTGCCAGAAGGGCTGGTGTCGTGTAAACCAACCCATGATTAAACCCCCCAAAATTCTGCCAGTCACGCTAGGCTTGGAGCCAGGAATTGATTGTTCCCTCATCATTCCCTGCAACTGGAAGGATAGAGAAGCATGCTACTTGTGCTCCTGATTCCTTAAGCAAGGCCCTGAAATTTCTTGTCATTGCCCTCATACTTCTTGTTGCAACTTCATTGCTGTCTACCTGAAAAAAAAAAAAATCAATAATAGATATTAATCTGAGGGCCATACCAGGATAGGAAGTTTCCTCCCCACACCTTTAACCCAGGCCTCAGGGAAGCAAGAGACTTCCCCAAGAAGTGGGTCCTCCTCTTTAAGCCTTCTGTTCCCTTGAGAAGGGAGTCTCCTGCAACAATGATCCATCCTTTTTGCTTTGCGGGAGCAGATTTAATGCAGGGCTTAGGTCAACTTAACTTTGGCAGCACTAAGCTAGATGAACCATCATCCTTGTTACTGTTTAGTTTCATGTGCAGAGGCTTTTAAGTATGATAGTAAAGGCATGTGGGAAGGAAAGGTAGTCACAGAAGAGACACACCTCTGCTGCACTGGAAAGGAACTTGTCCCCATCGCCCCTCATCCCTTAAAGTCACTGCCCTCAGCCAGGCAGAGAGAGCATAGGGAGTCTTCTATATTATGACTACTGCAAGTTCTTCAGGAGTGTCAAAATGGTAATCACAAGCCACTGGGAAACTCCTTTACGTAGGGAAAATCCCCTACGTAAGAAATTTAATGACACTTTCTCCAACACAAAAGCCTGCACATAAAAACTACTTTATACAGAATTAATAATATAATGCCTCAGCTCTCACTATGTAATATACAAACTACACTAAGTTATGGTCAAAGAAAAATGTTACAGATACTGAACGTTGTGTGCAAACATTGATTTCTAGGTGTAAATTTACGCACAAATATAAATCTTGCTTTTAGAGGATTAATTTGTTCCCTCATCTTCCTTGCCAGTACAGAATTAAATAAGAAAAGTTACAAGAGTAACTTTCTTTGCAACATCGTGACACAGCTGCTCCATAAAGCCACCTGAGGTAGGAAGACCCCAAGCATTCAGCAGAGACACCTTCTTATCTCCCTCCAGTAATACATTTATGTCTTCCCATATTTTAGCTGCAATTATTCTCCAACAGAGTTCAGAATTTACGTAGTTTAAAATACAAATCTAGGGAAACCACCAAATGAAAATCTCTCATGAGGAACTTCAAGAAAACCCCTTCAAGAAAATTCAAGAATATTAGCAATACTGCAAATAAGCTTTAGGTCAAAAGAAGTGTTTGCCTTATCTAAAAGAGTTAAAAACTCTCATTGCTTGTCCTGTCGAAACAGGCCCCAGTAAAAACTCTTTCTTGTGGGCTGCCTTTATATACCAAAAGGTTGCAACAGCATCTCCGTGGAGCCTTCTCCAGGGTGAGGAACCCCAACTCTCTCAGCCTCTCTTCATAGGAGAGCTGCTCCATGTTTGTGTCCCTCCTCCAGACCCGCTCCAACAGGTTCATGTCTTTGCTATTTGAGGGCTCCCAGGGCTGGATGCAGCATCCCAGGTGGGGTCTCTCTCACCAGGGGAGCAGAGGGGCAGAATCCCCTCCCTCACCCTGCTGGCCATGCTGCTTTTGATGCAGCCCAGGATACAACTGGCTTTCTGGGCTGCAAGCAAAAGTACTCTCAAGTCCTCCTCCAGAGGGCTGCTCTCAATCCCTTCACTTCCCAGCCTGCATCAATACCAGGGGCTACCCTGACCCAGGTGGGGACCTTGCACTTGGCCTTCCACTGTCACAACCAAAGACTAACTTGTCTGTTTCCAATAACTCTGGAAGACATTTAGCAGTTACAAAGAAAAACAGCAGTTGTAAAACATTAGGTAGACATCTCTGGCTTGAACTTTCAATGTAAAATGTAATATAATCTTGTATGAAATAATCTTTCCCCCTAAAATTTACCTAAGTGTGATTGCTGTAATGCTCCACGGAAAACTATATGGTATGCATTTGGGGAGGAGGAAGCAAAAGCAGTAAAGAGTCTTGCCTGACAATTACAATGTTGAAAACAGAATTTTCCATGTCATTTTGAACATTTCAGAATTTCTACTGGGCTGCTCTTCAAGCAAAACAGATCCCTCTTTGCTATGTGTCATTACCAATTATGCAAACACAGTAATATGATTAGAAACATAACTGGTTCAGCACACGTATCGGTAACCTCCAGCTTCTCAATTTTCCTTTTTACTGGCATGAGTCACCTTAGCAAAGCTGACAAAACTTCAACAGTGACAACTGCAAACAGCAACATCTAGTTATCAGATTCCAAGGAGACGTTAATGAACTACTCAGGTAATGGTAACTACATGACATCTGAATAGCAAAAATAAATCCAACAAACAAAATCCCTCAAAAACAAACGACCCCCCAACCAAAAAATCCCTCCAATACATGAAACAAACAAACAAATCTTAAAAAACCCAAACCAAACAAAAATCCAAAACATCACAAGACTTGATAGCCAAACTAGTTAATGAGTAATAAAGAAAGCTCTAGTACTGAAACAAAAAGAAACATAGTGATAAGCAATCTCAGCAGAGATATCACAGATCAGGAGTGATAAACTGCTCAGGACAGAACAAATCAACCATAGCGTTAACAAGGTTTTACATAGTGAACAAAGACATAATGACATTTTCTAAAACCATTTTTATAGTTGTTCCGTCGAATAAAAACTGGCAGCTTTAGAAGGCACTCCTTGTCATATTTACATGCGTCGTTTTCTTTAATTTTCTGAAGCGTGTAGGCCAGATGGGAACACATAAGAGATACATGTAAACTCACATGTGATATGTAACTATGTCCAGGAAACTCCATATTTTGTGCAATGGGCCTAATCATGTAGTTACATACGTACATACCTAGCCCTAGCTAAGTGTGTATGGCACAAGTCAAAATAAAAGAGATTGCATAAAACTTACTTGCCTAATGTTTGGGGTTTGGCTATTAATATTATTATTACAGTGCCACTGTCGTAATCTTTTTCTTTCTTTTTAAATTAATTTTCATTCATAATAGTCTTTTGATGCATATATATACATGAATACACCACCAACACTGTTTAGCTCTTCGGTAGACTTACAGTAATACTGTAATTCAGGAATAATAGACTGCATTATTAAAATATATTCTTTTGATTAAGGACTGAAGTAAAATTTGTTGAAGAAGGAATTGACTGAGTACAGGATCACAGAAAAGCTCAAAATTAAAGTTTGCAGAAGCTCTTCTGTGATTTGTAAATACAACCATTTACTCTTTCCACATCCAAAAAATAACAAAAAAAGGTTGCTATAAATTCTACCAATTTACTTCTATGTAGACATCTTAATGAAACAAGTCACATGCTCTAAGTAGTTGGAAAATGCTGTTGCTTTTCTTATGACTAAAGCCTTTTTTCCCCTCTCAAGGAAGAAGAGTAATTTTCCTCCGTATGCAAAAGAGATTAAAGAGAAATTAAGCCACACTTCAAAATGAAAAACAAAAATATGAAAGTAAGGTTAGAACAGTCATATCTGTAAGGAAGACACAGTCTCTTCTCATTGCTAACCTCTACAGCCAAAATCCTCTCAAAAGCCATCTCTCTCTTTAGTGAATGTGCTTAAATTACAGCACATTATTGATATTATGTCTACAACTAAAACTCCATTTCTGGAACTGGTAAGCACAGAAATGCACTCAAAGAAGGTGCAATCAAGGACGGTTAGTCATAATGGAGGGATCTATGCAAGCAATTTAAGCTGTAGTATTAGTGCTTGACTCTGCCGAGAATGTTTTTGTGACTGTATATCCTCCGCATACTATTTGAACTGTAAATAAGAGGTAGACTGACTAGTCATGAAATATTAATTTTTTTAAGTTGCCCAATTTCCAGCATATGCTCAGACACGCCTAGAAGAGGGATACTGCTACTTACATAAAACTGCTACGGTATCAAGACTAAATTTTTTCCACGGAGTTAAAAAAACCCCACCAAAATCCACACCCCTGTGATGGCAAGCGTTTAAATTCATTCCAGGGCTGCTCTGCCGGCGTTACCGAGCCAGGAAGCCAGGTCACTCTGTCACAGCTCGCCCCACAGCCCACGGCCCCGCTCCGGCCACTCACGCTTTTTTCCCTCCTGCCTCCCAGGCAGGGTTTCCCGGCTACGAACAAGGCGGGCATGAGCCCAGCGGTGGGACCTGGCTGAAGCCAGGCCATCGGGCAGCTCCAAACTTTACCACGGTCCCGGCCGCCCCGGGGCAGCCGCCACCGGTGCCCCACCGCCCGGCCTGTTCCCGGGCGAGCCCCTCGCCCTCCGC
>WBMY01018427.1:0-11104 GCA_013397315.1 Donacobius atricapilla
TTTGGGCTGGGTTAATTTTCTTCCCAGTGCCTGGTGTGGGGCTGAAGTTGGGATTTGTGCAGAAGACAGGGATGATAATGGAGATATTTTTTGTGATTGCTGAGCAGTAGCCACCTGGAGCCAAGGCCTTTTCTGCTTCTCATACAACCATACTAGGGAGCCTGGGGGTTCATGGGAGGCTGGGAGGGGACACAGCTAGGACAGGTGACCCCAACTGACCCAAGGGATATTACAGACCATAGGGCAACNGGGACACTCTGGAATGATGGTGTTGATCTTCCCAAGTTCCATGGGATGCAGCTCTGCTCTCCTGGAGGTGCTGAGCACCTGCCACCCCATGGAAACGGGTGTTTTGCTTTGCTTTGCTTGAGGGCCCAGCTTTTGCTTTCCCTGCTAAACTGTCTTTACCTCAACCCATGAGTTTTCTCACTTCTACCCTTTCAATTCTCCCCATGATCCTGCTTGTGGGGGAGTCAGTGAGTGGCACCAAGTGTGGGGCTTGGCTGCTGGATGGGGTTAAACCACAACAGCTGTCAGGACCAACCCCTTACAAAGTCTGAAGGTGATTTTCAAGCTTTAAGCAGTTTCTCCTCAGTAACGGGACAGCACCAGTCGAGCACCAGTCTAGGATAATACTTCCACATGGATTAGAGTGAAAGAGTGATATGCACTGCCACAAGGATAAGGGAAGGTTTCTTGCCTCAGGAAAGGGTTCATCCCTGGCAGGACTTGAGCAAGGTGCAATGGCATCAGCTGAAGTCCTCTAGGTCAGCTCAGATTCAAAGAAGAACCAGCTGCTGGGGTCATCTGGAGCAAGATGAGCTCCTGATACTTCTCCTGAGAGGCCCCGGAGGCCAAAGCAGGAGCAGGAGCCACGGCTGCAGTGGCAGTACTAGCTGGCTGCCCCTACTGCCCAGAGCTGTGAGGGCTCCTCACAAGCACTGGCATTGCCTTGGGCAGCACATGGCAGTGAAAGACTTCATGAAATCACCCCTTCCTGAGTGTGTTTTTCTCCAAACACAGCTCTCTGAGGGATTGGAATGTGTTTTCCAGAGCTGCACTCAAGACTCTCCTCCATCATCTTCCCTTTGCTTCCTCATAGCATAGGGAAGAGCTGTAGAGCTGTATTTCTAAAATCTCTCTAGGAAAAAGAGAAGAGCAGCCAATAAATGGATTTTCCAAGGCTTGCTGGCCCCTCATGTGGTCAGACACATCCCAAGCCTCTGGCCAAAATGATGATGTTCTTGTGGAGTGAAACGCTGCTTCTCAAAGTGGGGAAACACCCAGGAGCACTGGGCCATCCTCCAAAGGGAGCAAAACCTGAGGCACTGGGATGCTTGGTTGTTCACCAGCAAGAACTCCAACCAGACCTGCCAGTCAGGTATTCTTGAGGAGAAAGATGCCATGCTGGTGGCAGGGGAGAAGGGGTGGGGAACAAGGGAGATGAATTTCCCTGCACAAAACTCTGGTTTGCCGCATAATGGGAGGGGCTGATGCTGCAGGGCTCTTCACTGCTGCTATTAGCTGTAGGGATGCACCTTCCTCACCACAGCCCAGCTGCTCTTTGACCATTTCCTGGTGCCAACAGAAACTTCCCCATTGCAATATTTTCAGAGTGCCTTAAAATCTGCTCATTGTCCACAGTAATTTCCAGGTTTTGATTCTTCTCAGGATGTGTCCCCTAATACACACTGGAGGGGGATCCAAACAGAGTTCACCAACTACCTGCTCTGAGATCACCCTCACACTCCCCTCCTCCCCACTCCATTCTCCTAATTAGTTCTGCCCTCAGTGTGGGAAATGGATTTGTATAATTAGAAATGGATTTCTAATTATAGGCAAGGAATGTAACAAAATTCTTAAACTTTTAGTTTCTCCAGCTATTGTCTTAGCAAATTGTAGTGAAGAGCTAATGATTTTAGTTCTTGCTTACAATACTCCAATAGTAATTCAACCAAAAACAATAGCTATTGCTATTGCATTACCAATTAATACAAATAAGCAAACTGTATACCAAGAAATGCCTTTTAAGAATTTTAGCCCAGTGCCTAATGTCCTTTAGACAAGATGGATCAGCAGTGAACAGCCAGAGCTGATGTGCAGTCTGACACACCTTCGTAGAACAGTTCATATTACAAGTAAGCTAGACACAGAGCCAAACATCAGTGCAATTTCTCGTGCATTTTAGCCAAGTGATTAAAATCTAGTGACACCCATGAGTGCTCTCACAAGAATTAGACAAGCTATCTTGTGTCTGCAAAATAAATTCATGATGACTGTTACAGGTCCTAAATAGAAGACAGCAACGATCCGTCCCTTCATGGTGCAGAAGCCTATCACAGCACGGGGGAGAGACATATTGTCCCAGTAAAGAGCAAAACTAGAAGTGAGCCTTTGATAAGAACCACATCGAAACCCACCACCCTAAAGCTGTCATAGAAAACTGATAACCCTGTAAAGACTGATTAATAGCCTTTACCTGAGAAAAAGCTGAGTGCCCTCAAAAATCTAGTAAAAGAGCAACCAGAAAAAGATCACATCACACCCACAAATAGTCCCTAAAATTCACCAGTGTTCGCCATCCACAAGAAAACTTCTAACTCCTAGAGATTGCTTCATGACCTAAGGAAGATTAATGAAGTGATCGAGGACATAGGTCCTCTCCAGCCTGGACTTCCCTCTCTATCAATGATTCCTAAGGACTGGCCTCTTGTTATCATTGATTTAAAAGACTGTTTTTGCAACATACAGCTCCACCCAGAAAATGCCCCAAGGTTCGCCTTTTCAGTTCCAACTACCAAAGAGAACCATTGCAAAGATATCACTAGAAATCTTTGCCTCAAAGGATGAAGAACTCTCCCACCATTTGCCAATATTTTGTCACACAAGCCATCTCCAGCACAACAGAAGAACCCACAATCTATGATTCTACACTATATAAATGACTTGCTCTTTGCAGCACCAATGCAGACAGAAATAGAACAAACTCACAACAGTGTTGTCACCAAGATTCAAAATGCTGGACTGGAAATTTCTACATCCAGAATTCAAGAAATCCCACCCTAGAAATATCTAAGATAGGAGATAACTGAACAAATGCACCACAGAAGATACAGCTCCAGACCAGTGTCAACAGCCTACAAGATCTGCAACAGCTTCTAAGAGAAATTAACTGACTCAAACCAATTTAAGAATTACAAATAATGAACTTGCTCCACTTTTTAACCTCTTAAGAAGAAACTACGACAGCAAGTCTCCTAGGACTCTGACATTTAAAGTTCAAAAAGCCCTTGAAAATGTCATTGAAGCTCTACAAAAAAGACAGGTACAGTGTTGTGTTCCAAAAAACCCCTTTTTTCTTGCAGTACTAGGAGAAAAAAAAGCAACTTTATAGTCTCATATTTCAGTAAGACTCTTCTAAAAAATCCTTTATTAGTAAGTTTTTCTTCCCTACAGGTGTCCAAAACCAGTCTTTACAATTACAGAGATGACAGCTCAAATTATAATTAGAGCTAGAACAAGATTGCTAGCTATGGCAAGCCAAGACTTTGTAATTATCTATTTACCTTTAAAAAAGGATTATCTTAATTAAACTTTGCAAAATTCAGAAGATTTACAGAATGCATTATTAAATTATTCAAGTGTTTGTTCTATTTATCCAAGCCCCAAACTGTTGCAAGCAAAATTAACTTTTACAGAAAAACCTATGCTAAGTGAAGAGCCCTTGAATGCTATAACCCTCTTCACTGATGTATCAGAAAAAACACATAAATCAGCAGTAGTTTAGCAAAACTAAACAACCAAAACATAAGTTTAAATATTCAAACAGTAGAAAGCTCTCCTCAAATTGTTGAGTTAGCCACTGTAATCAAAGCTTTTCAATTCTTTTAATCTAATTAACCTTTTAATCAAATTAACCTTTTAATCTAATTACATATTCAGCTTACGTTGCTAATATTGTTAACAAGATAAAAGGATCAGCTTTAAGAGATGATAGCAATGATAGCTTATATCGTTAGCTTTCATGTCTTTATACAATTTTACAGCACAGAACTAACCAGTATTTTTTTCTCATATTAAGGCACATTCTTCGCTTCCAAAATTCATAGTGAAAAGAAATGAGAGAGCAGACAAACTAACAATAGTTATTTCAAACACTTTACCGAACATTTCTGAACAAACAAAACTGAGTCATGCCTTTTTCCATCAAAATGCACAAACACTTATGCAAATGTTTCACATCTCCGAGAGTCAAGCAAAAGCCATTATTAGTTCTTGCCCTGTCAACTTGTACAACCTCCTCTTTCTACAGGAGCTATCAATCCTTGAAGTTTGCAAAGTTTACAACTATAGCAAACAAATATTACCAAATACCCATCTTTTAGAAAGTTTAAAAATATTCATGTGTCTGAAGATACTTTTTCAAGTGTACTTTTGCCTCTACAATCACAAGAGAAACAGCCAATCACGCTTATCAACATTTTTACAAGCTTTTGCTTCACTGAGTGTACCACAAGAAGTAAAAACAGACAATAGCCCCACGTACACAGCTCAAAAATTAACCATATTTTTGATAAATCAGGGTGTTCACCACACTTCTAAAATTCCCTATTCCCCCACAAGTCAAACAATTATTTAAAAAATACACCACACTCTAAAACATTTTACATCAACAGATGGAGGGAGTGGCCCAATCAACACCTCAGATGAGGTTCAACAAAGCTTTATATGTCTTTAATGTTTTGAATTTGCAGAACCAAATCCTCCAATTTTTAGGCACTTTTCAAATAGTACACAGGCAAAATTGAAAGAAAATCCTCCAGTTTTAATCAGAAACCCTGAGACAGGACAAATTGAAGAATCATTTTCCCTAGTAACCTGGAACAAAGAGTATGCTTGTGTTCCCACAGGTGCAGAACCTAAGTGGGTTCCAGTGAAGAATGTGAAACCCTATGTCTTGATTAGAAAAGACAGGTATCTGCTAGGGAGGGCAAGACCTCTCTTTGGAATGGAGAATTCAAACCCCCTCCCTCCAAATTATTAAAACTTTGATATTAAGTCAGCTCTCAGGCAAAGATATGGGGATAGGAATAACAGCTCTTTACTAATATGTATAACAAGGCAAACAAGCAACAACTGCAGCATTAATGATAAACAGAACCTGGAACCTCAACGGGCTTTTGTTTCACAAAGCCCGGGGCAGTCTGGTCTCGGTGCAGGGCTCCGAGAGCACCAAGCTGGAACAGTGGAAGATCCCGGGCTGGTGGATGGGGTGTACCAGAAGCTCCGCGGTGGTAGCTGGAAGGGCAGGGATGTCCTGGCAGGGCCGGGCAGTGCAGGGACACAGCGCATCCAAAGCGGTGCCGAAGGAAAGCGGCGGCGGTGGGACAGGGCCGGCCCAGCCCAGCAGGGCAAGAGGAGGAGAGCTCAGAGTTCCTGGGCACACGAGGAGATGATGGTAGATTTCCCCAGGACCGGACCCGGTGATGGCAGTGAGAAACTCTTCCTGCAGCAAGAGCGGCCTGACCCTTCTCTCTCTGATGCCAAGAGCAAGAGGGCGAAAACTGTCCCCACCCCTGTCCTTTACCTGCCCAAAACCTCGGGGTATCACTTTTTCCCCTCAGAGAGAAAAAACTCCTAGAGACCAAAAAAAAGGGGTGTAGCCCCGGTGCTGCACTTTCCTTCAGCCACTTGTATTGTTTTGGTCAAGCACCCATAAGCACCCAGTAATTAGTCTCCTAGCGACTTAGTGGGAAAAAATTCTAGAAGGAAAAAAACCCCAAATCTAACCCCCAACACCCTATCATGCACAAGCTCGCACCAACAATTCCACAACCAGGGACACAAGCATGCAGATATGAACTGCACAATGAGACTACATATTTCATGCCAGATGTTCCCTGTTCAACCTGCATAAACTACAAATCTTGGGTTTTATGTTGATGTTTGGGGTGTGAAAATTGTTAACATCATAGAGCTCTTTTGGCCAAAGCATGGTGTCCATTGTGTTCAAGGGAATCCTAAGATATCCAAATGTCTTAAAATTGTACATTAGAGGGACAGCTTAGTGCCCTATAGTTGGCCAGTCCCTGAACAAGTGCTAAAAGATTTGTTTGAAAATTAAAATATGTGAGAAAGCTTTTGCCAAAAAACAGCTGAACAAGAACGTGAAGTTTGACCAAATGATATATTAACGCTTGTTCGTTTTGCTTGCTTGCTTTTGCAGTGCAGATATGCCTGTAGATCAATGTCCTAGAGTGACTTTATGATGCCTGTATCCCCAATCATCTGTTCTGTGTATTGTGTTCTGCACCTTTAGGGTTGATTCCTAGAGTGCACAGTTTGTTTTGAAAAACTATGTTAACTCCTCCACGTTCCTCTTCTGGATGGTCGGTTCGGCTGAGGCTCGGACAGACTGCTGCGGGACAGAGATCTGTGCTTTTTAGTTAGATTTAGCTAGCTAGGGCAGAGAACTGGGGGTGGGGTTTTTTGGTTGGTTTTCTTTTTTTTCCCTTTTTTTCTTGGGACTGTTTAAACCTGCTCTAGACTGAAAACCCAGAGGAGAATTGGAAGATCACCTCTGTGCCCCTCTGGGGACCTAGGACGGCATTTTTCTCCAGCACCGGAGGAATTGATAAGAGACTGAGAGAGACAAACTGCACCTATGGCAAGGACTCTTCTCAATTTGCCATCTCACTTCAACGAAAGGTTTTATTGTTTCATACTATTCATCCTGTGTGCTTGTGGGCATTTTGTTTGTTAAATAAATAGCTTTTTCCACTTTTCTCCAAGGAAGTTTTTTCCGGAGCAGTCGGGGAGGAGGGGCCGTTTGAGTTTGCTTTTCCAGGGGAACCCCATTCAGAGGTTTCCTCCCAAATTTTGCCCTAAACCAGGACAATCAACCAAAAAAGAATGTTTAGGTTGCTTTAGCCAAGTCAGCAGGCTCAAACACCATATGTTTGACCAATTCGAGCCCAAACAAACCCTTTGTGGCCTGTTCAGTCACTGTGCCAGCGCCAGCCAAGGAGTGGCCAATACCCAGTGTGACAATTATTGGCTTGAGGCTGCCAACGAGACAAATCCCACAGTCAATTAGCATCATTGGGCCCCTGATCTTCTCAAAGCATCTTGAGAACCTCAAGACTTAGAAATTCTTGGTTCTTTGGTAATGAATTTTGTGCTGAGTTTCAGTACCAGGGAGATCCACAATTAAATGTTACTCCCCATCATCCTGTGCACAGAAACCCAAGTTTGTAGTGCAATTGTACTACCCCAGTGTCCCCTAAGGGTGTGATTGCTGACCTAGATGAATTCCCAAAGCAATTGCCAAAAGGATTTTTGCTCATTTGTAGAGATAGAGCCTGGCAGGCCATTCCCTCAAAAATTGAAAGTGGCCCATGCAGTATTGGACAACTCATGGTGATAGCACTTAGTGTTAAAAAAGCCATCAAGAAAAAACATTTCTTCATTATGAAGAAAATTGTAATTGCAATTTTAAACCCTAAGGCCATGCAAATTGTAATTGCAATTTTAAACCCTAAGGCCATGCAAAACAAGTTACATCAGGTTTATTTCTGCCTCAACTTACCTCAAGCATGGCATTGAAACAATTAGACTGACTGGGGTGTTGGCTGAGTAAAGAAGTCAATGCTACTTCCATTGCAATTAGGGACATGATGACAGATGTCAGTGCTGTCAGACATGGAACCTTACAAAACAGGGCTGCCATCTATTTTCTTTTAATAGCACATAAGCATAGTTGTCAAGAATTTAAAAGACTGTGTTGTATAAATTTGTCTAACCATTCAGAATGCATCCACAAGCAACTTCTGAGAGATCTGGCAAATCAAAGCAAATGATAGATCATAGTTAGATGACTTGTTTAAAGGACAGAACTTTGCACCTTAGCTAAAGAAGCTTTGCAAAATAGGTTTATATGATTGTTATAAGCAATATTAGTGCCTTGTGTACTTCACTGTACATGACAAACAATGAACAAGACCATCAAAGAAGTCTTTTCCGTTCAAGAGAGAGGGGGAAATGTGGGAAATGGATTTGTAGAGAATTCTCAAAGCCTGACAGAAGGCTCACATAATGTGCATCTGTATGCGAACCTTGAGATAAGTGATGCTGACTTAGAAATGCCATGGAATAGGACAGACATTATTGAGAAAGAAATGGAACTAGAAACAAGTTCCAAAGGATGGCCTTGCAAATAGATACTTTGGAGAAATAGAACTATGCAAGGTGCATTGTTATAGGGCCCACGAGGGGTAATTTTAGATGATTAGCTTTAAGGCATGAACAGCATTGTGTGGCAAAAGCTGATAGGCCAAGAAACACTTATAATGTATTGTAATTAGGAAATAGTTGGCTTCTGAATGTGATGGCATGAATTGTAACATCTGTATTGTCTCGCCCTTCACATGAGACTAAAAATAGAATAAAAGTTTTTAAGAAGTCTCTCGGTTGCCCTATCTCTGGGTCAGGAAAAGGGCATAATCTGACACCTCATGTCTTCAAAAGGAAACAGTAAATCAGGGTGTGTGATAATTTTGTTTCCCAGATATAGGGCGCATGGCTCAAACTTCTCTCAGGTACAAGGAAGACTAAAAACTGCTAAGAGATGAGCTCAGCCTCTCCTTCATTTTCAGATGGGAAAGAGAGGCCAGGGGAATGGTCAGACCATGGATTAAAAAGGAGACAGGATTTCACAGAGAAGGAGTTCCCAGGGAAGAAAGGCCACTTTCCTGCACCAGTTTTGCCTATGGGCACAACTGGCAGGCTCCACTGTCCTTCCTGAGAGGAAGGATCAGCATTACAGGGATAGTGATCTTGCCTGCCCTGAGGGGACGCCTTGTCTCATTAATGACTCTGGGCCTTTACACTTAGAAAAGACCAAGAAGTGTCTGCTCTCCTCTCCCTGCCACAGAGGACCCAGCCCCAAAGCACAGTGGAGTATGAATGATCAAGGTCCTGAGCTGCTTTGTCCAGGAAAGGGACAGTGTTCATGGCAATCTGGGGTTGACAGGACAGAAGCCACACCAGGTCAGACTGAGCAGTCTTGAGCCAGTGGATGAGGAAAAGGCCTTGCCCAAGGCCTGAGCCCATGATTTCCTTAAGCTCTTCCTCTGGGGCTCTCACAATCCTATGATCCTTCTCACCCTGAAGTGTCCACCTCCCAAGGTTCAAGAGCACATGGGTGCTGGAAAGAATCAGAGGATCATAGAATATCCTGAGCTGCAAGGAACTCACAGGGATCATTGACTCCAGCTCCTGGCTCTACCCAGGACACCTCACCATCCTGTGCCTGGGGGCATTGTCCAAATGCTCCTGGAGCTCTGGTAGCCTTGGAGCCATGACCAAACCCTGGGGAGCCTGTTCAGTGCCTGAGCACTCTCTGGGGGAAGAACCTTTTCCTGATATCCACCCTAACCCTGCCCTGGCACAGCTCCAGCTGTTCCCTCAGGTCCAGTCATGAGAGAAGAGAGAGAAGAGAGGACAGAGGACAGAGGAGAAAGGAATAAAAAGCTCCTCCTACCCTCACAAATCCCCAAATGTGTAAGATTGGAACGGACCACTTGAGGTCTTCTAGTCCATACTCCCACTCAAATAGGGTCTCCCTGAGACTATTGGTCAGATTTATGTCTAGTTGGCTTTTGAATTTCCCAAAGGAGGAGTCTCCACAACCTCTCTAAGAACTGGTCCCTCTGCTGAGTTACCATCACAGTAAGGAAGGTCCTGCTTGTGTTTATGTGGAAATTCCTTTGTTTCTGTTTCTGTCCATTGTCTCTCATCCCATTACTCAGCACCACCAAGAACAGCCCAGCCCCCTCCTCCTGACACCCACCCTTCAAACACTTCTTCACATTGATGAGATCCAAAAAAGCCCAGCTCCCTCAGCCTCTCCCCACCAGAGAGATGCTCCAGGCCTCTGATCATCTTTGTAGCTCTCAGCTGCGCCTGTCCCAAGAGCCCCAGGTTTCTCTTGTATTGGGGAGCCCAACATGGGACACAGATAAGCCCCACTAGGGTTGCCCTTCCCTTGGAGGTTGGCAAAGCTCTTCCTAAGGCAGCCCAGGCAGCCACTGGCCCTCTTGGCCACAAAGACACATTGCTGACTCTTGGACAGCTCTCTGTCCACCAGAACCCCCAGGTCCTTCTCTGCAGAGCTACTTTCCAGCAGGTCATCCCTGAGCCTGGACGGGTGACTCGGCTTATTCTTTACCAGGCTCTTTCAATTGGTCTGGATGGATGGACTACAGGAGGGCTGAGGAAAGGGCACAGGCCCTGTGGGTGGTCCTGAGGGTTTGGCAAAGGCCTGGGGGGCAGGAGGGAGAGCAGGGATCATGTCTCCGTCTCCCCAGACAGCATCTGCGAGCTGTGGCAGACAATACTCTGTCATGAGGAAGGTGAGTAGGCAGAAGGATTTGGACACCTTTACTACATGTCAGGTCATACCCATGCACACTCTTCCAAGACGAGAAAGCCAAGAGGGCATTTGAGCGCCAGCAGAAAATGCTTCAGCATAGCGGAGTTTCAGTGCCAGGAATCACAAAAGCTGAAGGCTCAGGAAAGCTGACTTCAGTTGCAGGATAAATTGTGGTGGTGCATCCCATGACTAAAGTCAGCTTCTTTGGGCCTCTACCCAGGTAAGGACTGGCCCTCTCCATCCCCTCTGAGGAACTGAGCAGGATGAGCTCACAGGGTGGTTGGCCTGTAGAGCAGCTTTTGCCTTCAGGGAGATGGAAGTCTGCTAGGCAATGGCCCTGCTCAGCTTGTTACTTCTCCATGTCTGCTCCGAGAAGCTGAAACTCATGCTGTGATGACTCCAGGAATTTCTGTAAACATTCTTCAAGAGTTTCAATTTTTTGGAAGAGTTGCCAGGATTTCCAATTCATTCTGGATACCATGGCCCTTGAAATTTCCTCCTCCTTCTTTCCTGTGAAGAAAGAATGCCACTAGGTCAAGAATGATTCCTCTTTGATGGAGAGACAAGCTATCTGAAACAAGGATACCCAAATGCTCTGGCTTAATCTCCCTGACAGAGGGTCTCTGCATTCACAGACACGTCCAGGCTCTGCTCAGGGAAGCCCCTCTCCCT
>WBMY01018428.1:0-16408 GCA_013397315.1 Donacobius atricapilla
CCCCGCAGCCCGGCCCGGGCGGCAGCGCTCCCGCTCCCTTCCCCCACGGCCGCACTTTGCCATTTAACAAAGCGGCGCGACCCGAAGTTGCGTTTCCATAGACGCCAGCCGCTTTTCCTGGCGGCCCCTCCTCGGCTGCTTGGGGCTGCTGTAAGAAAACCAAGGTTTCTACCCGTGAAAGATTAACGCGGGACTCCGGGGATCGCCTTTTTTTTTTTTTTTTCTCCTTTTTCCACAGAATCCCAGGGTTGGAGATCAGCTACTTCAAGCCCCCGCCAAGGTAGGGTCACCTGGAGCAGGTGACAACAGGAACGCGTCCAGGTGGGTTTGGAATGTCTCCAGCGAGGGGAGACTCCATGACCTCCCTGGGCAGCTGTTCCAGTGCTCCGCCTCTCTCAACGTGAAGTTCGTCCTCATGCTGAGGTGAAACTTCTTGGTGTTTAGTTTTGTGGTTTTCGTTAGTGTTTTATGTTTTAGTTTTCTTCTTTTTCTCTCCTCCTCCCACCACCCCCCCCCCAAACATTTTCCAGGCTGCTCTACACTTCTCCAAAACAATCTGGAATGGACAAGCTAAGAAAGCAAAGCTTGACAAATGTCCATCTACAAATGGCTCTTTCCTAATCTTCCAAATGCTCCTTGCCAATTTTATTCTTCTACAGAGAGAAAAACAAATCAAAAAAACATTACGCAAGTGTCACTTCACTTGCATTGATAGATACTTGCAAACCAATGGGTCCTGCCAATTTGAGCAGTAACGCAACTACCTTTGTTCAACTTCCCTTCACGCAAACCCCCGAAGCAGCTGTTGTGTAATACTTTGCTTCTGTCAATCTCAAGTTTTCTTAAAATTTGTTTAAGTATCAGACATCTGCAAGACACAGGTTGACACATTGACAACAATAATCTGACTTGTCTGCCTAACAAAGTAAGACCATCACTTGTATTTTCTCACTCATCTTAATATTTTTTCTTAACAAATTCTCTTCTATCACACCAAGCTGCAGCTGGACATAGTTAATCTTGGGCACCATCTGTTGTGGACAAACAAGTAAGTTCAGTATTGCCTTTTGAGTACTGGTTAGAGAAACTCTCAATAAATGCACCCAGGAACTCAAAGATGCCAATTCACCTCTAAGACTGAACAAAACAAACCCAAATTCCCACACTGATTCACAGAGCGGGATCTACCCAGGTACAGGGAGTGGACCAATGCTGCCTCTCCTTCCATTTTCAACTGGAACATGTTCTATGTGCCCAGCCTACAGGAAAGTTTTTATCAAACCCATTCTGCAGAGATGAAGATAAAATTTTAAAAAGAAAGCACTCACATGAAGAAATCTCCAGGTGTTTACTCTGAAACAAGTAACTATTGTATAAGAGCCATTGTGCCATGTTAGTACAGGTACGGACACATAAATATATTTGGCTACAAGGTGCTATCAGGCTCTGGCTTATCAGCACATCTCTGTAACCACACGTATTAGCACACTCAGTCTGCTGCAATGAGAAGGTTAAATATGTTATTCCAAACCATAGCTGAGGTGGTGAACATCAGGGGTTTATTCTGCAGTAAGGGTTGGTTGCCTTGGTCCAACCAGCGAGCGGTGAATTGCAAAGCCCCTACTGAGACATTAATCACTTGGCCTGTTCCCTTTCACACTCAGTCCAGGTTCAGCCAGGAAAAGCCCCTGTTGGACATCCATCTTTGCTGAGTTTAAACATTTTTCTAACCAATTATTCTGCAATCAACTAAAGTAAGCACCTCTTCAACCAAAGAAGATACCAAACAGCAGACAGAAGCTATGTGTTTTCCAAACTGTATTAAATAAAATGAGTGTTTAGCCAGTAGGTTAAGCAAGGCTGGAGCACCAAGTTTCCTGTGTGTCCTCTATCCCGTAACTGCCTCTTTTACCTTCTCACCACTATAACCCTGGTGTGGTACCATTCCAGGTGATACCTCTGCAGCATGACTGACCCTCCATCAATTCACAGGGTTGTCTGTGCTGCTGTACCTCAAACCTGCAGATATTTTCACATGTTACACTGATAAAAACTTTAGGGTTTAACCTAGAAGGTAATGGGTCACCTGACAAGTTTAAGTACACTAGCATGAACAAGTTGTAATTTAATAATAGCTGGTTAAAATAATAATAATAATAAATTACTCTCAGTGTTTTTCCCTGCTGTTCATGTGACCCAAGATCCAAGCTAACAAGTATGAAGCCATATTAGCTGCCTTGTTTTTCCCCGTCTTTGGGGATGCATTTTCTCTCAACGGGTGAGATTTAGTTCTTTTACTGTAAGAGCACGTTCATTGCCATAAAAATCTTAGGAAGGAAAAAAGTGTAATTTTACTACAGCACAGTCAGATGTGGTCCAACACCAGTCATATTGACTGATTAATACTTCTCCACACAAACTGCCCAAAAATTGCATTCAGTAGTATTATATGTTCAGCAGCATTTCCAATGGGAGCTGATCCCAGCCCAAACCTCTTCTTCCCAGCCTCAGAACTGTTCCCATACAGCTGAATGTTGGATTGTGAACCAGACACAGACCAAACCTACGACAGGGCAACCCAGCAAGAAGCAGCAGAGCTGGACACTGAGAAAAGGCAAAGCAATTGTGTCTGCAGCAGTTCCCTGCCCTGATTCACACATCTCCACAAACGTGTGTCACCATCATGGCAAGGCAGGAGGTGTTTATGCCAATGCTTCTGCCAAGAAAATGTACATGGGAAAAATGGGACCAGTCGTCTCTCCTCAGACTTCATTTTTTTATAAGCAACAGAAGTGATAGATTTAATGATTAAGATAAAAACTTATGTCTATACATATGGTGGACTGTTTTCTTCCAAGCTCAAATTGATTAACTCAAGGATGCCACTCTTGAGCTAATCAAGACACATTGAGCAAAGCACACCCTATCTGTTTGTGATAGGCCCTATTTACACTCCTAACTTGGAGAGAATGTTTCTTCACAGCAACCAAGAGAAATTCAGAAATACACAGCTCACCAATTCCAATATACTCCTATCAAAAGTTCAGATGGAACACGTATACAAGTAAGAGACACGGGCTTCTCAAAAGAAGCATTACTTGGTTACCCTTACTGGGTCACACATCTGATCTGTTACTTCATTGATTTTAAAATGTAAAGACAGATACATTAAGAAACTCAAAGATGTGTTTGTTTTTCTTAAACATTTTTTCTTAACTGCTCCCAACCTATTTCCAAAATATTCAATGTGTTTCTAAAAATAATATAGTTGTAACAACTTGAGATTAAGTGGTAAGTACTGAGCTACGAAAGGACAACAGCAAAAAAGGAAATGCAAGTGTTTCTCTCCTTAGCCTGCCAATTCTACTGAAATGTAAAGGCATTTTACCTTCTAGCATCCCTTTATGCTTCCATGCTACATAGCAACTCAAACCACTCTCTTGTGTGAATAATTTCGCTGTAAATTCCAATTTCCATGCCAAAGGATTATACAGAAGATGACTGACTCCTTTTTTTTTTTTGCTGCATTTCAAGGGGTTTGGGAGTTCTTAGTTTCTAACCTGTACTACAACATTCTCTAGAGATAGACGCCATTTCTATAAGTAAAAAATAAAATAAAAACAGGTTCCAAACCAGTTCTAAACAGTCTATTTCCTCTCCCCTGCTCTCTCTTCTCGTGAGCATGAACCAGATCATATCTAGACCCAAAGACAGGTTGGCAGCATGTCACACAGCCAAGAAACACGTTTAGTGTAATAACTGCATATCCACATTAACATACTGTGATAAATCTGATTTAAGCCATTACATCTAAGATGGCATATCTAGCAAGCTTGCTTTTATAAACGGAATTTGAACAGCAATGTAACATCAGATAAATGAAATAGCTTTCTATAAAGAAAGCAGCACATTCTGTCTCTTCTCATGGTTTTGACTGGCAAGGTTTGGCAAATCTAACTTCCAACTCCCCTGCCATGGGCAGGGACACCGTCCACTAAACCAGGTTGCTCCACACCCCATCCAGCCTGGCCAGGAACACTTCCAGGGATGTGGTAGCCACAGCTTGTCTAGTCAAACTGTTCCCATGCCGCACCACTCTCATAGCAAAGAATTTGTTCCTAACATCTGACAGGTTGAAGCCATTCCCCCTTGTCCCATCACTAGAGCTCCTGATAAAAATTTTTGTTATGACCAAAAAAAAAAAAAAAAAAAAAAAAAAAAAAAAAAAAAAAGAGAAAATATACAAGAAGACNGAATAAATACAGAGAGGACGAAAAACCAATACAGATGAAAAGACCACAACTTCAAAAGAAGATGCAAGATGAGAAGAGACAGAAAACAGAAATACCTGAACACTCCCAGGCCATCAGACAGAAAATGACTCATTGCTAGTGACATGCATTGTTAGCTGCTAGCAAAGGCAGGACAAAACTGTTTTCAACAGTGCATTACGGAAATCCAATAAGAACATATATTTTGACATATTTGCTTTAACATAATCAAAATAGCCCTACACTCTTCTAGCAGATAAACTTTTAAATATATTTTTTAAGAAGAAAATCTGGAATGCCAGGTGACACCATTTCTGAAAAAAACAGTCCCAATGTGGTAAGGAAGTAATGATTTATTTAGTATATGTGGAATCACACAGATTATTAGATAAAACAAGTATCAGGTGACGAAATAAGAAACACAGACAATGAAACAAAGAGATTGAGTAAACTATTTTCTTTCCATAAACAATGCAGCAAAACACCATCTAGGAAGTAAAACTTATTACACATCATTCACTGTGTAAAAGCAATGGGTACAACATAAATAATGGACATCACCATCAGAAGGGATGCTCATGGAATAGGATCACAGTCACTCAGGTTGAAAAATACCTCAAAGGTCAGCCAGTCCAACCTCCTGCTCAAAGCAGGTCAGAGTCAGTTCCCAAAATGGTTTAAAAATATTCTGAAGTTCAATTCATTGTTTACGTAGCTGTGTAATTACACAAACTGCTGAAATCTGTGGGGGGACCCTACTTGAAATAACTTATGCCAAGTATAGACAACAGAGATCAGGGCATAAAGGTGATATTCAGACAACCTAAATCACACCTAAACACCTTTGTTTAGTATTTCCTATTAGATTGCCCCTGCTCAGACCCCTGTTTGTCTGAATTGCATTTCAGAGACAATGACTTCATTCTTCTGACTAAGCATAAAGACCTCGGCAGAATTTAAAGACACTTGCCCATTTCATTAGTAAGCTCCTTTAGAATAGTAAAATAAATACAATTATTCAAGTTTTGAAAGAAAACAATTCAGACAGATACTTGACCATCACAAAGCTCCTAAGAAGGAAACCTAGGTGGCATGACTACAGGAGCTAGAATTCAGCCTCTGCCCTGTCCCCAAGGCCCATTACTAATAGCTGTTATGGAATATACTCCCACACCACATGACGTGGTCACATCCAGGCAGATGTAAATTCCCAAGGTTTGAGGTTTGGTTCAGGCTACACACTATGGGACAAAAAGGAAAAAAAAAAAAAAAAAAAGAAGAGAAAAAGAAAAACGAAAAAAAAGGAGAAAAAAACCCCAGAAGTATTTAACAACTTGACTGAACAACATTTATAGTCTTTAGATAAACGCCAGCTAACCAATATCTATCACAATACTTTTTCAAATTCTAGCCACATGAGGAAAACAGTGCATCTGAGAAGATACAGAGTAGCTGAGAGCCCAAGCTTCAATTCAACAAGTTTAAACACGTCCAAGATAATTATGACTTCACTTTTTCTAAATGTGAGCATGTTAACTAAGTATAGACAAAAAACTTTCATAAGTCTAAAAAAGCCTTTAAAATAACGTGGCCAAGCTAACAATGTAAAAATGGGTCATTTTTTTGTCTATCAAGAGAGTCTAAAGCAAGTAAAATGAAAAGAGACACACAAATTTTAAAAAAAGTAAACCGAAAATATTTTTAAACAAATATTTATTTACATTATCAGTAATTTAAACCCCCCACTGACAGCATCTGATTAACAAGCCTTGAGATCAGGATTTTCTGCTTGTCCATAAAGTAGGTTCACAACCAACAGTACTTTCTCTGTTCTGCTCTACCAATGTATCCTTGTCTGAGAAGACCACAAAGAGAGCATATGAAATGTCAGTTCACCAAGCATTTATATTTATTCTTTACCAACTAATACATTTGAAATGAATGTATTTCCGAGCTGCTCACAGCAAGACAAAGAATACTTAAAGAAAGAGACAACAGCATTGCCAGACATGAGCCAGCCCTTAGTGCTACATGAAAGAGCTCAGAGATTATTCCTTTAAATAATTTTTCTTACAGATCATTTATTTCTTGAGTTACCCTCCCATTTCTGGGCCCAGTTCCCTCCTAAAGGGTTTCTGGAAGACACGCAGAAATATAAATTAGAATTCCTGCCAAATGTGTTTTGCATTTTCCTTGGTATAAATCTCTACCAAGATGCCCGATGCAAGGTAAATTACTCAAAACATGAACCAGGAAACACTGTGTGTGAGAAGCCTGAAGTAGCACTGAAAGCCAGCATTTCCCAGAGCCTCGTGGCTCATACATCCCATCTCCTCTGCTCCCTCTAGAGCAATTCTGCTGTGAGCCGTTCCTCCTAAACTTACATCCCTGTGGGTTAGAAACATTAACTGTGGCATACTCTTTGCCCAGGAGGCTGGAAGTGAAACTGATGAGAATTCTATCAGTTTGATTGAATTCCTCCTTCAAAGAACACCACCACCAAAACAAATCCCGTTATGGTTATAGCAGTCCATTAAATGTAGCTGGTGATGCTGGCCTTGAGGCTCACAAGCACCGGACAGCTTCCACCCACACGATCTAACTCCCAGACTCCCACACAAACCACGCCGGGAACAGCGTGTGGACCACACGAAACCCTGGGCCAGCCTTGAGAACTGTTTGGCAGAGTGGTGAGAACCGGATGAGCAACCTCTGCAACCGTGTGACAGTGGGGACAACACTGGGGACAGCAGTGTCCAGCAACTCCGAACATTCCCTGCTGGGCTTCTCACAACCACGGACAAGAAGCCGAGTGCTCCATGTGCCAGAACACTATTGCTGGCTACAGCCATGCCCCTCACCCATACAAAACACAAGCACAGCTACAAATTAGCCCCACTTGGAAAAATTTAAGGAAACTGAAATGATCAGTTATTTTTATTTTTATTTCAAAATTCCCTTTTTCAAGCTTTTCCTCACAAAGAAAAGCATCTGGCCCATTTCAAAGTTCTAGTCTCATGCAGTTCAGTGGGCCACGGTAAGAAAAAAAGAGTCAATTGCTTTTACTACAAGGGGAAAAAACCCATAAGCAACAGAGAATGGGAATTAGGGTAAAAGGAGCTGGGAAGGCTGGGAGAGAAAAATCTGAGGAAGCTGCTGGGTCTGGAATCAGCTAACAGAAGTTTTCAGCACACGTATCTCAGAGGGTAAGAGGAGGCCTTCATCATCCATACGTCTAATAGAAAACCAAAATATCGGAACAAACAGCCCAACATATTTGTGAAAACGCTGAGGACAACTGTTTCACAAAGTTGAGGGTGCCAGAAGAGCAGTTACTTCACACTTCACTCTATTAGGGCAGGCTCCATTTTAAACATCTCAATGTGTACAGTGATTTGGCTGGAAGTGGTAACGAGAAGCACTCGCTGTGCCAAGGAAGGGGGAAAGCGAGAGCAGTAGGGAGAGGAGAGCAAATTTTTATCTTCAATTAACTGAAAGAAGAAAAGCAAATTTCAACAAATTCTTTGAACTTGTTGCTAGAATCTCTTGAGGCTTAGAATTTAAAGGAGGACTGGCAGTTATTGTACTGGAATGCGCACAATGGCAAAGCATTCCAAAACAGGGGACAGATAGGAAATGTACATGAACAATACGGGCTACATCAAAAGCAGCCAGTAATAAGGGTCTGAAAGTAGAAAGAATCATATTAGGGATGGAAACAAGGGCATTTTAATGAATATAAAGGAACAGCATAAACTGTCAGGGATAAAAATCAGAAGAGATAAAAGCACAGCATGCAGTATTACCACTGTGCAATATAAAAGGCAAACAAAGTTTCAGAAATATTTTAGAAGTAAGAAGGAAAACACAAAAGTCTGTACAAACAGTGTTTAGAAAGAACAAATGGATAAAAGATTCAAATGCAATTTTCTGTATTTTAGCCTTCATAAAACAGATTTATTGTAGCTAATAGTAGAAACTGATTTTGTTGCTAGACGAAATAATCAGAGAAATTCAAGTCAGCAGGACTGGAAGAATTTCACACAATACTTAAGAAACAGAGAGAAGTAATCTCTAAACTATGAAAAATCATCTCCCCCAGTACAGTCCTGGTAAAAAATGCCCTAAGAGAGGCTGGCAACAATGATCTACAGCACTCAGAGGGTTTTTATTTGCAAATTCTTTCCAATCCATGTGGATGAACATTGGAAGAAAGTCCCTTCCTCCAGGACCTGCATGAGGACGTTGACATACACAGGAGTTACATATGATACATGGCTGAGGCAGGGGCTACAAGTATTTTTCAAGACAAGATCTTAACAAAAATCATTCTGATAAATTGAGAAGTGGCTCATATCAACCAAGTGAAACCTAATAAAGACTAGCAATATTTTGAAGGATAAACCAGTTAAATGAATATTATGTTGCTAAGGAGGTTAAGCTTGTTCAGTGCAGAACAAAGGAGACAATGACCTGATAAATAAAAGTTTTGTATAAAAATTGTTCTCCATTTCAGACGTGGAGTCTTAGCTGTGAGTAATACAAGACAAAACTGGCTTAATCAGCAGTAAAGAATATTTATTTTATACTGTACAAAATTAGTTACTGAAACCAATTGCCTAGAGATACAGGGGAACTACATTCACTAAATACTTCAAAAGCAAGTCAGAGAACTATTTGTCAGAAATGGAACAGACACATAACACACAGAAGCATGAGCAAGATCACCCTGAAGTCTTTTTTGGCCAAATAGTTCCATTTATCTCTGTTGATACAGGAAAACTAAATATTCTTTTTATTAAAAGAATTTCATTGTGCTCCTGAACTTCACACTTCAGAAAAACAACCACCACGAATAATTCACATTCTGGGTTTATGAAATGGCTTACAAATAAATCTCCCAACTTTTAAGACAGAATTACTCCTCTCTTTATTAATAACAATATGGAGTCACTCTATCCTGTGCTCTCGAACCCTAAGAGCACTGCAGACAGTCTTCACTGCCAGCCAGACAGGAGGGTCTGAAACATCCAGGTTCCATGAACACTGGGATGCTCCAGAAGTCATTCTGGATTAGCTACAGCTTCCAGACAGTACTCACATCGTGAACAGCCACCTCAGATGTCAGTAAATGTTTAGTGGCAGAGACTGCAGATTTGGACCATGTCTTTGCTACTAAAAATCCCTTTTATCTCACTGTGCCATACAAGTAAATCAACTGCACATGCTCCAAGGAATATAAATATATAATAGGCAAAGTAAAAAGCTGGTAGTTTTTCCTAAAGTTGATTTTCTTTTCCTGAGAGCCTAATTAAAACTAGTTTTGGCAAGATTTTATTTTCAGTAAAAAACACAGTAGAAGAGAAAAAGTCCTCCTTTTCCCTCCCCCTTCCCAATGCCAAAAGTCTGGGTGGAAACATCCTAGTTTGATAGTGCTTCCAGCAGTTTCTTCAAGAAAAGCAATTAGAATGTTGATAAACACAGCACTGAAAATTAGCAATTATAAATTTATATGGGAATGGCTGGCCATAGGATCGGGTATGTGTGTGATTTAGTAAAAATACTCCCCAAAAAATGTGAAAGGCAAAAATGTTCTGAAAGAAGCAAGATCTCATCTGATTTTATTATAATGCCTATATTTTGATATTGATAGTGCCTATATATTGATATGATGCCTATATATTGATATAAAAGAAGGAGTTTAGACGATACCAGAAATTATTGTTAACCTAAACTATTTTACTTGCATTGTTATTTGTTATTTGAGGGTGCTTTACATAGTCAATTTAAGGATGATTCCCAGGATCAGAGAACTGAAATTCCTTATTTAATCAATGCCAATGTCTGAGGCAAGGAAGATGAGAACAACTCCTCCATCTCCATGCTGTGAAGAACCCTCTCTCCATCACTCTTTTTAAACAGATGAACCAGCCTTATGTGACCATAGGCCGTAACAACCTCACTCTCCTGAATTTACTTCCACATTGGAAAGCTGGAAGGAGTCAGCCCGGAAAGCGAAGCCCCTCCAAGTGCAGAGCGCCAAGTGGGGCCGTGCCTTGGCAGAGAGCGCGGCAGGCTGGCGGCGCTGCCAAGAGCCGCAGCCCTGCCTCCCGCCAGCAGCCTGGCCCTCGCTCTGGCCTCCTCCTCGCCCGTGCTATCACAAACACGTTTCTCTGCCAGGTTAGTTCTACCCCAGCTCAGTTTGCCCAGGGCAGCTCACCACAAGCGCCTGGGTCAGCACAGGGGAGAGAACAAACAGCTGGGAGCAGAGGGAGGGCAGCGCTGCTGCTCCTTCTGGCCGCCAGAACCAGCTGAAGGTTTGGGGTGTTTGGGGAAAACAACCACCTGATGCACTCCATACACTCACAGCCTATGTTTCTTTACGTAATAAATACCCGAGGTTTTCAGGGGTTTTCCCACTTTATCTTGCTTTCAAAAGCACCGATGCTGTTAGAAGAACTTACTCAGGGTAGTTCTTGAAACGAGTGCCCAAACGTATTTTGACTGACAGAGGAATGGCATGAACAGCACTGTCTAGTGCCATCCTTCCAGTGGGGAAAAAGAAAACTGAACAAAAAAATGCAGGATTCAGTACAAGTTACCAAAAGTACAAGTTGCAAGCAAAAACGTAGTAAAATCTTGCTCCTCTGTATTTATCCAAACTATATGAACCATGGAGATGGTATGAACTGGTGATCAAATATATTAAACACAGAAAGGAGAAAAGCTGTCAAAATTTCCTGGAATTGTCAGTCACCTAATTATTCAGCAATTAATAACATTTTAGTGTACCTATGACAGCATTTCTTGAAAAGTTAATTTCACAGCATTAGTGTATAAAAACACTGTATAAGGGAGTGATCACTAGTGGTGGGTAAGGAAATTCTACTTCCCCTGGAAATACATAACCCTGCTACTCCTCCAATATTGCTGTGGTGCAAGGAGTTAAAAAACAATTCCAGCCTGAGAAAGGCAGAGTTCAGCTATTCTCAGCAAGCCAGCTGCCTTAGAAAACCATCTCTCAGCTAAAATTATAACAAAGAATAGAAATGTCCATTTCCAATCACTTATCTTATGAAAGAACAATGACAAGAAGTTAGTAGGAGTTAACATGCTAACGAGAAAAAAAAAACCAAAACCACAAGCAAAGCCAAGAAAATGGAACTGTTTTATTGTTTTAAATAAAACAATAAAAGGGAAAAGTCTCCCGTGTCATTGCACACAGGATGAAGAGATGTCTGGTGTGTAGATGGCTCTGAGTAGCAACCAAGAGACTGGGCAAAGCACACCTTGTGACCAGTATGTTGAGATTTCAGAGAGCCGTCACCCTTGATCTGTCTGACAGCTCTTGGAGGTTCTCTCATTACAAGTGCTACAGAAATTCAATGGATCATTAAATACAAACATAGAGAAACTAACAACTGAAATGTCAAAAAAAAGTCTTGAAGAGTCCTTCACAGCAAGTGCGGTCTGTTTCAAATTGGGGAAACTGCAACTGTTTCCAGCATTCAGCTTAACTTCACTCACCCTTAAGACACAAGTGAAGACTCTACATGGATCCACATTTTAACAGCTTTGTGGCAAAACAATTCGATAAACCCTATCTATCACACAAATACTTACCATGAACTGAAAATCCAAAGATTAATACAGATATCACTCACCTCCTGAGTGCTGTGAGCCAGGCTCCTATGCAAAAAAATACATAAAGCAGTTGGGGAATTTCTTGGTAATTCGAATACAGTGGAGGAAGTCACAGAACATGGGCTGCTGAAGAAAATGGCACAAAGCTCAGCCCTGTTCTGCAAAGAGCCAACTTCAATCCTCACACCTCATCTCCTCCTCACTCTGTGTTCCACTATGTGCCTTCTGGCTTTTGGCCAAACAGTTTGATACACGTGGCTTGTACAGGCCAGTGTTTGCTTTAATACATTAACTCTTTGCTGTGCAATAGTTGTACAAAGCTTGTCCACCAAAAGACCCCAGGCCTGCCAGGTAGTGACCTTCCCTGACTGTGATCTTGTACTTAGGAATTTTTATTCTACAACACAACATACATCTTACATTTGCAAATGTTAAATTTTGAATTGAGAAAAGGGCAGGCAAGTAAAGACACAAGTATCACACAGAAGGTGTGTGATGAACTAAAGAAACACAGCTGAGCTATAAAGCTCCATCCAACATGTTAAGGTTCTTTTGAAATGAGAGTAGGTATCTTTAAATATTGGCCTACCCTAATGCAAATGCAACTAAAGTGATGATAAAAATTCTTAAATAATCATTTCCTGGCAAAAACACTTACACTTAAAGGTCTTCAAAACTATCAGCATATGTGAAATCAACGGCCTTTGAAAATCTACTGCAGTTTACATTGGCCAAAGTAAAGAAAAACTACTATGGAAATTAAAACACGGGTAATTAAAAAAGAAACACAAAATGTTCTCCACAATTTTGAAAGCATTATTATATGCTGCTTTAATTTAAACACATTTGCAAGAATAACTTGTGACATACATCAAGATCTGATGGATGCTGAAAATAAAGTTTAAAGTGAGCTTAGACACTGATCTACAGAGGGTCACAACCAATGAGACTTCTACTAAATTTTGCTAAGAAGCTGCATCTGCTTATGCTGCTTAGAACCTGTAGAGATTAAGAAAGCTCTACTACCAAAAATTGATCACAAAAACGTTTCCTGCACCTGTACAATACTATTCTGATACATTTTCCTGAACAACCAGCTGTTCGTACAATGACAGTATAGTTAAAACAGAACTCTTCCTCTACAACTTCTTTTTGACCACATCCCTATCCTTCAGGTCCCTACCCTGGAACTTGAGGTATAATCCAAGCAAGAGTTAAGTTCCCAAGATTTCAGGCCATACAGTGAGGTGGCACTGAATTATTTCCATTTTTCCTCTACAATCCTAGCAAGAGTTCTTTTAACCATGCATCTGAAAGCCTCTTTCTTCTCCATCATGTCCTAGCTACAGTATTGCAGCTTTATTATCTTTTTTCAACTTTTATAAATTCAGTCTTTCTACCTTTTAAGGCAGAAAGGTGATACTACAAGAACAGTATTTTCTTTGTTCACTGCTTTGATTACAGTTCTCTGTATTCTTCCTGATGCACCATAGCATGAACAACCTCCTCGCTCTAAATTTCAAGGCTCTGCTCGGCCTGTTCTTGCTCCACCTCTTAAATTTGAATTGCTGCTCTGTACAGATATCCCCTTGTCAAAATGTAAGGAAGAAAACAAGGAGTGTTGGCCTGGCAGCTCAGGCAGGCAACCAGCTATCTCTGAAAATCCTCAGGGTGACAAGGCTACCCTGCTTTAAATATATCCTCCAAGTCGGATGCCTGTGAATCACTCCCCGATGCTGAGATAGCCAGGGTACTTGAACTTGTGCATGTTCTTCTGCTCGCAGCATTCTCACAGCTCCCTTGTGCTTTCCCAATACATGCCTTACATTTACATGGTGTCTTATCTTTACATTTAAATTAAGAAATTGTTTGTGCAGGAACAACCTTTGCTAATGCATTTGTACTGCATGTAGTGTAATGGTGCCCTGGCCTCAAGGCACAACTACAACAAAAATAATAAAAATGAACTGTTCACCTAAGATTAACTCTCCTGACAGTGCTACATGAAGCTACATCCTTCAAACAATGACAAAAGGCTGTTCTAGCACCGCATTCTACTATCTGTACCTCTCCCCAGGTACTGATGACATGGATTGCCACTTCTTCACCTACAGGAAGCCTCCACTGTTCCCTGCACCTACCTGTGTCCACAGCACCACTGGAATTTTTACTGATAACCAGGTAAAATGCAGAATGAGATGTGGGCAAGCACTGTAGTACTGAAGAACCCTCTGCTCCCTACTTCTGGGAAGAGCTGAGAATCCCTGGCATCTCACAGGAGCACATTCAAAGCAGTTTTCCATCTGTCTGCCTAAACTCATCAAATTTGCTTAAAAACATGGCCTTCAAAGAAGGTAAAGTACCAACCTAAAGCACTCTCCAATATGGCACTGCTGTTTAATGGAGGCATCCATAGCTGAGGAATTATTCTATTCTGGCTTTGCCAGTTTAATGCAGGGCTCTTCGTTTCATCATTACTTAGGCTGCACTTAGACTGAACATTCAGTGGAACATTTCCTATAATGGGATAAAGCAGTTGAACAATTTGACTGGCTAATAGTGATTTAGACATGTGATTACAGTACAGAAAATGGTCTGACATATGCTCTTTTATCTGGTTTACATGAGGCACATTAATCCAACTGGAAAGCACAGAAGTGAAAAGGAAGACAGGACCAAGCACTCTGAAGGAAAAAATAGAAAATAGTTTTAGTTGTCTTACTTCTGTATTTGCTAGGCTAGTTGTAATCACTACTCTGTAAATAGGAAAACTCAAAATAACAACATTTTCTCCCCAAAATGGATGCAACTACAAACCACCAATCCATATCTATGCTGGGCAAGTTTGAAAATACCTAATTTTTATAAAATCCTAGCTTCAAAAGCATTTATGACTTTTGTCATAATGCCTTTACCAAAAGTACAGGATGTGCAGAAGGATGAAGCAGGAGCTTCAGGGAGCACCACGCCAGCCAGGAACAAACAGAGTATGAACAAAAAAAGTATTGACTCATTTTAATTTTTGTCTCAGCTAATTTAATTTCCCACTTTTACACAAACACTTATAGTCAAGTCAACATAAGCTCACATTTTACAGGAACATTTTATTTCTTCCTAAACCTAGCCAACAACATTCCTATGACACCAAAAGACTAACTGAAGGCAAGGAATTACCTCTTTTAACACATACTTTTCCTCAAGAGTGCATATACAACCTCAAACTGGCCTAATAAGATGCGTCAATTTTCACATACAACACTCTTTGGGGTTTTGTGCAGACTGCTACATTTCAGTTGCATTTGCATTTTTCTTCAGAAAAAAATCCTTTAAAATAAAACATTCAAACGTTTCCTATGTAAGGTTTGGATTCTGTAAGTAAAAATAAAACTAAAGTATGTAAAATTAAGCATAAAGGACACGAACCCAAGAACTTCATTATGTGTATGTTTGCCAACTACTTTCAACGACTGCTATATTAAAAATTTTATCAGGAAAATACGTAAGGTAATGAAAAGAGGGAGCCGTAAACAACACACCCTCCCCAAAACCAGAGGTGACATGAAAATCTTCGCAGGTAAACTTTCACAAAGACAACAACAACAACGAAAAAATCATGCATCCCAAACTAATGGTAGTTCTGTCCTGGGATACTTATATATTTGTAAAAACAAACGCATATAAAAGATGCACGGTCATGCGTATGGTTAGGTCCAGCCCAGCAGAATCCCTTGTCATGTTTTGGACTTCCACTGTGACCTTACGGTCGGGCTTGACCTTAAAGGTCTTTTCCAACCGGAATGTTGCCGGCGCGGAAATTGGCAGCGATGTTTGCGATGGGCGTTTAGGGAAGCGCCAGGACAAACACGGCGCTGTCAAACCGAGCGGCGTCTCCCAAAACAAAGGGAACAACCTCTGAACCCCGAGGCTCGGGTAGACCTCACGGCGCAGGAGCTCTTTTCGGTCCCNGGAAAGCTACGAGGAACGACCGTCAGCGCACAGGGAGCGCCCAGACGCTGAAGGCAGCCGAGCGTCCTGGCAGGGAACGGACCCAAAAAGAAGGGGGAAGGTGCAGAGGCAAGGGAAAAAGGAGGAAGAGGGTGAAAGGGGAAGAGCTAAAGAGAAACTCCGAAGAAGGAGGAGAAGAAAGGAATGTTGCCGGCGCGGAAATTGGCAGCGATGTTTGCGATGGGCGTTTAGGGAAGCGCCAGGACAAACACGGCGGTGTCAAACCGAGCGGCGTCTCCCAAAACAAAGGGAACAACCTCTGAACCCCGAGGCTCGGGTAGACCTCACGGCGCAGGAGCTCTTTTCGGTCCCCTCCCGACGTTCTTTGGCCAAACGTGCCGCCCAGCTTTGCCCTATTACCGCTGCCATCAGCTATGCCATGGCAAGCTCCGTCCCAGTCAAAAATAACCCGCGGGGAGCGCAGCCAGCGCGGCTTCCCGGGAAGCGGCCGCCGGGGCCTCTCCCCGAGCGCAGCCCGGCCCCGCACC
>WBMY01018428.1:21776-69550 GCA_013397315.1 Donacobius atricapilla
TCCCCATCCCTTCCTGCTCCATATCCCTGCCAGCTCCCCATCCCTGCCTGCTCCATATCTCTTCCTGCTCCCCATCTCTCCCTGCTCCCCATCCCTTCCTGCTCCCCATCCCTGCCTGCTCCCCCCTGACCAGTTCAGTGTGTGCTGAAGGCAGCGGTGGGCACACTGTGATGGATGTGCTCGTACCTTTACACCTCAGCCTCACCAAACCCTAAGGCCTTTTCATCATATTAAGCTCCTTTGACTGGGCTAATGTGACTGAGAAACACACCTTTTTTTAAACTCATTAAGATGAGGCCAAAAATGCTAAGTGCTCAAGATGCAAGCCCCTAGGGCTTGTCTATATATCGAGTTATTACACGTGGAGGCTTTTATCTTCATAAAAAAAAATGTTCTTTTTGTGCACGCCAGAGTGTGAATTTAAAACCAGTGGTTGTAGTATAACCCTCATGCAGACTCACTCATTCTGGCATCTTCTGGCTTTTTTTTTCTTCTTTTTTTTTTTTTTTTTTAGATTAAGTCTAACTTCTGTAATTCATTCAGGTGAACTCAAAAAAAGGTACTCGAAGTGAGTTTGTCCACATGAGGAATTATGCTTGCCTGCCTCTTGTAGTAGTATTAATAATACCTCCCTATATGGAGAAGCTTTGTCTATTAGGAAGGTTGATTTTGGACACATTTGCACTGATTGCATTTGAAGCATCCTATTTTTATGAGTGGTAGCTGAGGCACTCTACTCCAAACTGAGGCCATGATCCTGGGGATACTAAATTAGGCAGATAAATAACTAGATGCATAAATAGGTTCACTGAAGACAACTACCCCCTAATTAAAGTTTGTTCTGTCTTTAAACAGTTGCAGAAATGCTTAAATTGTTCGTAAACTTGCAATTTATATAATTTTTTTCTGAGAAGAAACAATGAACCTTGCTATGTTATATTGTATTTTTTTAGCATCCCTGTGAAAGTCACAAAAAGTATCTACAAGTTACTTAGGAACTTCTGTTCCATTCTTTGTGAATTCCGGTCTGGTTTATGCATTCATGAAACTGTAATTTTTTAAACTTTAGTATTCTTCTATTTATCTCTGTAATGGTGGGCAGCAGAGAAATGATATTTTGTGACATGCTATTAATTGCATGGGGGTTTTAATCCAAACAGGTAGAATGCCAATAGTTTGAGGAAAATCAAATTAGTACCTGCAAGCAGTACATGCCAAACAGTGCAGAGAGATGGAAAAACACAAGAGCCAGCAGCAAGAACCCAGGGCAGTAGCTGGCCCCTTTGTGTGCACCTCTGGGGAAAGACAATAGATTGCTGTGAAGTTGGGACTTTATCATGCAGAAAGTTAAATAAATGTCTGAGCAGTGTTTGCTGTTTGCAGGAGTGGTGCATTACACTCAGATTACTTGACAGAAATAATACAAACCTGGCCATGAAATGGGGGAAAGGGTCTGTTTGTGTACAATCATATATGGGGTTTTTATTCTGTGTTTTGCTCAGCACCTCATGCACAGGGGTCATGGTTCCTTATCTGAAATCCTGGGTGCTACGATAATAAGAGTTTAAATACTGTTTGTGGAAATAAGCTTGTCATAGATTGCCAGTTTTGCAAGGAAATAATTTCTGCCCCACCATGGGATGGCCTCACGTTCTGTAGAGTTGTTATAATGTGGGAGAGGCCTTGGCTTGTAGAGAGGTGAACACCTGGACACAGGAGCCCAATCCTGTTTACAGCTGTTTTCTTCAGTAACATTGTGTGTCTGAGTAAGAAGGGCAGCATTTGGCCTTTGGTTTTGGGCGTTAATTGCAGACAATTAATGGGAACATGTCATATACATGAGTTTCCAGAGCAGAATTCAGTTCTTCACTTCTTTAATAACTAATTTTTTGAACCAATTCGCTACATACCCCTATGGAAACAATAGCAGTCTTCACAGCCAAGACTATAGTGAGATTCTAAATTACATATATAATAAAGGTTGTGCATGTGTTTTCTGGCTGAGAACCATGTTATATTTTAGCCTCAAGCAAAAATTTTCTCCAAGCTGTAGTCCCTCAACAAAAACACACTTTTTAATGAAAATCCTGACACCACCTTAATTACAGTGCAGCAAACATTGCCTTCATAATCCCATTTCATCCTTAGGCAAGGAGAGCATCCCTGGGGGCCTGGCTGCTAGTGACCAGTTTTACAAAAACAACGTTTTCCCCAGTGCATTTTTTAATTTAACCTGTGCAGTGCTGCTCGGGGGGAAGATGCATGTGGAGCTGCTCATGCTCATCTCCCCATGCTCCTTGCAGCCCTGCTGGCACTCCTGGAGGATCAGCCAGCCCTGGCCCTGGAGGACCAAGCAGTACTCAGGGATGCCATGGGAGCCCAGCAGGAGTCAAAGTTCATGTCCAGCATCTTTGTACCGCAGGGGTTTCACCCTGGCACTTTCCAGCCTCCCTCAGGCTGTCATTATGGTTTATCCCAGTGCCCAGAGACAATCCTCCTTTTTTGCTGGCTGCCACACTTCAGTAAAATCCTTGCTTTGGATCGGGTAGTGCAGGGGGGAAGGCTCTCCCAGTAGCAGCCCTAATCCAGGTGGGTGAGGACAGAGCTGTTTGGAAAGCAGGGCTGTGCCGTGCCCAGCAGTGCTGGGTTCATTTGAAGCAGCCTTCAGTGTCTCCAGGCTTTCACAGTGTTTGGGTGGGTAAGTAAAATGTCATTAGTTTCTCATTGCCGTGTCAATTCAGTGCGTGGGTTTCGTGTTGGGACTGCAATATTGACAGGACAAGTTTGCAAGGCTGTGTGAAGCTGGGATATTTTCCTACCAGAAATTCCTACCAGAATATATATATATACACGTAGAAACACAAGGGGTAATACTGTGGTTCTTATTTTTTTTCTGCCTTCTTAAATCAAAGTAATAAATCTGTATGATCAAAAGAGTTAGAATAATCAATGTCTCCAAATCAATCTGAAAATCCTAGTTAAAGGCTAGAGGGAAATTAAGCATGAGGTTTTTTGTTCTCTCTACAACATTGTCAAGTACAGTACAGTTTTCTATTATGGAACTCCTAGAATTCTTATGTACAGAGTGAAATCATGCAGCTGAGATACTGTCTCTAAAAACAAGCCAAAGCCCTGTGTCTGCTGGGAGGACATTTCTGTTATCCTGTTCCCTTCTATTTAGGTTCTCATATGGTGTTAATCACCATGGTATCTTACAGCTTTGTAAAAATATAGTGCACCATATGTGATAAATCACTAATATTAAGAATGAAGATGCTGGAGCAAAATACTCTTCCCAAATCTAAAGCAGAAGACATGCAGTAATGGACATACCCAGACAAGCAGCCAGAGTAAAAGGAGCATGAATACAAGAGATGGGGTCAGGATCATTCCTAAGGTGATAATATTTCATCCAGTCACTGCTTGTGAGTGTGAATGGCACTCTCACTCCTTCCTTCCCCAACCTGTGCTACAGCCCACTAAAGCAGAGGGACTATGTCCAAGCCATCTCCTGTTCCCTCCTTTGCACTGCAGACCAGTGCCTGCTTTGTAGTGTTCAGGACATCAGTCAAAAGAAGATAATTTGCCAAAAAAACTCAAAGTAAGCTCATGCATTTGTTGCTAATTAAGTGCACACATAATTACAATCCAAACATAAAGCAAAATGAGGGACTGTACTTCCATCGGAAAAAATGCACTAGGAGTGGTCATAAATTATCCCCCCAACTGGTAATCTCCGTTACATATTTTCTCATGTTTTTTTCATTTCCCACTTAGTTCCAGCCAGATCTGTTTTCTATTTATATTGTCAAGTGTCAACACATAAATATTTTTCTCTGTTGTATCCCTTACTACTACATTCTTTTTCTTGATAGAATAGCAGAAGTAATTATATTTATAAATGGAATGCCTGTTTTGCCTAAGTACTGCATATAATTCCCTTCTGTAAGAGGGATTTTTATAATTCCTCTAAAATGTCTTGGCAAGGATCAACCCACCAGTTGGTAGTGTGGATCCAGCCTTTAGGAACAGAACTGGGAATTCTGATCCCTTTGGCCAACAGGCAGGAGGGCACCACAGAAAAAAAGCCTTTGTTTGTTTTAGAGAATGATGCTGTTGAATATGTGCAGTTATTAAGTACCCAGAAAGGAAATTCACTGAGAATTGCTTCCCACCTGTGGATTCCTCGGTTCAGCATAGAATTATTTTGGCAACTGAAGAATTCTTCATTGTGGATGGCTGTGGGAAGATATTAATCCTGTTCTACAAGTAAGATGCACTCACTGATGTACTAGACCTGCTCCACCTCTACTGCTTCATATTGTGAGAGAAAATCAAAGGAATCCCAAGTGATGAGTAATCTCAAGTCATTCTTATCCCCTTTCTGCCTTTTTTTTTTCAGCTGCTTTCTGCAGACAAGTTCAGATGCCCCTTGCTCAACAGGAGTAGAGCAGAGGGAGATCTGATGTGAGCTCTGCATTAAGGCAAGTTCAGTTTTCCATCTCTGGGCACTCCTTGAGAAAACCTCAATCAAAATTGTTGTATGGGGATGGCAGATCCCAGCCACAGACAGTTCACAGCTGTCTCACTGGATGGAACAGCAAGATGCCTCCTAGAGCTGATCTGCAGTACAGGAGGAGAAAATCAGGATGTTCTTACTGGTTTCTGCTGTCTGTATGTGCATGGGTGTTCTTTCATTATAGTTTCTCCAATATTTGCTCTGATTAAAGGTTATTCCAGGGCACCTACAAAGCAGTGAGCCATCCTGTTCCTACAGATGTGGCAAGCTTGAAGAATGTTGTATTGGAGCATTCAAACCCCACGTCCTGCGTGGTTTGGGAGCTGAAAATGTCTGTGTGGGAGAGATGTGGGTGATGTAAGACACGTCCTTGGCCTTGGTGAAAAGAGTGCCTGTACCTCTGGAGTCTCACAGGGTTTGAGGCAGCACCCCGCAGTGTGGTCAGCATTTCCCTGGGTACCTCAGCCAATGGAGGTTCCATCACTGAGCTTCCCCTCTTGTACGATCAGCAGAACCAAACACACGCTGCCCCTGGAGCTCAGCTGCTCCCGGTCCGGTCTCTACAACACAAATCAGCTTAAACTGACAGGGAGGTTTCACTGCTGCATCGGTGACTTGGCAGCTGGCACACCCGCATCTCCATCCCTGCAGGAAGGGGTCCTGAGCTAGGAAGGCAGGGATGTCACGTCCTCAGCCACTGCAGTGGCATCGGGGAGGGCCGTGAGCGTGAGCCCCTGGAGAGCCGTGGCTGCCATGGCCTACTTTGTGCAGATGATCTGAGCGCGCTGGATCCTGCGCCTCCAACGGCGTCACTGCAGCAGTGTCAGCTACAGAATCCATCAAACTGGGAATGCTCCTGGGTGGTTAGCCCTGGCAGGCCGTGGCTCTATTCCTGTCCTCTTGGTAAGTCTGATTTAGCTCCTTTACAGCTCTGGCTCCATAAGCTGCAGCCTCTCAAGCACAGAGAAACCCAAGTCCATTTCCCACTCCCCTGTACATTTATTCAGAGGCCTCTCAGAAGTTTTGGACTGTAGTCATTCCTTTTCCCAGGGGACCCCATCTAAGGGTTCATGTTTATTTAAAAATTTAACTTTATGAGCAGTTTTCTTTCTCTCAGTATACACAGTTCAAATTTGGTCTGTTCCCTCAGCTTTTGCATTCAGCTGGTTTGACTGATTTAATGTCACTGATTTACCGGTATAATTTAGCTTGTCTGAAGGGAAGGAAGATTGATGTTGGCTGAAATAAAATTCTGAGACGCCTATGGAGTTTTATTGCCCTAGATTTTTTGATTGCTATTTATTCACAAAAGTGGGCAGAACTCTGACTTGAGATTTTTCAGGAATGCCTCCATTATGTCAGAGCTGCTAATTCTTTGAGTCAAGTCATTGTGGTTAGCCAATCTTGTTTTCTGTCTCTGTGGTAAGATTTTACATCCAGAAGGCTAACCTCAATGCTCCCCCACGAAAGCAGGCAGGGATGACAAAGCATTTCCTTCTTTGACCTCTGTACTTGAGTTTTATAGAAAGATGAAATCTATCAAATCAGACCAAACGCCAAATCACCTGTATGGGAATGAGCAGGTCAAACCCTGTTCCTGTAGCAATATATGGAACAAAAATGTACTGAAACATGTTTTTAAAAGTAATTTTTCTTCTAAATTTTTTTTTCCAAATTCAGACTATGAACTATGGAATTCTCTCATGCTTGTGTTTTACTTGTGGTTGTGTATCACATCAGAGCAAACTTGAGGTTATTAGGATTTTCAAATTGTGCATACTTCTCTTGAATTTTCTGAGTTTGTGTTGTTTTGGGGAGGAATAAGTGGAATATTCTGATTTCAATATTCTGATTTCATTATATACCTGCTGGATCCCTTCTACTGTGACCAGGGCCACACTACAGACCCTCAACACCTCCTCTTGATTCACACAGGGGCTGTGTCCTTCCTTCCAATTAGTAACATAATCACCCATGAACTAAAGAACTCAGTCCCACCCAGATGCATCTGGAGCTGGTTTCATGAGTGGAAGATGTATGATATCAGCATTATGTCATATAAAAACCTCTGGCTTGTCACCATGACATTCACTTCTGCACTCTGCTTGTACCCTGGTGCTGTGCAAAGCAGCTGAAGCAAACTGACCATTTGGACCAGGCTTAGCTCCCTACTTTAAATCCCAGGATTATGATGATAGAGCAGGAGTATTCCCTGTGCTGGAGCTGCCTTCTACCTGGCCACTCTGCTGCCCCGGCACTCTCAGATCAGTGATGGGTCAGAGGAAGTGACAGCAGGTGGGTGACCAAAGAACCTGCCACTGACAACTCTTTGCATGTGGTTGGAAGGACTGGTGTCTGCACAATTCCCTCGAACAGGAGCATTTCAAACCATAAAAGCACGGTTTGGAAACTGCCTCTAACAGCTGACCACTTTGTCACTGCTGCCACTTTGGCATCACAGAAGACTGACCTGAATTCTTGATCTGGGCAGTCTGTTGATCTATAATCATAGTGATCCGTTAATTACTTGGCTTAATTACAGACAATTTATTATAATGAAAGGTTTAACTATACCTACCTTTGTAAGTTTCCATGTTATTTTTCATTGAGGTAATTTTCAGGCATAAAAAAATCCAGCACGCAATGCCTTAACCCTTTCCGCAAAGATTGTGGAGCCTAACTGGCAAATTCTCCCTCCAGTATGCTCTGCTCAGGCAGTAAATATCAGAGCCATGAGAAACATCCTGTATTCTTCACACACACCCCACAGGGGACTAGAATCCCTCTCAATGCCGTTTTGCCCATGCACTCATGACCTGGACTTCTGTAATTCCTCTTCGCTCTGATATTAGCACCAGGTACATCACTACACCTACCTTTTCATGTAATCTCTGATAGAGAGATGCAGTTAGCAAATGGCATCAGGTATTAATGCAGAAGTGACCTTTTAATGTCATGCACAGATACACGAAGAAAGAGCTGCCACTGAAAACTTCTGATTAAAGATAAAAGTAGACAGCCTGTAAAAACATTAAGATAAAAAGTAAATCCATTTGCCCTGAGTTTCCCCTGCTATCCCACCTCCTACTCTAAATTGATGTTGTCAGCACTCATGATTTTATCACAAGTCTTGTGATGTTTGATGTTTCACTTACACTCCAGCTACTACAGTTGTGTAATGAGGTTAGAAACTCAGCTTTCCTCTTTCTTTAATTTAAAGTAAGTTTCTAGTCCTAATGGTTAGAGTATAAAGCTTGCAAGTGTGACCCAGGTGCACCCTAACAGCTCAAAAACCAGAAAGCACAGTAAAAGAGCTCCACATTTATCGTTTCACAGACAGGCTTGTGATTTTGAGGGTCAAACTGTAGTTCTCGAACATTTGGAGCTGGCAGTAGCAGCTTGGGAAAAAAAGTGCTTAAACAAAGTCCTACACCATGTTGCATTTTCCAGGGAGGCATAGCAGTCATTATACCACAGTGATAATTCCCTTTTCAGACATGCACACTTTCCTATTTAGTTTGTTATGCAGCATCTCAGGGCTCAGCCCCAGCCTGGCTGGCCTGGAGGGGATTGTCCTGGTGTGTAACAACGTTGGAGGGCTCAAAGTGCTCGTTGTGCTGACACAGAGGAGAGGTTTTGCAGCGCTCCTTAGTCCCCACAGACTGGCAGGTTTGTGCATAAAAACCTGTAAAACCAGGAATGTTCTGACTTACAGTCTAGGAAGTTGATCTGCCTTTTGTAAAGCTCCATCAAGAAACCAGGAATACCCCACCTCTGCCAATCCAGCAACAAAGGGGCAAAGAACCAAACAAATGCAAGTATGGAAATACAGTGAGACTGCAAACAGCTGGTTTGACTTACAGTGCCCAGAATGTGCCAAGTGCAGGTTTTGATGTGCAGACCAAAAATGTTCAGCTGTTGGTTTCGGAAAAACCAAGCTCCCACCCAACAGCAACAACTCAGATTTGGAGACACCATATTTAAGTGGAGTTCCAAATTGTCAAAGACTTCCCAGTGTATCACTAAAAAGATGAATTTTACCAAGAAAGGTAAGGTATCCAAGGTATCCAAAGCAATGGGCAGAGTCTGAGTGTGGTGTGGGCACATTGGTCAAAACTCCTCTACAGACACAGACTGGTGATGCCAAAGGTCCCTCTGTGCTTGCCCTAAATGATGGTGTAATCCGTTCTGGAGGTGACAAAATTACAAATAACTGACAAAACCTAATTGCAAAGAAGAGGTGAAAGTCCATGAGACTCAAAAACTACTCGAGTGTACAGAATAACAAGGGAGGCTTTATGTTCCACGAATATAAAAGAGTGCCAAACTAAAACTGGATAACATTTTCAAAGAACTAAAGAAGGTCAACTGATTCTACACTGTCCTTGTTATTAATTTTGTCCCTGAATTCAGCAGTAATTTCCATGTGGTGATTTCCATGAGACTGACACTGCTTCTGAACTGCTTCCCCTGTAAAAAGCTGAAGAAACCATTATCGACTCTTGATCCCTTTGTTGAGTGTTTCAGAGGGCACACACATTTCTGTGTATCACAAAACACATTATTCAGGCCTATGGACTTACATTTTTTATCTCTAATTTAAAGGGCTGTGAAAAATCTGTCTTCCAAGAGGTGTATTCTTCAGCCTCAGGAACTTCTAAATAGCTTTTAAAAGGCTATACAAGACATTGGAAGGGTCTGCATCTTCCTTATATTAGTTTCTGTGAAGAAGAACTTTCTTTTTGATGTTTTCCAGCTTCTTTCTAGCTCTGTTATCTGTAATCACTTTCAAATACACCCAAATCATCGTCCCTGTACTGAAATGAACTCTCTCTTACTCTCACCTATGCAGGCCTGTGGTGCTGGCCTAACAATGTCAGATGTATTTTTGAAATCTAAAATGAGTAAAGTTTAAAGGGTTTTCCCACCTGTATTGTCTCTGCTTCCATGGCAGTCTGGCAGGACTCCTGTTGCTGTGGCAGGACAACTGAGTGATGGTTGTTGTTTTTTAAATAACAGAAAATGTGTAAGTTCCTTGTAGCACCTGTGTAGATAAAGCTGTGTTAAGCCATTGATTTAACTTTGAAACTCCACAACATATGAATTAAAATGCTGGTATTGCTATCCTCTGAGTCTGCCTCCTTTTCTGCCTCACTAAGCATTAATTATTGTGGTCTTGACACTCTGTTCTGCCCTTTTTCTTCTCTTTCCCCCTCCCCAGTCCCCACTGTCACTCCCAGTGGCTGGGGAGTCTTTCCGCTAGAGCATTCCTGTTCATCTCCCAATAAAGGGCCCTCAGCCAACACATTCTGGGCCTAAATTCATCTCATAAATATCGGTACAGGCTTAAATAAATGCAGCCCTTCATTTAATGTACTAGATTTCAATGGAATTACATGGGGAATTAATTTGCCTCTTTGTAGTCTGAAAAACAATAAAATAGGGAAATGCTTAGAATCCATGGCTCAGCTTTCCAAACAGGATGAAGGATGGTTCTGCCCACTAATCAGGACAGCAGCAGATTCCTGATGCTCATGCCTTTTCTATACAAACACACAATATTTTAGGCCTTCCTGATACAAGGCCAGAAGGATCTCTAGGTGACAGCTGCCCTGACATCAGCCTGTGGACCTGTCTGTAACGTCATGTATTTCAGTATGTGTCTGAAATTCCTGCTACTTGTGACAACACCTATTTTGGGATGTTTCTGTCTTTGGGTAATAAAAAGAGTTTTTTGTTTGTGTAGCACTTTACAAAGAGGGGCCAGCAGCAGCTCCAGGGGTCAGTGTGACAAGGTCCAGCAGAGTGAGCAGCTGGCCTGGTGTGTGCTGCCGTGTGCAGCACTTGTTCACTCCCTGGGCCTTGTGACTTGCTTTGTACCTGAGCAAAAAGCTGAATATCAGGATATTCCAGTACAACTGGATGGGAAGTCACACAAGTAAAGGACTTGTGATGAACTTTTCAGCTAAAACTTCATGCCTTTTTTTATTCCATTTGTTCATCTCCCATCTTTTCAGCCTGCATACTATACACTGTTCTATTTCTTTACCATCTTTCCCCCCGTTGCTCTGTGCCTTTTTCTTCCCAGATGAAATATCCCTCTTTTTTTCCATTGACTGCCCTTTGTAGGTTCTCTCCATATAGCTCATAATTTCTCTCCCTCACCTCCCCCACTCATCCCAACATCTTGGGCAGGAGTGATTGAAGGCACGGAGTCTGAAAGAGCAAACCAGTCTCTAGAGAGAGAAACACTGCACATCATTATCTTTCTCACACCGTTAATGGAGAAACAGAAAATACGTGAAGTCAGCTGATAACATAATAAATGTGTGGATGAAATTCCTTTTGCTGCAAGAGATATAAATATAAGGTACCTACAGGTATTTGATCTGAGCAAAGTCTTCCTTGACTTTGTATTCCCATTCTGGGTCCATGTATAGCTGATGGCTGTAGGAACACACTGGAAATCCAGATCTGTACATTAATTAAATGACTGAGGTTTTAGCATGGAAGGTGCAGGAAAGCTTTTTTTTTAATCTCTTCCAGAGTGGTCAGCACACAACTTCCAATAGTTTTCATGCTTATTGATACCATGATAAAACTGATCTGCCCAAGAACCTTTTGCTGACTCTTCATGGATCAGTTAGGTCAGTCCTCAGAGTGAAAAGTGCTTGAACTGTAGCGTTATCATTTCAAACAATTTTCTAACTGCTCTGTGAAAATAGAAGAAAATAAGAATACAATAGTTGAGACCCCTTATAAAATCTTCCTGGAGGAGTCCAAGGATACTCACCATTGGTCTCAATGGAGCTTTCACACATCCTTGAAAGGAATTCATTAAGCTGGAAAAGCTGGCTAGAAACCAGTCTTCCTATAATGTCTTCCATAACTTGCTCCAAGGGACACATTTATAGTCACTCAGCCTTTTTTATAGATCTTGTGCAAGATGAAGGGCTGGGTCACAATTGCAAGACTTTAATGAATAGATGTTTGTTACATGCCACAACCCAAATAATTTTTCAAGCATCTCAGCACTGCACAATCTTTTCAGTCTGGACTTCTCCAAGGATAAGGGATAGGATGGTAGCTGCAGCCTCCAGAATCACAGGGAGATAGTGACTGGTTTTGTTCCTTCTTCCACACTGACCCATTGAGGTGCAGAGAGAAAACACCCAACCACTGAAATTTCTACTTTTGATTTTGTTTCCCAAAGATGTGAAGATTTCAGTTATTTATTTTTATTCATACTAACTTCTCTGTATACAGGCTTATATGGAAACAGAATACAATAGGAAGGCTCCTCCTTCTTTACTGAAATTTTAGGTCTCTATCAGTCATGGCCAGATCTCAGGATAACATTCTGCTTTTCAAAGATCCTCAAGATCTTCTTAATGAACTCTGTTTAATTTTATAAGAATTGTCTGCCATTTTCATTCCACCAACTGCTGCCACATTGGGGTGTGAAGCTCACTGGAGTTTTTGAATAGGGTGACCTTTGATTACCAAATACAAATGTAGTCAGAAACTTCTTATCTGAAGGAAGCCCATATTAAGAACCAGTTCCCTTCCTAACAGTCCGTATCTTTCTGAGAAAACACGGCACATAGACACTGGACTTTTTTTGCTGGACATTTTCCACCTGGCCACAAACACTGGAAGTCATGTCTTAGCATGGTAAACCAAGTAGGTGTTGCACCAAGAAACACTGAATGCATTTGTGTATTGCACCAGAACCAGCCTTGAGTCACCATATTGATATACAAAGGATCAGATAGTAAACTTTTTATTAGCAGCCAGGAATTGCTTTTGAAAATTATTCTTTTTTTGACATGCCTACATATGGCCTGAAGGATGCTGGTACTGTTCTCCTTCTATCAAAATAGGATATAATGTGTGACTGTGTTCTAGAAAAGTGTTACCTTTTTAACAGATTTATAATTTTTTAATGTCAGACCACCACAGAGCTTTCAAGCAATAGCTGCTGGCCAAAATACATTAAGAAAGTGCACGTTCTGCTCCATTTCCCTCAAGGAAGGGGAGGTAGACAGGGGCAATCTGGACAGAGCAGAGGTAAGGAGGCAGCCAGCTCTGCTGGCTCCTACTGTGCTCTTCCTGGGGCTGCTGCTGGATTGATCCACGGCAGCTTCAAACAAAGGTAACAGAACCTTTCCTGGAATTAACAATCCTTTGCTTTCGTGCCTGTATCCGTATTTTAGGATAAAAAGTTGTCTTACTGAAGAGCAGTGGCTGTGCCTCAGCTTTCCAGGGCTGCTGTCGGGCTCCCTCTGCCCCGGCCTCCGGGCAGGAGCCTTGGCTCGGGCACTGAGCCACGCTCACACAGACCCCTGACATCTGCCTGCACCTGTCTGTGCCGACAGAGTTAAAAATGGGGGTGCAAAAAGAAAGAGGAGCAAACCTACAGGAGCATCCACCTTGTGGGGGCGGGCGTAGCGCTCCAAGGTGGTTGTGCTGGGCTGGATCCTGCCTCTGGGAGAGACACAGGGAGAGGCTCCGGAGCCTGCTGCTTCCACACTGCCCGCAGGAACAACAGCCCTTGCGGAGTTTCTGCAGGCAGCCCATACACCCATCTCTTCCCAAAATGTCAATACAAAAGGAACAATACAAAATACCAAAGGAGGGATATTGTATTCTGCTGGATCCCAGCTACTCCGAGAAACGGGAGGCACAGTGGGGTTTTTTTGCCTCCTGATGGGGAGATGGAGACAATATTTGTGGGGAGGGGAAACAATATTTATGGTGAATTAGCACTGCTGACAGACATACCTGGTACACAGGGCTGGTGGAGGCTGGTTTTTTCCATCTGCAGGGAAAAGCAGTGCACTGTTAAGCTCAGTGGCATTTTGAAATACTTGTAAAATCCATGCAGCACAACCTGAAACTATTATTAACCAGTTAGTCACAGTGCTGCTAATTGCAAGTCATCTCAGACCAGGGAAGCTGGGTAAGGAACTGAGGTCACAAAAAACGACCACCTGCTTTAGGCCCCCATTAGTCATTGCTGAAATCAAGGGACTCCAGCAGCATGAGCCAGGTCACCTCAGTTGGATATTTGGGCTTCATATGCAGAGAGTGAGTCAAAAAGCCAGTCTGCTTTCCCAGGGAAAGGAGGCACTGGGGGGATGTGGACAGTGCTAAATGCTGTGTTTGCCTTCACTCCCCTCCCTTCCCCTCCCTGAACTCCCAGCCCTCCTCTCAGGGCTGCCCTGGATCCCTTTGGGATCGTGGCCCTGGAGGAACTTCTGTTGGACACTAAACTGGCCCAAACCCCCTCTATTAAGAAACAGTCAGTGGTACTGGGCTGAGCAGAGCCTGCAGCGCCCTTTTCCTGCTTCCTGTGGGATGCCCAAACTGCTGTGAAGGAGATGGGCAGGGATTTCTCCTCATCACTGTGGTTCTGTTAACATTTGTGTCAGTGTTTTCTGAGAGTGCCCTTCCAGTGATCTTTCAAGTTCTGTGTAGGATCTGGCCTAAGTCTGGGTTGCAGGAGGGTTTAGGTGGGAGACTCACCAGGGCCCCTCGGGGATCAGGCAATGATGGTGGTTAGGCAGTGCTCTCTTTGGCACGTCTGGAACTAAGGTCTCTAAATTCTGTCCAAATCCAGGGGTTAAGGAGCAGGGATAAACTCTGAGTGTCCTTCGAAAAAAGCACTCAGTATATAAATTGCTCCTGCTCACAGACAGCTGCATTGTTTGGGTCTGTGGCAGAAGGAAGAGGGGTCAGGTGTTTCTTTTGTGCCCAGTGAAATGATATCTGTGAGCCCGAGGAGCTGGAAGGGATATCTGAGGTCACCGAGTTCAGCCCTTCACTACTGCAGACAAACATGATGTAATCCCTTTCATTGCATGGGCAAACTTCCATTCTAAAAGTAGTTTTGCTTGTTCTCTTTTTTATTTTTTCTCCCCGTTGCTTTGCTCTTGTGTCCTTCTGCAGTGAAGTTATGCCGAACCTTACTTTTAGTTTTCGGGCTTATGTTTATTTCCAGCTAGTTTTTCTTATACTTTATACCTTCCACTTTCCTTATACTCTTATGACTAGCCCTTGTCTCCACATTTTTGGTATTTCTGGTGAGTGGAAATGGAAGATGATGAAATTCACATGAAGAGAGTCCAGTATCTCTATTTGTGCTTATTAGCTACTCAGCCCACTAGTGCTTGATTAGACAATTTTGAGATACAGACAAATGATAATTGCCTTGGTCACAATACATTTAACTGAACATCTGAAGTATCCATTAAGAAGAAAACCCTTCTAGAACAAGAACTTTTATTTTATTAAACGATTTAGAATTTAGTCATGTGGCTCTTGAAGATACTTATAGCTGAATTATAAAGTAGTTTATTTCACTTAGCGTCACTTTACATTTTACTAGTTGGAAGATCTGCAAAGTGTTTCACAAGGCAGAGATAAGTCCCCTGGAACCTTCTGATTCCATCTGAAAAACCTGGGCTCCTTTGCTCTCCCTTTGTCTTAGCACATTCCAGTTACCAGCATTGTCCCAGTCAGCCAGAGCCCCCACCAGCAATCTGACATCTCTTTATTTTTCATCTCTGTCATATCGGACTTGGGAGATGGTTTGAAGCCAGTTTTGTAATGGAGGTAGAACAGAAAAGCAAAGGCTTGGGAGCAAAATGATGAGGGTAGAAAAATGTTCTCTAAGTGTGTGCAGGTGACTGTGGTTAAAAAGAAGTGTGAACGTTTGCTGGCTTGCCTAGCACAACAGAACACTGCAAGCCACCTTCCCCTGCGATACATTCAAGGCAATTTGATTCTGAATTTCTTTCCAAGTAAAATTCTAAACTTGTTTTCTGATCAATTTAACACATTGGCCCCTGGGACACTATGCTCAATGCCTGTAGGGCTGCTTCTTCCTCCCACCCGTGCTCAAAGCTTGGCTCTCCCCATCAGCTACAAAATAGAAAAACTTGGATGGGTCTAATCAGCACGATGGATATTGATTCACAATAACACAGGACCAGTTGGAATTTGTATCCATGCACTATCAGCATGCTCTGATTCACAGTCACATGAAGCCAATTTGAATTTATATATATGCATCATCAGCACTGCATGTATCAGTTCACAAACACTGAACCAATTTGCAAATACATCCATAACCCCAAGTGGCACATGGCCATTTGGGTGTCTTGACTCCATTTGGATATCTCAACTCCATTTGGATGTCTCGACTCATAATTTTTACAGAGTGGTATCCTCTTTAGGCCAGTTCCTTGAGTGGTTACAGAGGTTCACACAGACCTGGGTGCACCGACTGCCTCGAAGACCATTTTCCCTCTGTGAGGTTTGGCTGCCAGTGCTCCAGGCCAGCTCAGATGTGCTGTGGCTGCAGCCTGGGAGCAGGCTGCTGGGAAAAGACCGTGTGGGAGGAGCTGGGAGCAGTCCCACTGGCAGCTGACCCCTTCTCTCCAGAGCTGCCCTCCAGCCCACCCCAAGTCTGTGCCCAAGTGATGCTGCAGCTACCTCTGAGCCTGGCCTCATCCCTCACTGACCCTTGCCTTGCTGGATCTTGGAGCAGCCTCACCCCACATCCACGGTGCCCCCTGACCCCGTGCACAGTGTGGTTTGTGTGCCTGAAGCCCAGGGAAATGCTCCCTTTGCCTGTTTTGGGGCAAGGAGGGCACAGGCACATCTCCCTTGCATTCAGGATGAGCAGTACTGGGCCCTGTTCCTGAACAGGCACCTGAGTGCTGTGGTCATGTATCTTTCTATAAATAATTGCTTCACTTCATCACTTGCAGCCTCTTTTCGTCACCTCCTTTCCCTCAGACCGATGACTGTTTTGGGATGGAAGGCTTTTTTCCTCTCTAGTTGGACCAAGGCCATTCAATGGAGTGAGCAGCAGGAGGTACTGAAAGAGAGATACTGTTCGCACTGTTTCCACACGCCCAAAGACTGATCTTTATGCAGCTGAGACTACAAGGGATATCCCTTAAAATAAAGGCCAGCTTATTACCCATCTTCTCCAACTCCTGTGGAACTAAATATCCTGAAGTTGAGAGAAGCTGCTGCACAAAGCGTCTTTATAGCTCTCAGTGTGCCTTCTTTGCTGGCTCCAGCTGCCCCTACACTCTGTTTTTCCTCAGTCTTTTCTTCAATATTTTTTCCAGTTGACTTAGTTATTACAGTACATGGACCAGGCTGAGGAAAATACACTGCAGGTTGGAGCTGGCAGAGCAGGGAGAGCTGCGAGGGAAGCGCTTTTGCCATCCCATGACATCACCCGTGCGTTAATTGGTCGCATTCCCGCGGATGGGAGGCACTGGCCGGTGTCCTTGGGCTCACTTCCGTGATACAGAACAGAGACAGTGCCTGTCTCCTGCCAGCCTCTTTCATTGCCAGCCTTCTGGCAAAGCTTAGGACATTTATAAAAACAGTACAGTACTTTATTTAGCCTCTAGTGAGAAAAAGTCACTTCACAGCTCCAGTTTAGGCACAAGGCACTAACAAGCAGATTAAAAAAAAAAAATTCTTCACATAAAAACATTTCAAATGAATACATGAAAGTTGATTTGTATTCCAGATGACCTCGCAAACCAGGAGATTGAGCTGTGCCTTTTATCTCCAGAGAAACAGGTTCAAATCCTGATTAGCCCATAGAGGAAATTCCATTTAATGGTGTAATTTTGGTGGGCTGAAAAGCTGTTCCCTGCCTAGAACCACCATCTATTATGGTGTGATTGGCAGTCTGTGTTCAAGACAGAGCATGAACTTCACCTCATCTCTACTCCTATTACTTTAGCCTGCCATGAGCTTGCAGTACCCAACCCTCAGCTCCCACAGAGCCTGAGAAAAGAGGGGATTTGTGCCATGAACAGAGTCCCCACAGCTGTGCCCGGGCAGGGCAGAGCCTGCCTGCGGCTACTGGGGGCCCTGGTGGAGCCAGGAGAATGGAGAGGTGGCACAGGGGAGCCTGAGAAAACAAGGAAGCTGTTGGAGGGAAGTTTCAATGGATGGAGATGGAAAGTAGGTGAGAAGAAAAGAAAAAGGAATGAGGATGGAGAGGGAAAGGACGCATGGATAAGCAAAGGGTGGGATGAAGGTATACCCAGAGCTGAAGGCAATAAAGCAGAATGTGTGTAACTGTGTAAACAGCAGAAGGAAAAGTCACCAGTGGGAGGGAGTCCCACAGGGTCATGATGTCACCGAATGTTCTCACTGTGGCTGGTGGTCCTGGTGTAGAAATGCCCTTAGAGCTCAAAGGATTGTCGTTTTCCCAAGTCTTCATTCTTCAGAGCACAAAACACTGTTTTGCAGGGGAGCAGAAAATCTGCAAGACAGATCAGCAGCCAGCTCAGGCTTCCATCGTATCTTTGCAGAAGCCACAGATTAAGCAAAGAAAGGCTCGTCTTCAGTCTAATCAGTTTAGGTTTTCTGTATTGTCTGGCTGTATTTCTCCTGTCAGGAGGAAAAGTCTGTATTGGGTCCTGCCAAGTGTTCTCTGTAGGCAGAGCAAGTGTAGGAAGGCAACAGGAATTTTCACTGTGACCCTGGTGAGCCCTGTGACCCAGTTCAGTGAAGGGCTGTGAGCAGACACAAAGCTTGGTCACTCTGAGGTGGTGCAGGAGTGGATGAGGACCTGTAGGTGATGGCTCTGAAAGAATTGCTGCCACACCAGGACAGCTTCTCAGCCAGACATCAATGTTCTCCTCTCTGTCCTTCATAACCACCTTGGGTGTGAGAACAAGGGATGTGCTCACAAGAGACCTGTTTGGGGTGGTCTTACTCAGGACAACAAAATCGGAGTTTAGAAGGGCATTGATAATGAGGAAAAATGTTATAAAATCAGCCTGGTGATGAAGTGCGAGCTACAGCACTCTGGGAGGAGAAATACAAAAAGAGTATTTCCCAGCTGGGCAGCAGCATCAGGAGGGACTGAGGGTGCAGAGGGGACAAAAGGCTGAGGGTAAGGACAATATCAGGTTTCCTTTCCTGGCTGCAGTTCCTCCAGCTGTGAAAGCTGCTGTCCATTACCCTCTTGCTCATCATCTCCTCCCACCTCAGGTTTCAGCTTTTTCATACCTGTTTAGCCTCAGCCTCACCTGGGCCTGCTGAACTGGTGATCAGGAAAGCCCTGTAATTTGAATTATTGCCTCTAACCTGGACTGTTCACCCAGACTGTGTTGGGAGCAATCCCCCGGTAGTTACGCTGCTGACCTGGGAGGGGGAGAGTCTGCAGCTGAGGGGTGGTGATAAGCAGCTGGAGTGGGTGAAAAGAAATAAACTTTTCACCCAGCTCAGCTGCAGGCAGAACAGGATGTGAGACTGCAACCTAAGACATAGGAGATAATTATTCTACTCCACTTGGCACCGGTGAGGCCTCAGCTGGAATAGAGTGGCCAGTTTTGGGTACTGTGCTGTAAAGAAAAATGTAGACAAACTGGAGAGAGTCCAGGAAAGAGACACTAGAAATATCAGAGGCATAGAAGGAACAACCTAGGAGGAAATGTTGAAAGGATTGTTTGTTTAGTCTGGGAACAGCAGAATCTAAAGAAGAGCTGTGATAAAAATCTTGCAATATGTTAAAGTTTATTGTAAGGAGGATGGTGATAAATCTTTCCCCATGCTTGCTGGGGGATAGGGAAAGAAGGAACCAACTTTATTTGCAAGTAATAAAATTTAGGCTTGACATTAGGAAAAACTTTCTAGATAAGAGGGTGATGCAGTAAAGCCAGGCAGGGAGTGAGTGCATGGGTCTTGTTAAAATTCAGAAGGGTGTTTTAATAATGAGCATCGAAGAATAAAGACATTTCTTGTTTAAATAACTCTTCTGGGCTAACACCTGGGTCTGGGTTTCCACGTGCTGAGAGTCCAACCATGTGGATGCACTTGCCAGGAACAGCTCTTGGCCTGCAAGCTCCAGGGCACTCTCCTTCCTGAGCAGTGTATACAAACCCCAGCACCTTGTGATTGATCTCTCTTTCTATATATTCCTGCAATACAAATAAGCCACCATGGAACACAAAGATCTGTGTAAGATTTTTACAAATGCAGGAACAACCTTACTCTTATGATCCCATTTTTTGCCCCACTGTATTTCTTCCTTGCAGCTTCATATGCTATATCTCTAATCCCTTGTTTGTAGATTTGGTATGTATGCATAGCCAGAGATATATCCCCGATTGCTGTTAATCCTTTGAGTGTTTTTACATTATACAGCATATGTCCAGGGAAGGTTCTGTCTTGTGCTTTAATGATACTCCCTGATCTTCCAGTGACACTCCTGGAAACAAAAAAATCACACCATCCTGTTTCCATCCCAGGGAGTTCTCAGGCTGTGAATTGGGTTTTCTTCCACATCACAGAAAGAACCTCTGAATATTTTCAGAAGTTCAGTATGATGTGTTTGCAAACCTAGAAAAGAAATGGAAGGTTGGTCTAGAGGCTGGATGTGGAGGAAGGAAGTCAGCACACAAAGACCCCACACTGCATCTTTGGACTTGCCTAAGACCTCGCAGGGGTCAAAATCCATGGCTGGAACTGGTCAAAAATTTTCTTTTGAGGCTTATGATAGAATGTGTTTTTCTCATTAAGTAAACTCTACCAAAGAATAAATATATTTGCTATTTTGAGAGTGGTGAGGCTCTGGAACAGGCTGCCCAAAGAAGCTGTTAATGCCCCATTCCTGGAACTGTTCATGGCCAGGCTAGACAGGGCTTGGAGCCCCTGGAAGGTGTCTCTGCCCCATGGCGGGGGAATTGGAATGGAGTGATCTTTCAGGTCCCTCCCAATCCAAACCTTTCTATGAGTTCTAATATTATTTGGTTTGGATTTTAAGTGTAACTTCAGGAATGAGTGCTTTGGATTTTCTGCTGCAGGGTTTTACTTCGGTTGCAAAATCTGTCAGACGTGTTTTACTTTAAATTCTCAGTATATGTGCTTAACCTTCATTGCACCTTGAGGTAATTTATCTGTAAATGAACACTAATCAAGAAACCTGAAGTCATGTGGGATGCTTCTAATATTTTGAAGATAAGTAATATTAAGCCTAAATCACATTTAAAGAGGATATTAATTGAGGTAGTAGAGCAGGACAAATCAGTAAAACAGAACAGCCAGTCAAACTGGGTTATAGTTACTTTGCTTTCCACAAAAGCACAAAGTACCCATGGGGTATTAATTACCATATTAATTAATTTTTTTACAGTTCTTTGCAGAAGATAGATGTCTACAGCATGTGTTGTGCAGAACCAAGAAGTGGTCAGTCTTGCCTATTAAAATAAACTGGGAAAGAAAACCAGATGTCAGGAACCTCCTCTGCTGGGGGCTTGCTGGTTCACAGGAGAGCTCCTGGAGATGGTTAGAGCCTGCAGCTCCATGGTGAGCCTTCCAGCCCCTAACTCTTGGCAGTTCTGCAGAGGATTAGGATAACTCTGTGCTCCCAGGTTTTCCTGTCAGAGCTGCGGCATCATTAAAGGTTTACTGGGATAGAAAGAGAAGACAGGAAAGGGTTGGAGGGAGGAGAGGGAGGACTCATCATCCTTGATGTAGCTATTGAACATCTGGACTTCAAAGACTGCATTAGTCACTCCAGGCTCCACGTACAGTCAGCGGAGAGGAAAAGGAACTCAAGACATTTGTCTCAGAACAGGAAATGCCTGTTTCCCTGCTGCCTATAGGAGACATGTAGGTACCTGGATACTGATGAGGTTAGCTGAGGTGACCTTGCATGGCCTATTGGTTATGGCAGTCTCCTGGAGGGAGAGATCTTGAGCTCTGGCCTCTGCTTCAGGGACTTGTGATGGAGTTTCTGGAAATTACAGGTCACTTGGACACAAGAAGTAGTGAATGCAGAGTGTCCCTTCTTTCTCCAGCCAAGGTGAGTGCATTATCCCAGGGACTGAGGGCATTATCCCAGGTGCTGAGGTACGCTGAGGAAAGCGGGAGACGTGTGTTCGAATGTGCTTTTACAGGAGAAGGAACTCAGTCCACGTGCTGCTTCCAGGAGAGTGCTTTGACCATTAAGCAACTGCAAGTGGGAACCACCTCCTGTACAGCCCCTGCTCCGCGAGACAGCACTCTGGGAGGAGGACAACCTGCCAGGAGGTCTTGCCGTGACCCAGCAGCATGGACAGACTGGTTGCTTCAGGGGGTTTAGGCTGAAGAGCCATTTCAGAGCCCTGATGGACTTGGAAGTGGGCTGGGTGCTGAACTTTCAGGCTTGTCAGGCCTGAGGCTCTACCTAGGGACAAGCACGAGACGTCACAGTTAAAAAGACTGGCTTTTCACTGTCCACACCTGACATGCGGGCAGAGAGAACCTGAATCTCTCACAAGGGTATCAAACCAGCTCCTGTTGGCATCCCCTGGGTTTCAGGCAGCCCTTGGATGATCCACGGGGGTTCACAGGGCCGAGGCACCAGCTGAAGGGCTCTGGGTGACAGCTGCTCCAGGGCACTGCTGTTTTGCCCAAGCCTTGCAGCACACCCCAGTAAAAGCCTTGCAGGCAGAAGGCTGTGCTGCAGACCAGTGGGAGGGAGAGCAGGAGGAGGAACGACACAACACATTACAGCCAGGGAAAAGGATTCTGCATCAGGGATTATGTAACTTTTGACATGTCCTACATATCACGATCCAGTACCAGGGAGCTCACTCTGCGCCCTGCCACGTTAGCAGGACTCACTTTAGACAGTCACTGTTAAATGACATTCCTGTCCTGTCAGAGCTTCTCCAATTTCATGTCTACCACGTCCTCATGGGGCAGCTCCTCAGATCCCGTGGGCTGCGTGGCACCAGGCTGGAGCTGCACTCTGCCCGTGCCTGTGCCCGGCCAGTGCCAGGGGAAGCTGCTCTTATCTCCTGCTCCAGCTCCCTGCAGAAGGACGGAGGCTTAAGGACAAGCCCTTCGCCCCACTGCAGGCCAGCACCCATTAGGACGTGGTATGCATTTAACTGCACCTCAGGAGTAGGAATCCTCGTTTGGGAAGCAAAATCCTTTGGCACTGTTACCAGACCAAGCCCATCCCTGCTGGCTTTACGGCCCCTGATGGCTTTTCCACATTTCACATGGGACTGAGCTCTCAAATGCATTTTACAAACTTGACCAACTCCCTCCAGTGTCTGCTGGGGTTCGTTTGCCCACTGATTTTTTTGCTTATTCCAAACGAACTCCACACCTTGGTGGGTTGTTTTTTTTTTTTCATTCATTTTTTTTTTCTTTCAGCAGAGAAAATGGGCAAGTGGAAGTGCATCACATGTACAGTCTGAGAAGAGCACAGAGGCAGGCAGCCATTGCAGGGGTTTGGCACCTCGCTCAGGAATGAGCACATGCAGGTAGAATGTTATTCTGCTGCTCCTGCTGAGCTCTCAGCAGTTCAGCCTCTGCTGAATCCCAAAGTCGAGCAAAAAGCAGCTGGTTAAGGTGGAATTTGAAAATCAGTCATAAGATAAACAGGTTGCAACATTAAGCACTCTCCAAGGGAAAAGCAGTGTGCAGCATATGTTCTTTCTTTGGAAGATATTAAAAAAAAAACCCAACCAACTTTAATGGACTCTTCACTGGCTTATAGTAGTGGAGCTGTTAATTAATTAAATAACTATATGTGAATGGCATCCATTGGGGAAGAGTCTCACAGCTTCCAGATGCCAGTTATTGGCCCCATTACGGGCCTAAAACTATTACAGTAAATCATTACATGCTCCAAGATGAACTGGCACACGATTGCTGTGAGGAAGGATGGAGCTATTCTCACTTGTGCCATTTTGTGCCAGTTTTTATCTAGTGAGATTAATTAGTACTTTTAGAAGTGCAAGTCAGAGCTATAAAATATTAAAGCATATTCCATCAATGGAGTGGAGACCTGCTTAAGCAGGGCTTTTAAAACTTTTGGATGTTCACAGGTAGATGGGAGTTTGAAGACATAATGAACAACATGCGATTTTGATTTTTTTTTTTAAAGAAAGGTCAGATATATAGCTAGTGGGACTGCATGAAGCCTCTTTTGTGTGCTATAGGACTACTCAGAGGAGGACATTAAAGTTTATCACTGATGTTCAGGTGCCAGGTAAGCAAACAGTTTCTCAGGCCAAAACCAATCATTTAAGGCAGTTATTCCAAACAGAAAATCAACCAGAAAGTATTAAATAACCTCTTAGCGTGGATCCCCTGCTGGGAGGGGAACATTTTCTGACATTGGATGGCAGCCTAGAATCTATGATCTGGCCTAGAAATGGCTTTTTTTTTCTTCTTCTTTTTTTAATTAATAAGCTATAAATTTTTACCTCAAATGACCACTATGGACCTTTCTGTCTTTTTGGACTTTGAGAGGGAAAACCACTGAGTCACCTACATCATTGCTTGCCCAGACAGAGTGTCCTTTGAAAATCCTCTTGCCTGCTCTGTCTATTTTGCAGCCCAAAAGCTGAGTACTGAAGAGGCACTCCAGGGACTGTTTATACAGTTCACCCAATAATTAGTTCTTAGAGACATTAATTCATGGATAGACACTTCCTCTGAGAAATTATTCCACCACTGAAATTCCTCCCACAGCTGGACGAGGCAGGCTGAGCACATGGGGCTGGAGATTTTGCAGTCCATCAGCCAGAGCTGGGGAGGAGCAGCGCCGAGGGATCTGCTGCTGACACTGTCCTCTTGCTCCAAGGCCCACTCTGAACCACATGTGAAATCTCTCGCCTGAACCTGAGTTCAGGCAGGGTTCAAGTGGGGCCAGAGGGGCCAAGGGGGCTACAAGGAGCCGCTTTTGCTGGTGCTGGTAACCAGCCCTCCCACACAGCCCTGCCGGGGCAGACTGAGAGATGCCAGCACTGATAGGCCTCTCCTGCTTAACACAACCTGTTTGTCCAGCAGGACAGACAGATCTCCCTCGGCTCAGAGGGAGAGTGTCCCAGACTGTTCCGGGACAAAGAGCCTCCACATGCCCCCAGGACATGGAGCAGGAGTGGCAGTGGGGCTGTGGGTGGAATGCTCTGCTGCTCGGCCACATCACAGCCAGGTCAGCCTGGCTTGGAGGACAACATCCCTTCCCTACACCACGGTGAATAGGTGTACTGGTTTGAAAGCAAAACCGGTGAAAGACTCCAAGTCAGAAATACAATTTAATAGGAGTGGGGAAAAAAGTAAAATAAAATAAGTTAACTAATACAACGTTTTAGTCAGGGCGCTGGTAGCAGTCCGGATGAAGTGGTGTCGTTGAAGCAGTGATCCTGTAGAAAAGTCCGGTAGCTCCTGTCCTCTGGGAATCCAGCGGGTTAAGGGCCCCCTGTGCTATCCCAGGTTATATCCAGGTGGGAATGCTTGGTTCCTCCTCCTGGGAGGAGCATCCCACAATGGAATGATGTAATTTTATGAGTCATGCAGTGGGTCCTTGATTGCCCATTAAATGGAGAAAACTCCTGTATGGGAGTTACCCATGAGTCATACAGCAGAGCATGAATGGGCCCATGAACAGAAGATAGTCTGGAGGGTGGGGACAAGGGAAACACTGCCCCACCTGGTTTCAACAGTTCATGAAGATGGTGATAGAATACATGTCTTGGGCATATCTTAAATTGTAACCTAGGACAATAGGACACAGGGTAGAGCATGTGTCCAATAGCTGTTCATCGTGGGTAGAAAAACCAGGTGTTTGTTGGGTGGGGGATTCACAAGAGGATGGATATCTCAGGAAAACCAACCTCCTCACACTGTTTCTCCCAAAGCAAAGGTAAGGCCACATTCACACAAATCCTACAGGAAGTGGGGTTTACTGTACGAGAATAGCATGAGTGAGGGTTTGCTGACTAACCCCTAGTTAAAGGAAACAAATTGATTTATTATATGAGCATGACAAATTGAGGCACCGGTCTTGCAAGTTGGGCTGCGTGAGCAGCTCCCTGTGTCCACGTGGCTCTGATACAGCCCAGTCAGGCTGACAACTGGGAGTTGTGGTTGCCAAACCGGGAATATTGCTGGCTCGATCGCAAAAGGTTGGAAAGTTTGTGGTTATACTTTTCTGACGCGCCCGAGATTTGGGTGGGAGCCACGGGAGCTACAGCTCCTCTGTGGAGGCACAGAGACAGGCNAATAAGCTATAAATTTTTACCTCAAATGACCACTATGGACCTTTCTGTCTTTTTGGACTTTGAGAGGGAAAACCACTGAGTCACCTACATCATTGCTTGCCCAGACAGAGTGTCCTTTGAAAATCCTCTTGCCTGCTCTGTCTATTTTGCAGCCCAAAAGCTGAGTACTGAAGAGGCACTCCAGGGACTGTTTATACAGTTCACCCAATAATTAGTTCTTAGAGACATTAATTCATGGATAGACACTTCCTCTGAGAAATTATTCCACCACTGAAATTCCTCCCACAGCTGGACGAGGCAGGCTGAGCACATGGGGCTGGAGATTTTGCAGTCCATCAGCCAGAGCTGGGGAGGAGCAGCGCCGAGGGATCTGCTGCTGACACTGTCCTCTTGCTCCAAGGCCCACTCTGAACCACATGTGAAATCTCTCGCCTGAACCTGAGTTCAGGCAGGGTTCAAGTGGGGCCAGAGGGGCCAAGGGGGCTACAAGGAGCCGCTTTTGCTGGTGCTGGTAACCAGCCCTCCCACACAGCCCTGCCGGGGCAGACTGAGAGATGCCAGCACTGATAGGCCTCTCCTGCTTAACACAACCTGTTTGTCCAGCAGGACAGACAGATCTCCCTCGGCTCAGAGGGAGAGTGTCCCAGACTGTTCCGGGACAAAGAGCCTCCACATGCCCCCAGGACATGGAGCAGGAGTGGCAGTGGGGCTGTGGGTGGAATGCTCTGCTGCTCGGCCACATCACAGCCAGGTCAGCCTGGCTTGGAGGACAACATCCCTTCCCTACACCACGGTGAATAGGTGTACTGGTTTGAAAGCAAAACCGGTGAAAGACTCCAAGTCAGAAATACAATTTAATAGGAGTGGGGAAAAAAGTAAAATAAAATAAGTTAACTAATACAACGTTTTAGTCAGGGCGCTGGTAGCAGTCCGGATGAAGTGGTGTCGTTGAAGCAGTGATCCTGTAGAAAAGTCCGGCAGCTCCTGTCCTCTGGGAATCCAGCGGGTTAAGGACCCCCTGTGCTATCCTGGGTTATATCCAGGTGGGAATGCTTGGTTCCTTCTCCTGGGAGGAGCATCCCACAATGGAATGATGTAATTTTATGAGTCATGCAGTGGGTCCTTGATTGCCCATTAAATGGAGAAAACTCCTGTATGGGAGTTACCCATGAGTCATACAGCACAGCATGAATGGGCCCATTAACAGAACATAGTCCGGAGGGTGGGGACAAGGGAAACACTGCCCCACCTGGTTTCAACAGTTCATGAAGATGGTGATAGAATACATGTCTTGGGCATATCTTAAATTGTAACCTAGGACAATAGGACACAGGGTAGAGCATGTGTCCAATAGCTGTTCATCGTGGGTAGAAAAACCAGGTGTTTGTTGGGTGGGGGATTCACAAGAGGATGGATATCTCAGGAAAACCAACCTCCTCACACTGTTTCTCCCAAAGCAAAGGTAAGGCCACATTCACACAAATCCTACAGGAAGTGGGGTTTACTGTACGAGAATAGCATGAGTGAGGGTTTGCTGACTAACCCCTAGTTAAAGGAAACAAATTGATTTATTATATGAGCATGACAAATTGAGGCACCGGTCTTGCAAGTTGGGCTGCGTGAGCAGCTCCCTGTGTCCACGTGGCTCTGATACAGCCCAGTCAGGCTGACAACTGGGAGTTGTGGTTGCCAAACCGGGAATATTGCTGGCTCGATCGCAAAAGGTTGGAAAGTTTGTGGTTATACTTTTCTGACGCGCCCGAGATTTGGGTGGGAGCCACGGGAGCTACAGCTCCTCTGTGGAGGCACAGAGACAGGCAGCTGCTTTGTCAGCCTTCCCCAGCGTGTGTGCTCTTAAGAAAGCATGGCCTTTTCTGTTTTTAAATGAAAACAAATTGCTTTTAGGACCTTGGATCTGAAGAGGGGAGTGTCATCGTGTGTCCAACACAAACAAAAAACTGAGCTGAGCCAAGACCAGCCCAGTGCTTGTCTCCCATTCTCTGGCTGTAAACACAAGAGACTCCTCTTGGCTTGTGTGAGAGTGGGAGGGAATGCAATCACCAAGCAAAAAATGTTGTTTCTACTTGATAGTTTAACGTCATGTAGGCAGGAGCTGCACTTTTCTACTGAGCACACTCTTCTACTCCATGGAGTCTTTGACTGGCCTGTCCTTGTAGTAGAGGAAAATAAACTGAGATAAAATGCAGCTACTTTTTTTTCTGCAACACAGATCATTAAACTTAGTTGGACTTTTTCCTGAGTGGAACACACATACCAAAAATACCAGTGTGGTCCTAAGCCATCAACACGATGACCGATGTGTTTGGTGGGAGAGGGCTCCAAGTCACTGGGGCATGGAGAGTACAGGGGACTGGGGAGAGATGTTTAGATGATGGATTTTGATCCAGAACCAGGTGGAAGTGAGTGCCAGTCATCACAGGCTGGGAACAGGACATTCCCCTGCACACAGTGAGCCTGTGGATACCTCTGCAGACCTTGGAATCACAGCGTGAGACCACAGCCACTGTCAGCATGGCCTGATGTCCTCCAGCCAGCACCACCTGGCTCTGCCCGTGCATGTGCTTTCCTAGGCACCACAGTAATTTTTGCACGTCCCGTGTTCTGAATAATTTGGGAAAGAAGTAGGAAAAAGGAAGAGAGCCATATATAATGATCGTAGAGTTAATGGTGGATTTCAAGTTTCTAGGTGGAGGAATAATGGATTAGTGTTGGAAGTCTGGTTCAGTTATGTATGTGCTGGCAGACGCAGCTGGAGGAAACCTTGAGGTGTAGATGAAAAGTCTATTTTCACTTTGTAAAGATGTATGCACACCCTTAACTTTAAAGGTATAAATTCTCCCATTGACTTCCCTGGAACTATTCATGCATTAAACATATGCATGAGCCTTTCTAGAAATAGGGAATATAAAAGAGGCTACCAAAATAGTTAACCAGGAATACTTACTGTACAATGGAATAGAAAAATTTACAAGAGGTGTGCACGTAGGAGCTCTTAGGAACAGATGAATGTAGGCCACACTGTTAAAGGACAGGGCATCATTGCTTGTGTATGAGAGGATGTTTTCAGCTCCCTATAGAGCAGACTGGAGTGCAGTTTGCTTTCGTTACATTAATTAAGCAATTTACTGGAATTTAGCATGTGGCAGATTGGCAGGAGGCAAGTTTAACTTGGGTTGTGTGGCTGAGATCCTTTCATTGCGTTGACAACCTCGAGTCCTGCCAACAGAACAGCACACTCAGTGCATTCTGCTGGTGGCTTCTGTGCTAAGTCCAACTTAAACAATTCCATTGGGGCCTGACAAAGGGAATGGATAAAAATGAACAGAACCCACATTACTTGAACAGTCTGTTGTGGGCAAGATATCCCAAGCCTGTTCATAAGTAATGAATTTTCTCTCATTCAAGCAGTAGCTTACCTGGGGTAGCAAGAATTCTGTTAGCTATTGGCCTATAATTATTTTTTTAATATTCATATGTCAAGTGTTTTTATTTTTTTATCGTCTGGATCTATTTCTTATCACCGTTTTTCTTGATAGGTTTATTGTCTAGGTTATGCTGTAGTCATTAGCATTTAAATCTATAGGTCGTTCTGGAGTTACCATGGCCTGTTTGGGAATGTCAGCTACACAAACTTCCAGCAAATAAGCAAAACTGAGATCTGAACTCGTGGTTGGAGACCAACATGAACCCAGCCTACAGCACAATCACCATTAGAGGCCAAAGGCCACTTGTTTGGCACAGCTTCTCTATACTCGAGCCTTTCAGACCCGTCTTTGTTAAAACACCTTAAAACAGATCTTTAAGTTTTGCCATTTAATGGCTGAAGCCTGGGCAAGTCACATCCTCAACCATCTTCTGTTTCCTTTGATGAATTAAAAATGAGTACTTGAACAAGACTGTCAACTAAAAGTCTGCAAAAAAGCAATTGCTTATTCAGGAGTACTTAAGGCTTTAATAAAGTTTCACAGGACTGGGGGTTTGGGTCTTTGTATCAAGACTACGCTCTGACCTCTCTTTTCTTCTGTATTCAAAACCTAATGTCACCCCACCCAGGATTATCCGGATCTGCTTTTCAGTATCAAGACCAATTAACTGGTGAGAAGGAAAGCTGTGGGGTAACAAGGCAAATCCAAAATGAGATGAGGCTTCAGTCTCTACTCCAGTCTCCACTTGTATTTATTCTGGTTTCCAGCAGGCTTCTTTTGGCAAAGAGAGATTTACTGCTTGAGCTTTGGCACAGTGTTTCAGACAGGGAGGAGAGCTGGGACGGGAGACCACAGGGTAAGAAAATGTACCTCGCATTCAGTTCATTAAACAAAAGGATTTCTCCATTGCCTTCCAATGTCCTCCTCTGTGTCATGATGGCTTTGCAAGATGAAATGCCTTCTGTCCTATCTGTGTGTTGCTGTTCACAAGAATCCTGGAGGCAGCTAAATATATGTTTTAGTCTGTGTATGAATTAACATTTTAGTTTTAGTACATCCTACCCCATAATTATATTGAATTGGTTTTGGAGAGTCTGAAAGCCTACCTGCTTCCCAAATATAATGGTTTTGGCTTCAAATAAATGACAGGACAACAGTGACACTGAAATCATACAGAGCAGAGAGTAGCCAGGACCAATTCTCCATACTGAGAATTCAGCAGGTTTTGAAATTTTGCAATGATATTTGATGATTTCTTATCCTAATAGAAAGCACTTTTTTTTGTGTCACCTTTATTTTCCTAGTAGCTAAACCTTGCTCTTGGAGAAACGAGGTTGTAGGATCAAAAGATCTAGAAAATCAGCCTTGTTATTCTGTGTCTGCATTTTTATCATCTTCAGGCTCTGATTCAGCTGTGCTGTACATGTAAAAGTGCAGATTCAGAAGGAATAGTTCAGAATTTTCTTCATACACAGTGAGTTCATTTAAACACGTGTCTGCGGCACCACCTGCTCTGTGTTCTAGCGCTCCCTCCTACTTTTCCCATTGTCCATGGTATCTTTGATCAATCCATGAGTGGACCAACACTGTGTTGAGGAATGTACAGCTCAAACTGGAGTATGGTTTTAGTTCAAAAAATAAACCCAGAGAATGTCCTTTTCTTGCCTTTGGGGTAGGATACCACACACACTCTGTCTTACCAGAAAAGGAAGTATTGGGAAATCTTGTTTCCTAGAAGAGCTATTAGAAGCAGCAATAAAACCCAAACCAACAGAAAAAGAAAAGCCTGTTTTGTAACTTTTACACTCTGTCATGCTGCTCTTTCTCATTACTATTTGGTTCATAGCCAGTACAGCCATGAGGGTGGGTAAAGTGTCACCAAATCTGGTGGATGCAACCTCTGTCCTTCATTCAGAGCAGGAAAACCACTTGAGCTTCTTTACAAAACAGAAGTGACTTCAACACAAAACACAGGCACGAGATCCCACCAGAGCAGAGCTGTGAGCAGAGCTATGGAGTTTGATCAGAATGAGAGACAGGGGTTTCTTTAGGGGTGTCTGTACTCTGTAATAATGGTTGGGAGTCACTGCCACCACATGTGAGCATTGTGCAGTGCTAGAGGGGAGCAGAGCTGGCTCTCCCTGTGCCAGGAGGGATGCCAGGAGCACTGCCCCGGTCCAGGAGCTGTGCTGGACCTCCCAGCAGGTGAGTCTCCTTCAGCCTGTGCTGCGATGCTCGGTCACAGGGGTGAATTACTGACATCAGTGTGAGTTGATCTGCAACCAGCAAAGACCTGAGAATGTAAGAAATTCCCATTTCCACCACTGAGAAAGGCTGATTTGCTACCGTGGCATGGTGGAAATCAGGCATATTAGCATTTCCCTTCTGAGTCCAGGGTGTCCCACTGACTCCTCTGCCATGGTGGGAGATGCAACCTTTCCTGAGCATTTAGCAGCCAGCAGTGGATCACAGACACTCTCTGGCAGGCACCAGGCAGCTGAGCCCTGCCTGCCTCCAGCTAGCACTGACTGCTCCTTGGTTTAACCACACCTGTGGGAGCCACGGAAAGAGCTCAGCCGGTTGTTAGGATACTTACGGAATCCCACAGGACATTTCCACAAAATTGACAACTGTGCAAGTAAGTACTTTTTGTGTCTGCTCGAGGGACTGAAATGTCTAAGTTATTATCTGCAGCAGGTACTTCAGGCTTAATAGGCTCAGAGTGCTTGTGCAGGCCATACAATCAATGGGAAGGGGCATGTAGTGTCAGCCTGCAAGATTTGTTGTGAACAGGATTGCAGAATAATCATATTTGGAATGCCTCCACGGATTTTAAAGATGGTGAACCCTTTCCTTTAACTGCGTGGGCTATTCAAATTCCTGGCTCCACTGGCTCCTGTAACTTCATTGCCTATGCAACTGGTCTATAGCATTTGCTTAGGGGATTCATAAATTTTTTTTAAAGCATCATTTTTTCTGACGGGTGAAAGAAAATAGAAGCAACAGTATAATTTCACAAAATGTGGTTTTATTATCAGAAAAGTGCCCCTGATGCATATGGTAATTGAAGTGCAAGCAGTGGCAGTAGTATCACTGCAGAGCCACTAAGTTAAGGCATTAAAATAAAAGATGAGGGAAAGTTTAGCCATGACCTTGTAAGTGAATGCTCTTCATCATGGGCAAGATTGCTTAGCAGCCATGGGGACAGGGTGGCCTCCCACCAGCTTCCTGCTTCCCAGAAGGGCTTGAATGGTGTCCCATCTCCAGCTGTGACAGGAGCTTCCAGTGGCAGAATGTCCACCAGGACGTGCTCACAGGAATTCAGAGGAGCAGAACAGCAGCTCTGGTGGCATCTCCTCTCCAGCCAGGTTTTCCTCTTCATGGTGGCTGCAGGCTGCTCCTGCAACCCCCAACCCTTTGAGAGAGTGCTGGTTTTAGTTAAGCCATTCTTTGTTACTATGGCCATTTTTCTACAGACTCTGGAGAGAAATGGAGCCCTTTGCCTGCCAATTTTTGATGACCAAATGGCTCTCCTATTTCCCATGCGTCAGCAAAGCCTTGAGGAGTTTCCCAAACAGCCTCCCCTCTTCTCAACCCCTTCCCCTCTCACTTCCCTCCTCACAGAGATACTGGGATGGAGACAGAACTGTCAGTGATGGAGCCTGAATGTGCCTCAGAGACAGCACTGCCCACCAGAGCATGGTCTTCTCCATCAGCAGTGTGAGAGCAAGTGTGCAAATATTCTAAGTAAAAATTCCTACTCATCCTCTGACAGGAGATGTAGAGTCTGTTCCTTGACCTTTGTCAAGCCACCTTTGAGGCCTTGACTTCTGTCTGCCACTGAAGGAACCTCACAGCCTTGCTTGGCCTCTTTTTGGAGCAATGGCCTAAAATCTTGTCCTTCTTGTATTGAAACCCCAAGATTTCTTCTCTTTCCTATCTCCCCCATGGCCAGCAGGTCTTTAGCACAGGCCCCTTTAGCAAGATGTATGAGAAAGAAACCTGGCAAAAGGTTTAAATTAACTCTAGTGGTTGTGCCAGCTCCTGCAGAACGAGAGTGCCAAGATCCAAACATGGCTGTTGAGCAGCATTTGGCAAGGCAGTGACATCCTGTCACCGCTATCCCGGGGCACCGAGGCCCACACAGGTACAACGACCAGCTGGCTGGGGCACCGTGCAAAGCAGGGTGGGAAAGCAGAGGAAAGAGTGCCAGACTTTTCCCAAATGAAGTCACGGCCCTGTTTCTTCAAAATCATCTACTCAAACGTGACATTACTCCTGATTGCCAACAGAATCAAGCCTCCACAGCTACTTACCAGCTACACTGATGTGTCACATGGCTTCAAGCTTCCCTGTCTGGGTAGCCCAGTAATAAAGAGTGCACCTAAACCCTCAGCAAAGGAGAGAACGACTCACTTTCAGTGGAGCTTGCTCCTGCCACAGAAAGCTGCAAGAGTGCTCTGGAGTTAAGTGCTGACTGTTGGGAAGGTGCCTAGAGCTGGAGGGAAAAAAACCCCAACATAAAATAGGAAGTCTGTTTTTACATTTAATTCCTCCTGGGTTCAGAGCAGGGGAGTTTTATAGCATCTACATAGTGGAATCCATATTCCCAGGTGGGAGCAACCTACAGGTCCACTCTAGTCAACCTTCTCTTTGAAAGTATTTCCACACTAGACAGGCCCATGAACAGTTCATGGGCCCTTTTGTCACACTCCACATTATTCATAGCCCAGTGCCACTCTGCTGTCATCTCTGGCACACAGGGATGGCCAGACCTTTGATTTCAGAGACTGCTGCAGGGCATCAGTTTTCCATCCAGATCATGCACATGCATTGTACTCACGCTCCTTTACCTGTCTGATTTTTTTTTTCCATTCCCAAAGTCTTCCAAGCCCTTCCAGTGCCTCCCCTTCTTTACGAAAGGCAGGAGTCCTGTGCTACTCCAGTTGTTGGACACATGGCACTTGTCTGCAGCTTTTACACAGGTGAGAACTCACTGCAATTTCCTACACCAGTTTGGTGCTGTGGCACAGCTTTATCCTGAGCTGGGTGTTAAGACTGACATCAGGCTTGGTGATGGCAAAATGATGTTGCCCATCGTCCCAGTACGGTATTTGCATATCAAAAGTACATGTGAATAAAGAGGTTCAAGAGACATTTTATTAGAGCAACCACAGAAAAGTAAAAAGTCATGTTCCTCTTCAGACACAGTCCAAGGCTTCTATACAGATGCCATCAAAGTGGAATTTCTTCTTCCCCTGCCCATTACTCTCCAGCAAAAATACAGCTGCAGGTATGTCTCCACAGGAGAACACTTATCTTCTGCCATTTCCAAACTCTGGGGGAACTTAAGTTTCTGAGGTTAGTTATATAAGAAAAAGGAAACTTGAATTTTATCTGCAAGTGCAAACTTAAACCAAGCAAACTGCTATTTGTATTTTATTTGCTCTATAAAAAGTCTTGGAATACAAAGAATTTTTAACTGAATATAAAACTCAACATTTTCTTTCCAGGTGTCCACAGAAATACTAGTTTAGTAGAAAATAAATATAAAACCTGCAAAATACCTTAATTTGGTTTTGCTAAGAAGCCCTCTTGTTATGAAAAGGATGGGGGAAAAGGGTGAACCAGTTTCTTTTTATTTCAAGCTTGCTGCTTTAATTCCATGTTGCATATAAAACAACAAACAAAATTCTAAGGAATGTAGAAACTTCCTGTGCCTACAAAAGCCTTAATAATACCACCCTGAGCTGAAGAACAATGGCACTGACATGAAAGGATTTTCATTTCTAAGAAATACCTGGCTAAATCAGAGTTCAGGAATACATGTATTCCATGCTCTTCTGAAGGGCTGATTTAGCACAGACCTCCTAACCCGAAATGTGCCTCCTCCCTGGGAGACTGAGCTGCAGCAGCTCAGGGCACCCCAGGTGAGAGTGGGCTGGAGACAGGGTGGTACCTCAGGTCTAGGTGAAAGAGGAGGATCTGCATGAAACAGAGTATTCCAGGTGTACTGCTACACTTCATACACTGTTCCTGGCTCACAAGGATGGGCTGCAGTCTCCACTAACTACAACTGGTACAAAATTTTCAGAAAATTCTCAGTTTAAAAAATGGCAAAGCCTACGTTTAATACCCACAGAGCATTAATACCCACAAACAAAACTGCTGCTTCCCGGGCTCTTTATTACTGCATCTTTCTGAGACTTGTATCCTAAAGGTTCGTTTTTCCAAATGGCATAACTTTGGCTGGGGATGAGGTCAGTGAACTCCCAGATTATGTACTGCCTATCTCTCCTGCAGCATTACAGGGATATGCAGATGCTCAGCACCTCAGGAATCCAGGCTTGCCATACAGCTAAAACAAATGTGCAGAGCATGAATATTACAATTACCAGAGAATTAAAAAAAAAACCTGTCTGCAGTCAAAGTAAAAATAAAACTGGGAAATTTCAAAATTTCCTGAGGTGCTCTTTTTGATCAACTAGAACTCTGGCTTCATTTCAATTTAGGCATTTCTTTTATAGTACAATGCAAAATACAAACTACATTGTGAATAATATAAAAGCTTTTTTCCAGATGGGAATGCCAGAACTTATCCATTGTTTTTTTTCTCAAGCATATTCTTTAGCAAGTATGATTTTATGAAGAAGTTAATCATCAGTGGAGCTGTATTCTCCAATGGAAAGGAGAGCTGTGTGGTTTTGATTTTTTTCTAATAGAAATTACACAGTCCTAAAATTTTCCAATTTTAAAGTTCTCTAGTTCTACTTGAAATTTCCCATTCTTTTTTACAAAACATTCAGTTATGCCCTTTATCATAATTCATAGTGGAAGTGTTACTCATGGTAAACTTGGGTCCACTCTAGGCTGCATGGTTGCTATATATTTTTTCATGGATTTGTGTATTTATGCAGGTTTTGAAATAAAACACATATTGGTGCTGATGGATGAGAAAGCACAAATGAAGTGACATTCTATAAAATCATCAGCTCTGGGGAGATGTTGAAAAGGCAAAGTTTGCTCATGTGTCAGAGTAAAAGAACTGATGGAGTGAAGAAGTGATAAGATGGAAGGTTTAAAACGAGAAGGTAAAAAGGGAAATTTTCCCACAGAAAGAATAATTAAACTGAATTCATTGTGAACAGACACAGTGGAACCCAAGAGGGTAACTGAACTATACACAGCTGGGATTCCACATATACATTCAGCTTGAAAAAACTGCTTCAGAAGTCAGGAAATTCAAAGGTAAGTGTCTCACAACAGTTTTTTAGGCATCTTCCTCAAAAAGATACTGAGCTAGATACTTCTTCTTAATATGCATTTTTGTTATTAATCTCTTCAATCTCAAGTATAAAACGTGCTGTGCAACATGACTGAACAAACATCACTGTGAAAAGTATTTCCCCCTGGTTTGAGTAATTTGAATTTGTAAGCTAATGTAAGTTTTTGTATTAAATAATGTACTGTGTGCAATTTTCTTTCTTGTAAAGCACTTTGAAGCTTTCAAAGGGCACTCTAGGTTCATAAATAATGTGGTGTTCTTTGCCAGAACTGTAGGGCATTTCTCATAAGTTCTGAATCTTCTCTGCCAGAATTGCAACATGGTACATGCCAAATCCTGCACACAAATGTTATACATATTGACAAATACAAAGACCAGAGGCAGGGCATTCCTGGATTTCTTAGAGAGAGTAGGGAAGGGAAAGAAATGAGAAGAAATAATGAGGGAGGGCAGAGAAAAAAGTCTGTGCATCATTTAAAAAAATAAACAACAAAAAAACAACCTCCACTCCCAAAACAACCTGTAACTTGCACTTAATTATTTTCAAAAATTAAACTGTTTGCTGCATGAAGCACAAACTCACAGTACCCAGAGCTGGGTCTCTACTTTTCCTTCAGTTATGGAAATCAGGCCTCTATTTCTTTAATAGCTGAAGATTCTCCAATGCCAGACGTTTGTAAGGGTGAGAACACCTGCAATCCCTGCTGCTCTGAACGCTCACTAACGTAAATGGAGAGGCAGAGAGCCAGGAGATGCAGCACAGTCAGGATCACCACTATTTAACAGGCTGAAAATGAATCCTCTTCTCCAGGCAAAATCAGCGTTTCTTATCCCCAAAGCTAGAGGGAAGAAACCAAGGCCAATGTTTATAAAGAGTGAACTCTAGCCTCTTTGCAACCTCTGCCACAGACAAGTGGGCTCCTACTTCTGGAGCCTGGAAGAGAAGGAGTGTAAAGCAGCAAGGCCTAGAAATTCCAACAGGCATTTGGCCACATAGGTTAGATTAATAAAGGATAGATACCAGGACTTTAATGTGTCTTTGGTTACCATTTTCTTGATTAAGCACAAACAAGTAATGTCAAACTTCCTCTATAGTTTGGACTGAAAAGCTGAAGTAATTCTAAAATTTTACCAATCCCTGACCTTCACTGAATTTCAAGAAAATAGTGACAACAATTATTCATCACTCAGCAACAACCAGCTAGTTGAAAAGTTACTAAAAGCTGCTTAGACATAATCAGGCCTTAAGCACAAAGACTTGAGAAATGTTTCCAAAATAAACTGATGTTAAAACTGAACTCCACATTCTGCGACACCAAATGAACGTTTTACTGTCTGGTGTCTTTTGAGGTGGCAAGAAACTACAGTAAAACCTTTGCTGTTGCCAGAATTACACTGCTTAGAGAAAAATATTCTGTGGGTTACCATTTGCTGCCATGATTTACAGAGATATGGTCTGTAGTCTGTATCAGTTTCATGGGGAAGTTTTAAAGGTAAAAAGCTTTCTGCAGAGTTTGCAGATTTCTGCATTAGTGTCTGTGTAGTTGCAAAGAGGATCAAGTGGTGCTGTGTCACAAGCTTTTCAAGGAAGTTTGCACATTTCTTCAAGTTCATCTCCTGCAAGGTGAGACTCTCCCCTCCGTTGCTCCTGTCTATCCAATAAAAAGCTGATAAACTGTCTAAGAGCAGAACACAGAGTGAGGGGTGAGTGCAGAACAGGTTTTCTAGAGAGTAGAGAGTGAGGAGTAACTGAGTGCTACTACTGCAGCTCACAAGGAAAAGCCTTCCCAGGCACTGCTTTATCATTTCTTCTGTCCTCTGCACCAGTCTGTGCTCAAGAATGGTGACCAGCCGGAGCATATCGAAGTGGTAATCTGTGTCAACAAACATGACTTCTACTTCCAGTCCTCCTTCTGCTTTGGGGGTGATGCAGCGGGCTATAAGGTGATAAAGCATCTCTGTTTTTCCCGTCCCTTCTGGGCCATGGAATTCAATAACATCTCCTGTTCAAAAACAATGCAGCACGTTGTCAGGTAAGAGCATTTATAGCCCAGAGTTGGTTTGCAGGGTTTTCTGAACTAATACTCACTATTCCACAAATTGGGAAATGCATTTTATTTGACATTCATAAAATTGTTTAAATCCGGGTTAGCATCTACCAAAAGATATTTCAGTTTTCAAGAAAGGCCTCTAAAGTGAAGTTAATCCACTGTGAACAAAAGTTGAAAACCTCTGCCAGCACCACTGAGGAGACTTCCATCTGGTTGGCAACTGGATTTCATCTGTGTCATTACAGGAAGACGAAGGCAGAAGAGGAAGCTGCTACACCGAAGTGACTAAGAAACCATCTACACCATGCACACACAATTAAGAAATTACAAAGTAGAGGACAAAAAAGAAAAAAAATTGACATATTACAGGTCATTTCACCTAGATGTCACATGCTGCAAGTCACAAGATTCCTACAGGAATCTGTAGGTGAAGAGAACACCAGTAAGGTTATTTGGCATATTTGGCATATTTGGTTATATTCTACTGTGGTGATAATAATGTGAAACTGCTTCTTTTGACAAGGGAGGCTCAGGGATTCCTTCAATTCCAGGCAATGCCTCTGTCTGAAGCAAAGGATCTCTGTTCATAAAAGGATTCAGCCTAATTACCTCATCCATGTGGGTCATAAAATACATATCATAAAAATTTAAAATGTTAATTAAAAACAGCATTACGCTTCATTAGGAAACCAGTTCTTTTGTTGGATGTGAATACAAGATACTCTAAAGCCTTATCCAAAGTCTTCTGATGCCTTGTATCAGAGCATGACTCCAGAAGAAGTTCATTTATTAGCTGCTTTTAATAAATTTCTAATTTTGGGAACGGGATTATTTATTTACGACATTTTGGATTTTATAGGCAGAAGGGTAACCACACGCAGTAAGGAGAATCACACAACTGTAATTGCAGGAAGGTGAGAGATTTCCAGGGCCTCGGCAAGTGCAAATGGTATAACAGCTTTCCATAGGGGGATGTGAGAGTAGAGAATTAACTGCAGCTTTCCTTAAACATGTTTGTGCCTGCCTGAGTTAACGGGGTTTTTCAAGGCACTGCTCAACTTCCAGAGGATGTCCTCATTCACAAGTGCCTATGTCAAGATGCAGTTTGGGATGAGGGGAGGAGGATGGTAGGGAAGAAACCAAGCTCTTCTCCCTCTGGAAGTGTTAAAAGCAATTTATGCCTGACGTGACAAGTCTGTCCATTTCACTGACACTCAGAAATATCATTTCTATGAATTTCTAATACTTTGAAATTTATTAAAAAGCTTGATCGTCTCCCTTACTAAGCTGTTCTGAATGGCTCCCTCACTTCTGAGAGGAAAGAAAACTACACTTCCTGGGACATAAGTGTTTATTTTCTCTTCCTGTCCAGAGGTCGCAGTGCCCAGCTCTGACACTTGCAGGCAGTGGCTCTGCTGTCACACACCCCGTGCCAGAGACATAACCACACCCTGGCAGGGTGAGATACCAGCTTGGAAGAACTCCTCCTAAAAGTGCTGGGTAGCTCATTCCCTCATATTTTGTCTTCTGAAGTATTTTAGAACGATTGCATAAGGCAGCTCTTGGTAAGGAACAAAGTGTATCCTTTGCCACTGGCTGTGGCACACAAAACTTCTGCCACCCTGACTGGCATTTCTGAATCCAGGCCAACAACTGAGCGGGGCCAACAGGCAACAGACTGCTTCACCTGCCTTTACAGCAAAATATGACCTGCTGGATTCAAAAGTGATTCTGGGAAATAAATGCTGCACTTTTTCCATTTGAAGGATGTCTGTGTGCTACAGAATGACACCGGATGAGTTTATTGGCAGAACTAATATAACTTATTTAAGTAAAAATTCTATGTTGAATGACAAAAATCATTCTCAGAGGTGGTGGTGGTTTATAAATGTGAACAGCCAGACAGCTAAGCACCCCTCAAAGTTTGTTCAACATTGCTGAAAGAGATACACAGCTGCCTTGTAGTTTGACCAAGACACTTGAGTTACTCTGAAAACAGTAACAGCTTGGACTGCAAGAAAACCTCAGGAGAGCCGGGGATTTCTGTGCCTTCCTGATTATCCAAGAGGCTGCCCACAAGAAGAACGGGTGCAAAACAGCAGCCATTTATAGCAGCATCTATAAATGTAGGGTTTCATTGAATTAGCAACCAGGCTGTTACACTAAGATAAGAAGGGAAATTCATTTCTCTGCATCAGAGAGGACCATGACACAGCAAAGGAGGAAGTGAGGCCAGCAACGTTTCCAAGAAGCCTCTGACATGCTGACAATGGGTCACAGAAGAAACTGAGTGATCAAGACTAGTATCATCCATTAATGTCCAAACAACTTTGAAAGGAGGATTAGTAAAAAGATACTGTCACAGGATGAGAACAGGCTGAGAGGCAGAGCTGGAACAGCACTTTAACGTGGAAGAAAGTTAATGGGATTTTTTTCTATTAGAAGGGGTGTTGGCAGACATTAAACATATCAGTAGATGAATGTTCCATTAGCTTGGCAAAACATGTAGAAGACAAACTAATTGGGTTAATAAAGACTTAAGTTTGTGAAGATTTAACAGATGGAGATGGATGAGCAGAATGGTTTCACATGAAATTCAGCACTGGTGAATTCAAGAGTTAGGTTTTAAGGAGCCCCCAACACACTGCCTGGCTCAGTGCAGCCTGAACTGGCCCATTATGGGCAGACAAAAGAGAACAACAGTCCACTCCTGTGAATGGACATGCAGGTTAAACTAAATGTTGCTGAAGAAATGAAACTATTTATGGAAGATTAATATATTTTAAACTGAAACACTGTGCTCAGTCCTGGTAATCAGTTTGGTGTTATGTCCCAAGTGAGAAGAGCCTCATTTTTACCCTGTAATCAATCCACCAGCAAATGCTGGTTAAACTATTTTCTGACACTGCAGATACAAACATGCTGTGGGAATACTCAGCAATAACTTTGTGTGTCCCCCATTGTAGGCCACCTTGAAGTTCCTGGGCTGGTCATTTACAATACTGTGCAGAAGCTGTCACTAATATTTATACCATTTGTAAGTGAAGTAGAAAGGCCTAATATTTATTCCAAATTAATATTGAGTGTCATGCAATTGGCAAACATCAGAGCCTTACACTGACACCCACACCTTCATGCCACTGGCACAGGGGAAATATGACTGGCAATAGTGGAAGATTATTGAATGCTTGTGTCACTTTTGCTCCATTCCAGGAGAGCTTAAATGGTATGTAATTAATGTACTTATGTGCTCTTAAATATGCAAGTCCATCATAATTAGAAGCAGTGGTTAGAGTATCACATTAATACCTATATTATACCTGTCCCTATTTTACAGTACCCTGACATGCAAGTTACAAACACTTAACTAAAATGTGACCTTTGGATAGTTTACTGAAACTTCATATATTTGTTCGGTTCAAATTCCATCAGAAAAAAAGAATAATTTAGGTCTTTGAAGAGCTTTAATCACAGCACTTTAGATGAAGGGCTGTTCAAGTATGGACTCCATGGGCAACATATTACAGAATTCCACAGTGACACACTAAAAGTCAAGTTCATGACAAATGGAGAGGTAGGCCTTCAACAGGGATTTAAGACTGAATAATGAGAACACACATCAAAATAACACATGGGCTCACATGAATACTGTGGTATTAAAAGACAAAGCAAAAACATAATAAAAGATGAAGTCCATTTTTATATATACAGCTAAAGAGCTGTGCTAATATGTTAGGCAGCTTCATTAATGTCAGCCAAAAAGCATGACCAATACGGGTAATAATTGATACCATTTGTGGGAAGCAGAAGAAAAATACAAGTGCCTCAAAAGCTCAGTGACTCTCTTGGCCCAGAGAAACCAGTGATGAATTTTAGAAGGTTTCCAGCCATCTTAGAACTGAGGTTCTGGAACAGCCTTCAGACAGACATGAACAACCTATAAAGCTTTAAAAGTAAAGCAGATAATTTGACGTGAAATTATGTAACACGACGGACTGCAGCAAGGGGAGTTAGCGATCCCCAAGAAAACGTCTTAAAATCTGTCTGACAAGTACATAACCAGTCCAGCCTCAAACATTTGTTTGTTGTGTGTAAAGTTGACTAAAAAATACCAAATATCCAGACTAAAAGATCATTTAATATTTATGTTTTGAAAAAAATACAGTAATATCTCATCTTCTAAAAAAAATTAAGAAATTGAGAGCCTTGTGAAGCATACACCAATTTTACTTCTGGCCCTTAATTCTTCTTGTGAGTAACACAGCAGTTTAAAAATGAGAGTCTTTAAATATTCTTCTTAACTCTACCTGCACTGGCTTAGCAGTATTTCTCCACCCTTTATCATTATTATGTCACATTGGAAACTTTCAGGGCAGGAATCATGTACTGCTAAAGCCCACGTGTTCTCTAGTACTGCAAAACAATGCACAAGGGGTCTCACAGTGACTGTGTTTGAAGAATAAGCATCATCTCTCATCCAATTATCCTGATTCTTTTTACTGCTTTTTCTGCTCTTTCTTCTGAACCTTCCATATTTGTGGGAATTCAAACTGCAGACAAGTGTGCTGCTAACCACTGAGGCCACATACTTGCCCTATGAAATCCACTCACTCGTACATCAGTTCCACAACAGAAGTACCTCACCACTGATCCTGACAGTTTGTCACTCATACACCTCTTTTCATATATGTTTTTAGTCGTGTGTAATCAGAGTTGTCTCTTCCATCGTGAAATTCATGACATTTCACACCATCTGGAAAATCAGTCTGACTTCCTGAAGAGTGTGTTAGTTTCTCTTTAGTTCACTAATTTCTTTTATTAAAATACCCAGCCTTGATCTTAAAATTTCTTGTACTGGTGTCATTGGAAGGTTACCCCATTTCTCCAATCTGAAATTCTCGTTCATTCACGGAAGGTCTCTATAAGCCACGTTGATCCTGACATTGTGAACTCATTGAACTAATTAGTACCTATGTCCATAATGGAATTGTTTATGAAGTTCTATCTAAGCATACTTAGGATTTTTCAGGTCAAGACTGAAGAGCTTGATGACTTGGCTTCATTAAAAAACGTTGTTTGTTCGTGCCCCTTATCCTAACTTACCCAGACAACTCTGTATCACTGAACTCTTTGCTATGTACTGAACCTCATGTTCTTTGCAAATTTCTGCAGTTATGACTTTGTGGTGGTTGTCTAGACCACTGATTAAAAAAACCAAACAAAGGTTTAATGACAGACTCTAGAACAAATTGCTGGGAAACTACTGACACTGACCAACGTGCTTGGTATTTACTCACCTACATCTGTGTTTTGATATGCATAAAGTAGATTTTAAAGCCTTTTTAATAGTGTTTGGAAGGGTGACTTTGCATCATCCTATTTTATCTAGTTTGCATTGAACTACATCAACAATTAAAATTCTGATCTAGGGCAAAGTAAATTTCTTGTATGCTTATCTCTGAGAATACTTTTACATGAACATTTTTCTATAAATGGGATAAAAACACATTTTTTACCATGAACAGGAGATCCTTCCTCAGCAAACAGATAAGGTTCGAGATTCTTCAGAGAACTTCTTCCCTCAAGTCGTGCAAGCAGCTTTTAAAGACAAGACAAAGAGCCATGCTGTTAACTTAAAATAATGGACCTCAGGAAACAAATTTAAAGGATTCTGAGAACTGACAGTTTTCCATGACAGTCCTATTGAAAGATTAGCCTGATTTTAAAAATGTTTTCATAAATACATATGGAAATGTAGTCTGGACTACAGCAACAGAAGGTCCCAGCCTTACAAACAAGGAATACACAGATTCAGTGGCATGAGGACTGGAGACATGAGGAAAAATGAAGTTTAAAAAGCAAAGGCTGAGCAGGGACATTAGTGAGAGGGACCGCCTCCGGTACAACACTGCAGCGCTGCCATTCCAAAGCACAAAGGGAAAGAACATCATTTGTAACAACCATCACCTCCAGAAAAAACACTGGCTGAGAGGTGAAACCTTACCCATCATCAATCCCCTGAGCCAGCCTCTCCCAGCATTTATAAGTAAAACTATGTGCATTTCACCTGAAAAGTTACACAGGACTCCTCTGGGCTACAATCCTATTATATAATAGTTACTTGTTCAAACAGAGTGTGGATTAAGAATGTTCAAAAGTAATTAGTCACCAGTGGCTCTACAAGAACCTTTCTAAAGCAAGCTTGAGTTTGTTAAGCAAGTTCTCCAAAGTCCCTCGTAAAGTAAGTCCATTGTAAAACTAATTAGTTCAAAGATCATAGACAGTTTCTTAAACTGAGAGGTATTTGCATAGCAAGTAGACAGGTATTCACAAACCCCGTGCTGTTAGTAGTTCTGGCACACTGTGTAAAGCGAGAATGAACATTTTCCCTGCTGCTGGAGCTGTTATTCCCCACATGGATTAGCACACATGAGAAAGGCCTGTTGGGATGCTCAGCATCACCAGAGCACCTGTCCTGGTGACAAATACTACATTCTCCAAGACACCCAGCTGTCATTTGAAGATCTGAGCAAAACAAATCCTGTTCAGTTTCATCCCATCCTCAAGACCAAAAAAGCAGTGAGCAGACAACTTCAAACAACTGCTGCCTTCTCTTGCTCTCCTCCTGGTCACATCCATGCTCTGAATGATCTTAAAAGTTCTTTGAACAGTGGTGTGTGTGTGTTTGCCTTTAACAGTAAAATGAAACTCCATTAAATGGTTCTGAATTTACTTCAAGTGGTCACAATGGGAATCTAAGTGTGACATTTTCACTGACATTTTAAAAGTCCCTTCCATTAACAAAATGTCAATGTGTTTGCCTTGGCCTCTTCACACGTATCCAGGAGGGTTTTCTGACTTGTCCTCTGAAGGGCCAATAAAACACTTGAATTGACCTTGCTCTGGAGCAGCAGCCCCTCCCATTGCATTCACACATTTGTGCAGCACGGAAAACACACGGTGAACAACTGGGAACCAGCAGGGTTCCGTGATGCGGACAAAGCAAAACTCCAGATTGACATATGCACATAAGAATACAGGAATGCAACTTGGGGCACATAAACTAGCAGCTCTCAACTACCAAGAGGGTCCGGGCAGACCCTACATGTGCAGCTCTTCTGTGCAAGCAGCTGCCAGGGCCTGGCCTGGCCAGCGGCGAGGAGAGGCTGTGCCCACGGGGGACAAGAACCAGGAAGCTCTCACCCGTTCGTGGGCAGTGCAAGTTGGGAGACAGAGGAAAACCACCACAGGCTGCCACTTTCTGATGCTCTTCACTTCTGAGCAGAGGAAGCACTGCTGTGGCACTCAGGGATAACAGGGGCTCAGTGATGGGCACTGCTGGGGCCAGCAGCCACAACTACTGCTGGCCTGAACACACTGCTGCAGCCTCCTGCTCCTGAATTAATTTGTACATTAACAGATATACCCTCTGCAGTTTATTTCTTCTGGAACAGTGAGCCCGTGTCTCCTCTTAGACTATCAACTCTTTAAGTTTACTGAGAGAGCTCTGGAAACACAGAGCAAATTGATCGCTGTCATTTAAATATGAATCTGCCGTTATTTAGATGACAAATTTATATATTAATTTTAAATAACTACAGGTGCTTTCTCTGAGCACTGCTCATGTAGGTAATTTATGGTAATTTGCTGATGATAGCGCACCTGTGTTTTTCTCAAGCTTGTATTTACTTCCGAGTTCTGAAGCAGAATCTCCAAAGGCACTTGCCTCATTAGTGCCATGCTGGGAGCAACAGGGTTCCTGGCAGAAACAGCCAACAATTTTCCTTCAACTCTCACCAAGGTTTGTCCACACTGCAGCAGAAGTGATGGCAGCAAAGCTGAGATGAGCACACCACACAGGCATCCCTCACCTCTGCCCACATTACAGCCAGGGACAGCACGGGCTGTTCCAAAGGGAGCAAGAGCCACGCTGGCTCTGTCCCAGGGCAGGCATTCCCATTTTGCCTCCTCACTTGTGCTGGGAAATGGGAGGGGGAGAAATCTACAGCATGTCGAGGGTAATCTGGAGGGTGGATGTCAGGCACCCCAAGCTTTGTCACAATGTACAGAACACAGCAGTACAGCACCACTGGAGAGAACCTTGGAGAGGGAAGAGTTAGAAAAAAAATCCCAAGTCGATTTCAAATCCCATTTTAGAGACTTCAGATTCTATAACCCAAGTGTAGGTGTTCATCTCTTCCTCCATAAGCCTCTCTTCATCTTTGTTTTTACACAAAACACCACCCTTTAGCAGCCTGACAGGGGCAGCTCCTCACTCTTAGGTGTTCTTTGAAAATGTAATTATGCCAGCAAGAAACAGCACAAATGTGCAGTTGCGTGTAGAGAACAAGCTGTACAGCAAAAGTTCAGCAGCAGCTGGGTTAAATGTCATTAATGACAAAGCTGATGAGACTCAAATATTTCAGCTATGCCTTTTATAATTTATCATCCTTTTCATAATCAAATATGCATATGAACAGTCCTACTGACTAATGCATGTTGCTACTCTGTTGGTTTCAACAGAGCTGTGCATCAATGGAAGCACACACGTAGGTCTTGTCAGCAATGAGAGATTACTTCATTAAAATGTTAAAGAAATTCAAATTAAATACTCCAGCTCTGGTAGAGGCTGTGAGCTAACCTACAGGCTATTTACACATACAAACCTATCTCGAGTACTAGACAAAATTTAATTTTCAACCACTATAACCGCTCTGACTGAGCTTTTGTAAACTTCGGGCATGAAGACATATGCAAGCTATTTATCATTACTTTTATTGTGATATGCCAAAGGTGTTCTGCAAGAAGTTCTAATTTGTTGTATTAATTATATTCAGTAATAAAAGCACAATACTGCGGTCTCAGTATAACTCAGCAAAATCCGACTTTATGCATGAGAGTATTTAAAGAAGTATTGTTTTAAATTAAGTGTTTTCTGTTTCAAGCGCTTTTATCATTTTTTGTCTGGACACTGTACTCATACATTGACTTTTCTTAACCCATTGGTTGTCAACTCCTCCCTTGCTCCAGGCTGGATACCCACCCATTGCAGGCAGTTGATGCCATGCGCATTCCCCATTGGCACCACTCACGTGGACAAATAAATGCATTTACCCCTTGGACAAAGAGCACAGGCCACATCCTTAATTCCTGTCTATTTGCCAGTAGTGGACATCTGGTATTAATTATTTTTTTAACATGTCAAAAGGGTTTAAAAGCTCAAGTCCCACTAAAAACCACACAGAGCTTTAACAATAAATAAATACTAACACACTTTTCTGTTTTATGTGAACTATTCAGCATATTCTGGTACAGTCACACACAAATCTCCAAGCAATTAAGTTGCTGATTGCAAGTGGAAGTTTCTAACAAATAAACCATCCAGAAATGAAAAAAAAAAAAAAAAACCCAAAAACA
>WBMY01018428.1:69918-112423 GCA_013397315.1 Donacobius atricapilla
GGTGGAGCCTGCGGGCTGCGGAGTCGCGGGTTCGAGTCCCGCCTCCGGCCCAAGGCGCCGCCGCCCGCCGGGCCGGCCCTGGAGCGCGGCTTCTGGTGCGTTGGACGCGGGAGAATCGCCGAGTTAAATGGGTTGGAAAAAGCCTCTGGGGCCATCGAGTACAAGTTATGATCGAACACACCGTGTCAAGCAGACCACGGCATTGAGTGCCATGTCCACTCTTTCCTTAAACACTTCCATGGCCGGTGACTCCACCACCGCCCTGGGCTGCCCATTCCAGTGTCTAATCACTGCTTCTGAGAATAAATTCTTCCTGGTGTCCAACCTAAACCTCCCCTGGCACAGCTTACAACCATGTCCTCTCACTGTGTCCCGAGTTTCCTGAGAGAAGAACCTGACCCCCACCCGGAGACAAGCTGTTTATTTATTTTTGAGGATTTGTCTTTCCATAGGTGTGTGGGTTTTTTTCTGCTCCTGCTGGAAATGGGCTGCTGTGACTCAGGGGATGCTCCTTGGTGACACTGGGTAGCTGTGACTCAAGGGAAGCTGGTTCGCGTGGCTGCGATTAAACTCTTGACGCCTGCGAAACTGCTCTTTGCCAAAGTCAGCTATCAATTATGGCTTAAATTAAAAGGGGTCTGGAGTGTTTTTAATAAGTCCTTGGAATGAACTGGGCTTGCATGGTGTGTGATGCTCTGAGGCAGGAGCTGATGGTCAGTGGCTTGGGCAGGTCAGCAGCTGTGTGTCCCTGTGGTCAGCAGCAGGACCTGCTCCTCTGGACGATGGCCCATCCTCTGCAATTGTGCAACGTGGGCAGGCAAGAGGGATGGGCACAGGCAGAACACGGCAGAACCTGTTTGTTTTTTTCCACAGGCTAAATGCAAAACCGGCAGGATAAGAATAGCAGCTCCCAGTATCTGCATATCAAAGATCAGTAATGATAGCATCCCTTTGGGTCTAGCGAGGTTATAGGTGATACTGCATGTCCTTACAGATAGGAGGAGAAACTGGTGGTGAAGTTCTCTGCTTCTTCAAAGAAATCATGTTTATCTATAAAAAAGAGTTTCTACTAGCAGTCACCACAATAGAAAATCTAACCTCAGATGCAAGACATCAGCTTTGTTTACTCTTTCAGTTCTCTTTCAGCCCAAATTACACAGCTCCAATACAAAACACTCTGTTGCTGCCATTTACTAACTCTAGATGGATGCCATCAAAAAGATTTAACTCAACTTAAACTTCTAGTTTTGGTGTCCAGTCCTAATTCTGCTCATTAAAGTCCAGAAGGGAGATGGTTGTTCTGCATAGCCTGTGTAGTCTTTGTTGTTTTCTGTGTATGGATACACATCCCAAATTATCAGGAGCATGGAAGGTGGTTTTCTGGTGAGAAGGACTTGGATGGCCATGGGGAGGACGCAAAAATGCAGCTATAATACTTTTGGTTTCATTGTATTGAAGGAAGTTTCTGCTTTGCATTTTGGAAGAAGTCAACATAAGGGACAGAATTTTAAGAGCTGTATGTCTGAGTATTCTTGCAGTACCTCAGTGGTCTGGGCCGCAATCTCTGGAATAGTTTAAAAGCTTTGTTAATTAGTAGTGATTGCCCTTGAAGCTGACTGAGGAGTGATCTAACCCAAGAGCACAGTGGACTCGCTGTGACAACAAAGACAGTACTCACTGCATCAACCACATGATTTTGTTTTTTTATAATTATAGGTTCTTTGCTGCTCTTGTCCTCTAATTAAAGATGTTGCACTAATGTTTAAAAGGTGATTGCTCCTTGAATTTAGAGCCATAAAATGTACAGCACAGATGAATGCCAGTTGACTGAAGCCCACTCCTATCTCATCACTTACCATTGTGAGTGTCCCAGTAGGGTTCTGTGGGAGCTCTTCTACTGCACAGCTGAACACAGCTTTGGCAGTACAGTCTAATGCAAAATGAAGCATCACAGTTCAGTGGAGATCAAGCAACAAATATTTGAGAGAGAGGGTAAAAACCTAGAACTCATCTGAGCAGCAAAAAAAAAAAAAAGAAAAGGATATTAAGGATGTTTAATAGCTTGAAATAGTTAATACATAATAATTAAAAATGTGTAAATCAAATATACTGGTCACCTTGATAGGCAGATTGCATGTCAGCAGTCAGCACTGCTGGCATCTTACCACATTTTGTAATATTTTATGAAAGCTATCTATGTATTTCTCATAGCTCATCTTTATTTTTTTGTTTGTTTGTTTATTTTTCTGCCTGCATGGTAAACCTCTTCATTGACCTTGCCTCTTAGGGGAAAAACAGTACATAGGTAAGGAGAGAAATTCTTTGCCATTGGTTTCAGCAGAGCAAGGATTTTAACTGCACCCTCTATTTTTTGGACTTCTGGTAGGCTTATTTATTTATTTATGTGTCTTTATTTATTAATTTATGACTCATTCTTTCATATTTTTCTGTAGCGTTTCTGAGTGATAGTGAACAATCCAGGAGTACAGGATCCCACCCACCCCTCACTCTTCCTTCATAAACAGCAGAATCCTCCTTAAAGCAATACAGCTCGAAGTAGCTCATAGTATCCAGGGTCTCCACGCCCCAGCACACCTGTTTCTACAGGCAGAAAATTAGTGTTCCTTTGTTTGGCATGAGGGGAGCCTGAGGGGGCCCCCGGAGCCACAGCACTGCTCTTGTAGCAATTCAGCAGCAGGAACAAGGACTTTCCTAATAGCAGAAAGATCAGACTCTAGTGGTGAGCAGCTCTGTCTTTATGAAATGTGTATTTCCCTTTCCTAATCTTGATTTTGAACATCTCCCACATGGGATCCTGTATCTTCCACTGCATGTGTTTAAGACCTGCATTGTTGCAAGGAAAAATGACAGTGCAAGAGAGGAAGGGATTTAAAGTGGATTTGCAGCCCTGAGCAAAATTATTTTTTTATTGTATTTTTTAAAAATTATTTGCTTATTCATACATTCACTATTGTTAATTTCAGCCAGCAGACGGAAACTGGGAGGGGTTCTGGAGAAGGAAGGACTAGCTCAGATGCCCCTGGGCTGTTGAGAATCTACTGTATATATAAAAATTTATTTTTAAGATGCAAAGTCCTAAATTTAAATTGCCAGTTGGCCTACAATAGTCTCAAGAATTACAGTTTAGATGGCAGTCTAAAGAACTAACACCCTGTCCTGGAACAAGGCCTGAGGTAAAAGCTTAAACAAAAGGGGAAAAGCATGAAGAAAACCAGTGTTGACAAGAAAGTTAGATTGTGTGAGGAAGTTTGCAAAAAAACACATCAAATTTTTATATTTAATTAAGTAATACATCCATCCAGCTAGTTTAGAAACTGGAATGTAAATGCTCCCTCCTTTGGATGGTTTTTTTTTCCCAGTCACAGAGATTTTGCTCCAACATAAGCTTTATAATTTTCAGTGTATTGTCACTTAATGTTCCCTCACAAGATTTGTGTGGGTGACATTCCAGCACGAACCAGCTCCAAACAGATCTTCTAGCTTGAAAACAGTTTGTTCATATACTTGAACTAAACTCTTTCAGTAAAGTCAGTTGTTGTTTTCCTAATGAATGTCCAAGCTCTTAAATACCTTCATTCCAGAGGTGAGAAACTGAATCTTCCAAAAGTCATTACAGAAAAGAATCACTCCCAGAAATAAAGCAGAAAAGTTTCAAGTTGGGCCTTATCTCCTCCTTTGTGTAGTAATGCTCAAACCCCAAAAAGTTTATCAACTAAAGACCATCTCAAAGTTGTAAGCAGACCTAAAAAGGATTAATAACAATAACAGAAGTAGTAGTGATAGTAAGAATTAAGACTTAAAGTATGTGTTGAGTCTCCATGTAGTGAACGCCATCAGGTTAGTTGCAACCTCTCTGTTGTGTGACTCCTCCAGTGTCATGGAACTGATTTCAGCCTCACTGTTCCAAGTTTCTCTCAATGAGTGAAGTGATCTGTCACTGGGTTTTATTAGATTTTTGCTTTTATTTTTTAGAGCAGATGGCTGATTCTTTTTACCTGGAGAGCTGCCACTTTCTTTAGATGCATTTGGGCTTTATGGTAGTCTAATTTATCTGTTTATTTGAGAAATAAGTAACCTAAATTGCAAATGTGTTATAATTACACTGACCTCAGAAAAGCTGATAGATTTCCTGAATTTTGTTGAAAAAATAAAAACAACCCCACAAGGAGCAGATAATTTAATCCACTGGTAGCTGGACTGCTAGCCATGAAAAAGCAAGGCCAAGTCTTTATTAGTTCTGGCATCTGTGATCATAGACTCATAACATGGTTTGAGTTGGAAGGGGTCTTAAAGCTCAACTGGTTCCTGTCCCCTTGCCATGGGCAGGGAACCTTCCACTAGACCAGGTTGCTCAGAGCACAATCTAACCTGGCCTGGAATAGTTTCATGGCTAGTTGCTGGATATTCTGCTTTGCCTAGTTTGCAGACATACATCAGAAATAAACTTGCTCAGTGTAGCCATTCACCTGTATTTATGTCTAGGTTTCTTATTTGCCTTTCATCACCTTGTTTTCCTGAGCTGGAATTACTTCATGTTTGTTTGTACCACATTGTCCTTTTCCTGCAGCCACTTCTGTCCTGCCTGAATGATTCTGCACTGGCTCACTGCAAAGTTCCCAGATATCCCTTGCTTGGACTTGGTTTGTATTGGTGACCCAGCCAGGGGTATTTTCTCACTTGTCTATAGGCACAGTTTCAGGTTAGCAATAAGTAAGTAAGGCTTACAGAGAACAACATGTGATTTGTAAAGCCACTTTCATAGCCAGGGTGAAATTCCTCTTTGAATACTTGAGCTCTGACCTGCAGACCATAGAGGGAGAGGGGCAGAGGTCTTGTGTTTGACCTTGTGAACCTCCCTCTCTGCTTGTTCCCCACTGATGGGAATAAATATAAATTTTGCCTCAGTCAAACATGCTTGTGAAAATGTCCTCTGCCTTCTACAGTGCTGTTCAATGAAGTATGAATGATCTTTCTAAATTCTGCTCCTGTGGGTTACCTTTTGCTTGAGTGTTGATGCCCTTATAAGCCCCAGGTTTTACAAAGAATCCATGCAGGCACCATGACCCTGGTGAAGAATTCACACAAATCCTAGGCCTGTCAATCGGAGTGAATCAGGATCTTAATTAATTAGCTATTTATGCTCCCCTAGGCACACGCTAAAAAGGCATCCTCTAGTAGGGTAGTTGGCACTAAGCTCAAGCTGACTGGTGTTTCTTGGTGAAAACAAACCACAATTTTCCTGTGTGGTACAAAGAACTAATGGTACATTTCAAGTGGGCAAGAAAAATAGCTGTATAATCCAGGCCATTTATTTTTTTTTTCTTTTTTATTTCCTTTTTTTTTAAACTGACTAGGGAATCCCCATTTTATCCTTTTTACACAAATTTAGCATTAAAGTTTCTGTTTTCTGTAATCCCCATGGACCTCCTGTCAGCGTGGAATATACATCTATTTCTTTTCTTTTTGATCTTAACACTTGTAAGTAATAAATAATTGATTGCCCAAGGAATTCTGGGAATATATTCAGCCTTAAATTGAGCACTAAACTATTTGCAAATGTGCTTAGGCACTAGCCCAAAAGCTACATCAAAGGAATGTCAATGGATGTTGGGAAGTGAAGTGCCATCATATGTTGGAATTAGGAAGCATAAAATATAAGTAGAGCGATAACACTGTCAGATCTGCTGCCAGTAGTAATAGACAAAGGTATGTTTTTATAGAAGGCTATAAACTGTTGTTCGAGCTACATCAGACCTTTACCTCACTCCAGACCCTATTCAGGGAATGCCTTGTTTTTGATTGTTGTCCTAAAACTGGGACTTGACAGTGCTGTCATCCCAGAGATACCTAAAGCTGAGCCTGAACAGTCTGTGAGCTCCATCTGTCAGAAGGATTTGGGGTACATTTACTGCAGTCACTGCCCATCTTTGGCACTGCAGACAGGTTTTCTGTGGCAGTCTGATTTCACCATGGCTCCAAGCCCCCACATAAGCTTGCTCAGTGAAGTGACCAAGTCTGTCCTACTGTGGGTAAACTGTAGGGTCTGAGCTAACCTCATTACACCTGCACTGCTGTGCTTCCAGCAGAGTCCTATCCCAATATCTCAATATCTGTGAATCAATTTAGGTTTTATGTGATGTTAGCCTTGCCACTATTCCTGAAGCTCAAGTCTGCTCCTCCTGGAGCACATTCTTTGGGAATTCACTTACAAACACACAAATGACAAGATGGTAATGACAAGGAAGAGTGAGGATGGATTTATTTACCAAAGGTAAATTGTTCTTGACCAGCCTGGTCGCTTTTTATGGTGAAATGACTGGCTAAAAAGATGAGAGGATGGATGTAATACACTATCTCTTCAGTAAGGCTTCTATAACATCCTTACTCTGGAAGATGAGGAAGTACAGGTTGGATGAACAGACTGTTAGATCAGTTGAAAACTGACTGGACGATGAGGTTTGAAGAACAGTTATCAACAGCCCAAAACTCAGTAGTTGTGTACCCCAAGAGTAGTGGTGTTCAATATTTTCATTGTGATCAGTGAGAATGCAAATTCTAAAAACCTGTGTGTGATGCTAAACTAAAGGAAATGATTAGCACCCTGAACAACAGAGCTTCAGTCCAGAGGGACTGAAAACACCTGTGGCTTATACCTTAAGACATTCAGTAAGGTGTGTGAAGCCTGGTACCTGGAGCAGAATAACCTCACGTAGCAACACAAACTGGAAACTTATTGTGAAATGTGGAAACTTAGAGCAAATTCGAGGGCAAGGGCCACAGTTTTCATCTGGGGAGATTGAAACTGGACATTAGCAGAATTTCTTCAATAGGAGGACAAAACATTTTTTTGAAAGAGTTGTGAAATCTTGGTCCTTGAAGATTTTCAAGGTTCAGCCAAGTAAATCCACGGCTGGTTTGATTTATAGTTGGTGACACTCTGGCTTTGAGTGGGAGGTTGGCTCAAATGGCCTTCAGCAGATTATTCCTGTTTCTCTGATTCTGCAATCCTTATTTCCACACAGCAGCTAGAGGAGTCTGAGATGAGTTTGCCTGCCTGGGTCTGTAGGGTTTTCCTTGCTTAGGATTGTCTCAGAAGTTCCAATCTGAGCAAAGTAGACATCTGTGGCCATGGCTATGGATCAAAGATGGCTTTCCAATTGCTTTTTCAGAGCCTTTTCAGTCTCCTGGTACTGTGGAAAGCTGCATTTTCCATGATGGATGTTACATCAGCCTTAGAGAGTCTCTTGTGTAAGGCAGCTGGCAGCACCTGCTGTGAAGTTGCACATGTGGAGAGTTGCAGAGAACATCCCGCACCCTGGCATGCTTGTAGCTCTGTCATGAGGATGGAAGATTGTCATGGGAGCAACACAGAATTGAGTCAGTCAACAGTTTAACAATCTGTATTTCTCCTATCAGAGAATAAAGTCTGCCAGAAAACAAGAACTTTCTTGTGGACTCTCTCAGCTGAATAAAACCAGGTTGAATGGATATCTCATCCTCAAAATCTCCAGGTAGAAGTGTTTTGAAAGTTGCTGACACATCATAGGTAAACAATTTGAGTGTGAAAACTGCCCCATGAAACATTTTTTCTGATCTTAACATTAAGTACGCTGAGATATTTGAATGAAAGGAGGCCACAGTTAAAATGAAGGATTTAAGAAATGCTCTTGTTAGCTCAGCTCACTGGTGAATTAAGTACAAGACTTTGCTCTTTGGGTTTTGAAATACTGAAACTCCCCTAGGATGGGAAACCTCTTCCTACTGGTTGTTACAGAAAATAGCCATCTAATATTGTTAGGTTAGATGGCTTGTCTTGGCCTGGGAACATTATCCTGTGTTTTGGTTTCTTATATTCCTATATTGTGTCCCGCCACTACTGAAAAAATTCACTTTGGGATAAGTAGCATTTCTCTAATTTTTAAATGTATTCACTTTGCTTGTGTTTATACCTATTTCAATGCTCGATTTTCTGTACTTGCCCTCACAATAAACTGCTGATAGAAGTGTCCACTGAAGCAGCACATTTGTAAGGCAACATTCAACTGTATCTGCAGAATATTAATTCTCAATAAATAATTTGAAATAAATATATAAAAATATATAAATCACTTTTTTTTTCCCCATCAACTGTATGTTCTGTGTACTCACATAAGCAGTGATGGCCTGAATCTTCTGATGATGCATGTTCATAACCAACTTGCTGAGGTATAGGTTACAAAAGGAGTTCCTCTTACAGAAATGCTTGGGAAAAAAGTTAGAACTGCAATTTAGTAATGGTAGTCTCTGGGGGGAAAAGTATGTGATAACATCCTTTCTCTGCAAATGGGGTTTTCTGACACACTTTCTCAGCTTATGTAGATCATGGAAACATGTTCATCTCTTTCACTGCCATAATCTGTGATAATCACTGCAGTGGGGAACAGTGTTCTATTGAATCATTAATCACTTCACTAAACCACGCCTGAGTAATTTAAAATTTTCAATGTGCAGGCTAAGGTTGCAATTGCCTGATTGCTTTAAAACAACATAAGCCCAAGCTGCTCCTGGAAGTTGTGAACCCTCTCTGGGCTGCACATTCTCGCTGTCTCCTTTGGGCTGTGCTGGTGGTTGTGCACTGAACCAGGTCAGCCTTGCAAAGCTGCTGGGACGTGATGGAGGTGAGAGGAAGGATGGTACCTCAGTTTTGGTGCTCAATTCCCTAGTGCAGAGATGGCATCATGAAACCAGAATTCAGAGAGGCCAGGCCATGCCTCTCTATTTAGGTTGGCAAAAAGTGACTACAGGTGCAGGGAGACCTCAAAGCACTGTTAAATCTCAGAAATTAATTTATCCTTTGTGAGATATAGTCCCAAAAACAAAACCTGGAATTCTGAAGCATGCAATGAAGCAATCAGAAGAAAATACCATGTTACCAGACCACCTGGAGGTGATCCAAAATGTTTTTTGTGCCTGATCCAACACAGGGCAGTTTATACCCTTTCATTTGTGAGGGAACTGCAATAGATCCATAGGCTAAAACAATTTCTGGATAAATTCTCTGATAGCAGCAGAATTTCAACAAGAGTGATTTCACACATAACAATAGCAGCAACAAGTGTGTTGCAGTGCTTCCCCAAAGACCTGCATGCCAGCACTTGCTTGGATTGATCAAACAGATGGTCAATAGCAAAGGAGATGATCTAGGACAACTTGGAAAGCTGGGAAGTCGTAGCAGACTTCTGGGAGATGCACAGCTCATGACCATGGATTTTTGAGAACCTCTCCATGTCCAACAGGTATTCCAGAAGTTAATTGAAATGTTAACAATTACTACAAGGATCCTAAGCAATAAGAGTTTCTGACACCTCACAGCCATCAACAAAGGTCCTGGCTTTCCAAGAGACTTATCTGTATCTATGTTAACTGGAAAATCTGCTTCTCAGGATGCTGTTGTAGAAGGAGAATGGGTCATGGAAATATCTGCAAAATACCTGCATCACTTAAGTGGAATCACTGGTCTTACTGGTACTGAGGATGCTGAGAGCAAAGGACTAGGAAAGAATGGGGCTGGTTTGCAACAGAGGGGAAATGGGGGCTGATGTGGTTAGGACTCTGAGATTAACACCACAGCTTCTAATTGAACATGACAGCCCCTAATATTGCTGGGTTTTTTTCTGAAATTAAGGATAACAAGGATAATTTAGAAAGTAACAGAGTTATGGGAGCCCAGAAAAGCTCTTGCCCCACAATCAGGAGGCTTCAGCAGACTATTGTGTTTTCCTGCTCTTCTGAAGTGAACCTAATAGCTCCTTCAAAAATAAAATAAAATACTCAGAACCTTTCTCTCTGTTCCCTTTTCCCTCTTGCCATTGGCAAAGCCCCAACAGGCCAAAGCCTTCACAAAAGTAATCCCCAGCCCCACAAATTAATGTAAAGAGTAGCGAGGAAATAAAAAATAAAGGCATAATTTGGTTGATTTTACCCATTATTACAGCTGTAGGAGCAAGTGTTCTTCCTGCTATCAAGAGGTGAGGTGCCTCTGAGAAGTTAAATAAAGCTGCCTTAGGAGCAGTGAAAGGGAACACAAATAGGTCAGTTTGCTTTCCTTGGAAGCAACTCTGCTCATGTTTTAACACAGACATAAATGGGGGGCCTGGAGAATGAACAGAAAACAGTGCTGATAAATTTGAGCAGTTGTGGAAGTATCTTTTGGAGGTGGAATTCAGACTTTATCTATATCTTCAGTATTGCCCTCTTTCTCTCGGGACCCTGTCTTGGAAAAAATGCCACTTCACATCCAAGGGAATGAGCAAAAAAAATTATTTAAATCACTAATTTCAAGCATCTCTGCTTACATATGACCATGCATTGACCTCTATATGGCTTAATTAACTATGCCACCAGTTTCTTTTTTCATTTTATCACCTTTTATTTTCAGTCCTTTTGTCCTTATGGCACGTTGTCTTGCTGTGCCTTGCCTGTGGGATATTTTAGTCCAGGTAGCAGCCACGTGCTCCTCTCCTCACTGACAGCTCTTTGACTTGTGTCCTTTCCCTTGCTCCCACTTGTTCCTCAGTGGCAGCAGTGACTTGGCACAGAAAACGATGCTTGGAGGATTACCAGAGCACTGTCTTTGCAGGGGCAGCCAGATGTTGACCACGGCAGGAGAAATAAATGCCCATTTTCTTTTTCTCAGGCTCGCCCATCCCATTTCAGTTAAACAGGAGGTGAACCAGGCCCAGCCAGTGCTTCAATGCCCTGCTGACATTCTCCAGCTGTGCATTCCTTATCTGCCTCTGTTCTTTATTTCCCTCCCCACCTCCGTTTTGAAGGATGAAAGTAATGACAATGTGGGATTCTAAATATAACCGAGCCTGCAGGTTCTGTGATTGTGCTGTGGGCTGTGTGAAATCCGAGGCAACAGAATGCCTGCTTACAGTGTTGCTTTAGGTGAGAATCTGTTCAGTGCCCTAAGACAAGGCTGGAGATATACAAAAGCCCAAAGGCCAACACACTGAGGGAGATGTTGACAGTGGTTGCCTGAAACCCTCTGTCTGTTACAGGTAATGTCCCCAATGGAAAATGATGCATTCAGTGGCAGATCTCCATTACAGCAAATTAGGTATTTGCCAGTACATAAAGATTCATCAAGTAAAGCATTTCCGGGAGTGAGCACATCCATCCTCACAAGGGCACCCCAGGAGTACTTGATCCCAGTGAGGGAGTTATTTTTTCAGGCTGCAGGCCTCAGAGCTGAAGAAGTCCCTTCTGCTCCCTCACCTCCTCCTACTTCCAGCCACTTCTTCCCACTCTCTTACTCCTCCTTCTGCTACTCTGGCACAAGCATTTGGGCATGTGGTGAGGTGCAAAGGGAGAGCTAATCTGACTTAAAAAACTCTGGCTGAAAAAGAAGAGGTGGGGGGTTATCTAGCTCAGATCCCTGCTCTGATTTATTTACAGCAACCTAGGAGGTACAAGGAAGAACAATGTAGGAGCAGGGACTCCTTCATCAGACAAAGCTGCTCAAAATAATGTTCATCAGGCTATGACAAGATTTCCTTTTTGTGATGACTCCTTCCTGCCACCTGCAAGGAGACAAGTCAGCCCTGTGGCAGTTTGCTTGATGAGGATGGGGAGGAAATAACCTGCGCACAAGTGCTGGGTGCCAAACTGAGCATTAAAGGGGAATTTGGAAGAAACTGTCAAGCGATAGTCAATATCTATATTCTACTTTGACGTATAGTACAATTTAAAATAAAAGTTTTTAACTAGTGAAGCTCTTCATGGTTTGAACCTCACTACCTCCAAACAGAGGAACTACCATTTAGTTCAAAACACTGATGAGAGAAACCACTGGATCATTAGAGAACTCCTTTATATCAAGGAGTTTTTCATCTCTACTCCGAAACTTAATGGCTGATGTAATTTGTAAAATATCTTTCTATGAATATTTCTTGTTATGTTAAATGTTTTCATTGTGTACACAGATACATTTATATATATCTTCTTAGCTCCTTTGTTTTTCAGTCTTACTCACCTCTTGTCCTCTGGAGATAACTGGAGGCTGTAAGAGAGTGTTTTCAGTGAGTCAGTTTGAAAGTGACTCTGGGGATCTGAGGTTGCACAAGTGCCTTTGAAAACACAACCAAGGACTTGATATATCCAGTAGCTTCAGGCATTAGGTTAAAGTGAAATAATGCTTCAAAACTAATTCCTGGCCATCAGGCAGTGATTCCAAGTGAAGACAGATAGCTCAGAGGCTATGTCAGTGTGCTGGAGGCAATAACTCTCCTTCTGTTTGTAATGAATCTATGGGATGATGAAGCCTGTGGGCTGAGGAAGAAGCTCCTGGGATACATGATGAGATGAAGATGTGTCTGAGACCAGTTGCCGGACTTGGGACTGCCTGGGGGGTGTCTCTGTCCCTTGCAGATCAAGAATACTGAGCTCTAGGGAGGTAGGTAATGACAGGTGGACTCTTCAGTGGAAAAATACACTCACTGAGTGGGAACCAGATTCCTGCCTTCTGGAGGTGCTCATAATTAAGGAGTCTGATTGATGCTTAGCTTCTCACTGACCAATTGAATGCTGTCCTTTTTGCAGCTCAGTGAGCCCACTGTCATAGGAGATACACAGGAGTGGGGCTTAGCAGTTTATATTCCAGTGGCTGGAAGATCTTGCTAGAGAAATGGAAGCTGTGGAAGAGTCTGGATCTTTAACACCCTGGGAGTGTGCTGCAGAGACTGAGTTGTCATCTCCACCCGTGTTCAGCAGTGAACTCCTGTGTAAGGCTCACTTGGATATATACTAAGTTCATGTTTTATTTTACTTTTTTCCAGGGAGCTTTGCAGAAAGCAAAATTATGAGCCAGCCTTTAAGGGCTTACTATGTTTCTTTTTTTTCAGACCTCAGGCAAGGTTTATTCCAAAGCGATGACAAAAGTTGATATTAATGTATACACACACACACACACACACACAGGCACAGAGATATGTATACAATAAGTTCCTCTGGCAGTTATTTGGTACTGCAGTAAGTTGGCCAGAATCACTATTTTGAATTCTCCAAACTGGCTGATTTGCTGGTAATGTAAATGAGGATGATCTGACCTTCTGGCTATAAAATCAGCAGGCTTTTTTTTTTTTTTTTTTTTACTTAGTTGTATTTGAGAAGTCAATACAGAACAAGCCCCTTGTATTTTGCTTTTTTCAAATCCCAGCAGAAATGCTGGTGTCTGGGCTGTGGTGCAGGGAGATGACCCATGACATTGTCATCAGAAAGTGAATAAGGGTTCACAAAGTGATGATGCAGTGATGCAGTGACTGCGTCCCTGCAGAGTGCCTGGCAGACTGTGACTGATGGATAATCTTTATTGCCTCATTCTATGGAACTCTCAGCTTCTGAATTACATTAGAATCTTATATTTCATCTACAAAACTGTGAAGCAGATACATTTTTCAAACAGTATGAACATTTTTCTTTCCTATTTTTTCAGGCCAATTCCATAGCTTTCCTGAGGGAGCCAGAGTACCTGGCTAAGTGGAAAAGTAATAGTGCATCTGCAATGAATAGATAAGATAAAAACTTGCTCTATTGTAAAGGGTGCAGCTGCTTGATTGCATCTGCCTCTTTTGTCAGTGTGTGATTCCCACTTTCCTCTTGTTAGGCTTTGAGATTATTAGTACTGAATCTTCACCTCACTGCTTGCATCTGCTGATAGTCTTTCTTACTTTGAACCTCATGGTGTGATAGCCTGAGCTGCTGTAATGACAGATTTTTATGCAAAAAAACTCTCCACAAACAACAAAACAAAACCAGCTGAGGAAAGGCATGGCACCCACACAAGTCCCAGAGAAATACTTCTTTAGCTGCTCTAAAGAGTTGCTACAAGCCTTTCTCAGAGTGGGAGCATAGGCGAGAGGAAATCTGATATGCAAGATTCATGGCAGAGCGGCTGTGCATGTCTGCCTCAGCTGGGGGTCTGCTTGTAGTGTGGGTAAGTACATTTAATTTAACTTTGATCTGCTTTGCTGGGGCAACAAGCAGGGTGAAGGGATCAATGGAAGCGCCACCCACTCGGTTAATCAGCCCCAGCCCACTGCGCGCGGCTGCGCCGTCACGGCTTTGAGATACAAAGATTAGGAATGGTTTGCATATGTTTACAGGTGCTGCAATTGTATTTTCATTTCCAGTTGCAGAACAGACCTGTTGCACTATGGTATACATGAAGGTGGTGTGTGAAACCAGGTGTCCATAGACTTGAAAGTCTTTGCTTTTGCAAACGCTGATGCCGTGATATGGGAGACTTGGGACACGGCGGTTGCTTCTGTATGGCTGTAATATCAAAACATTTTGCTATTCATTGGCAAAATTCTCTACTTTGTGGAAAAAAGCCTAGTTTGTCTGCTAGTTGATAAATATTTCAGTGCCCCGAAAGAAGTGGAGCTGGATGCAGGGAGGTATGAGTGGAGATAACAGGAGCTGAGGGGGAAGCAGCAGGAAAAGGAATTTGAGAAAATAATCTTTGACCATATCAGAGAAGATGAAAATACTGCTTTGGGAAGATGGGTTTACCTTGATATGTTATGTAGGGAAATAATAAGTTTTGAAAGTGACAGAGCTTATATACCTTTTGCATAAACCTTCATGGTGCTTGAGGTAAAGAAGGAAAAAAAGGTGTAAATCAATGGACAATTACCACAGGTCACTCACTTTGCAGTGAGTGACAGCTGTTGGATGTTGGACCTGTGAACTTGAAATCAAAACAATCTCACACTCAGCATTTTTACTGCTAAATGGGTAAATACTTGCAGTTAGTTAAGTCCAACTAGAGATTCTGGGGAATTTTAATAGGCAAATGCCCAATAGAGATGTATTTGCTTGGGTTAGCAGTAAGGTCTAGCTCCAGTTTTTGAGAATATTTTTGTGGGAAGGCCTTGGAGAACGAAGCAGCCCATTTCACTGTTGGCAGAATGAATATCCCAGGATTTTCATGTAACTGAAGAAAATTAGCCCCTGGCCTCTGTGGAAGGCTAGGTTTCCACCTCCAATTACTGTGTGCCAGTACCAGCCTCAGAGCCCTTCTGGTGTGTGACTTGTTGCAACCTGAAAAATTCACAAGTTTTTCCTCAAAAGCTTTTTTAAAAATAGTTCTGCTGCTTAGGAAAGTTACACACACACTCAGAGAGATAGTTGGTCTAAACAGCAGGGGTTTAGGAGATGAAGAATGGCATGTTGCTTTTAATGGTGCTTCAGACCAGCTAGTGCCCTACTCCTGCAGCAAAGCTTGGTAAGACCCCATTTTGTGCCTCTGGGGCCGATCCAGTTTGGATGTCTGTGATTTTTGAACAGCTGTATTCAGCTACAATAAATGTTTTCTTAAAGCCTGATTAGATCAAAATGATGTTTGTGTTGTGTTTGACAGTGCTGCGGTGACTTTGAGAACCAAAGACTTCATCACAAAGAGGCTTCACTGTATCTCTGGTTTGGCTGATTAACAAATGCATTTAGTAACTGGAGAAATAAGTTGTTGCTTTGTTGATGTGTTGACTCATTTGATGTATTTTAGAAGAAAACAAACAACAAACTGCTTGTCCAAACGAGTCTACTGACATGTCTGCGGAGGTAGGCTGGGCTGGAGGATGTCGAGATCGTCTCATCAGATTATTGTGATCTCTTGTTTGCTTCATGGGCTGTATGAAGAAATCACTTCTCTATTACCATCAGGTCTTCTGGGCCCCAGAGGAGGTTTCATATGGCATCGTTGTGACAAACACATCTACACTTTATGAACAGCATGTCATGGGAAACTTAGCAAACCATGAAACTCCAGCAGGTTTGATATTGATAAAAACTACATTGCATAAAAGTTATCTGAATGGTATTTTAATGACTCAGCCAGTAATAGGAGAAAATATTCCATTCGGTGCACAAGAGATGAGATGTGCAGCTGTCAATCCAGAGTAATAGAGGCTCAGTTCAGTTTGCAGGTGATTTTATTTAAGGATGGGACCATTGGACAGGAGGTTCAGCACACACATATGGGTGACACACTTCTTAGAGCGGCAGCGGTTCTATATTGTGTGGAGCTGGGTTATTGTTTGCATCCTGCAGTACCCCTGCATGAACTTAAATCTCTCTCTGAATTGGTGTTTTTTATTTGGGAGACCACACATGCTCCAACAGTGACAAATTCATTGCTGTGTTGCTGTGTTCTGTGCCTTTCTGCGGCATTTCTGTACCTATTTCAGGCAAAATAAACAAATAGTCCTTTAGATAGTGGCACCTGGGAAGTTGCCTCTGCCATGTTTGTTAATTTGCTGTTGTCTAATTAAAGAGAGCTGTGCTGATGCTGCAGTCTGTCTGTGAGGGTGATATTTGGCCTTTCCCTGTAAGATTCTCAGCAATTTTCTTTACAGAAGTCCTGAAAATCTTTCAGGCCTCTACCTTTGACTCAAGTTTTGTTGAAATTGCTCAGTGAGTTTGTTGGAGGGAGGGAAGAAACTATCAGATAATATAAACTTTTTTCCTAAGAATACCAAACTGAAAACCCAAAGGAGGAATTTGAAAGTGAACACTGTAATAAGTATAAAAACTTGACGAATACAACTGTCTCTGTGCTATTCCCATGTTCAACATGGGCAGACTTATTTTTTCTTCCTTAAATTTACAATTCATTAGTGTATTGCTGGGATTGTTAAGCAAGGTAAGATGAATGGAGTAGTTCAGACCTTCCCCAGGTACTGGCTAGACCTTCTGTTGTTTGCCAGAGTTCTTCAGAAGTGCAGGTGCAAAATCCCTTGATGTAAAAATATGGCTTCTGGTGTACTCTTTTGAAAATTAGACCTGAAATTTTTTGCAAAATTCATGGTGCAACTTCATAAAGTACACAGAACCGAGTATATGGAACAAAACTGGGTGTTCTGTTTTAAAACCATGTGACACAGTTATGTCATTATATATACATATACACCTCAATATGCAGACTTATACTGTACAGTCAATAATCAGATTTTGAGGTAGATGGGCACATTAACATAGGTGAAAGTGATCATGAGTTTACTGCAAGTTTCCTGGTTTTGCTCATATTTGAGGAACTGCTGCTTTAAGTAATTGTGAATGTTCTATATCATAATATTTCTCTTTGATTAAGAGAACTATCAAAATATAAGTGCATTATTTACATAGGTGTGAGAGCTGCTGCAGCTGATATTCTCAACTAACACTGGGTCCCAAGTGCTGGACTGGCTTCAAATTACAGGAAGTTCCTTGCAAAATGCAAAAGGGCAATTTCTCAGCTGGGGTAAGATGAAGTTGTGAGAATTCAGTTTTAAAGGCAAAGAATCAGAGTGGTTTAAAATAAGCTTTGCATAGCTTCTACCTCAAAGGCACTTTCTAAGGCATTCAGCTACCATGGTGATGAATGTGGTATAAATAGAAAATAGATTAGATAGAATCCAAAACGTTTCTGAGTAGATCTAAATTAACAGTGGCCATTCAGAAAAGGGAGGTAGGAAGTTACTGTGCAAAATTTAAGAAAATACACACCAATAGTAAATCCAGAGTGGCTTATAGAAAGAGGGAGGTAGGAAGTAGTTGATTATATCATGGCTGGTAGTACAGTATCAACAGTAGTACTGGATTCTGATTCTGTTCAACCCTAGTACAGAAAAAGCAGACACAGAAGATGGTTTAGAAACCTGAGAAGCACTGAAAAAATTTTAGCTCGGAGACAAAAACCTTCTTTTGAACAGAGAGGTGGCAGTAATGGCAAGGTTCCCGCATGGATCTATGAAGCACACAAGGGATCCCACAAGAGTGGACACAACTAGGAAAGACATTCAGAAATAAGAGACTTATTCTGCAAAATACATCTCTGTCCCCCGTCAACCAAACTGTCTTTAACTTGTCTTATATCTTAAGACCCTGATATGATTTAAAGACAGCAAGTACTTTTTTAGACCATTTGCATAAGCAGCTTGTAGGTTTTTGCCACAGTATATTAAGGTTTGTTTGGCAGGAATTAAAGGCCTCAACTTGCAGACTTCTTTAAAGGACATATAACTTCAGGGACATGGATCGTTCTGTTTTCAGTGAGAGTACTCATTCATGTACTTTAAATTGCAGGTGGACTGAAATACCTTGCTGTAGAATGATCCTAGAAATATCTGTGCACAGGTATAAATATGCAATAAGCTAATGTGTGCTTTACAGATATATCTTTGTATGACTAGTTCACACTGAGTTACTGCTCTTTGTGGGGGACTTTGCAGCCAAGGGGAAGGTTTAGCTTCTCCATCCATTTACTTTGCAGCGATTGAGTAACACTCAGTGATTGCTGCTGTGTGAACATCATTACTTGGTGACCTTTCCTAAGTGATTGTACAATGACAACTGCATAACAGTTGCTCTTAAACCAGCCTCAAGTTTACAACGATCAAGGGATTAAAGACCTGTTTTTTGTGCTGCTGCTTTCTGAGCTTCTGAAGTAAGTCTCTTTTGTTGTCATCGCTTCTGATAGTTAGAAAACAAGGCGAGAATTTAAACATGTATTTGTGACTGAGATGTCAGCACTGGTTTTGGCTGGTATGATTAACAAAATCAGAGAGGACAGTTTATCTAACTCAAAGTAATTCACTGAACATGATATGATATGATATGATATGATATGATATGATATGATATGATATGATATAGTAGTTCTCCACATCAAAAATCAAAGTTTAAAGAAAGAATACTGTCTGGACATGTATCTAAAGATTGAAATTTTAGATTTTAAAATAATTTTTAAAAGATCCCAAAACATTTAATTTTGGATGAAGCATGATAGCTGGACAGCACAGAAACTTCAGGGGACATGTGATAATGCTTCCTCATCCTCAAGTTACTCAATTCAAGATATTGGTGACCTCTCTGTGAGGAGGTAGAAGTGCAGGAGAATGTTCTCAGGGCCTCTATGAAAGTGTCCACTAAATAAGAAGATGTACAACCTGACAACTAATCCTTTCAACTAGAATTTATCATGAACTTATGGCCTGCGGGTAGGTTGTTTGGACAATGTGAAGATCCACAGTGCCAGCAGCACAGTCCTTCAGCAGATCTTAGGTGTTATCAGTACCAGTGAGACAGCAGAGTGCTTTTACAGAGCAGCTCAGCAAGGAGGAAAAGCTGACTGAAGCCGATCTCAAGCAGGGGAGAGGTTATGTAAACAAAGAAACCCTTTTTTGTAGTCTCATTTCTTTGAGGGTATGCAAACACTATTGGTTAACCTGCTAATTCATTTGGTGATGGCCCTGGACTCTGAGCTGCCACTGATCTTGTACATTTGTTTTGTTTCAGAACCCCTGTCTCATCCCGGCAGATTACAGATGTAACCAAAGCTGGGTTTCCATTACCCCTTCCCTGAAACAGCAACATGATATAGCTGGGTATGGCACTATTACCTTGGGAGATGCACGATCTGGAACACAACGTGCAGTTCATCTTAACACAAAGCATCACAAGCACCCTCTTCTCACATATAGGCTTCTCGTAGCTAAGTGCAGATGTGCATTTTCAAAGTTACCTGAATTTCTTGGGACCTGCTCTGTTAGTGCTGAGTAAATTCTCATGGCAGTAAAGGATTATCAAAGCTACACCACCTTCTACTCCCTTAGATTACTTTCTTTGTTGTAAACATACAGTAACATCAGCACTTTAAGATAAAACCCCTAAAATAAAAAGTAAGCCCCCAGCCCTCTCCTGCCTACACAGTTCTGCCTTTGAGCCTGAAATAAAAGAGTGGCAGATATTTAGCCACATCACCTAACACATTCCTGGAAGGCATTTGGATGTTGTGGTGAAAAGGGGTGTAGACAAACCAACATAAGACAACAAAGCTTAAATTATGTAACTTGTAGCAGGCACTACAGACATCCAAATTGAGACTTCCTTGGGTGTCCATTTCCCTTCCAGCTCAGCTTGAGCTCAGCAACTGTGGTGACCTATAGGGTGTTGAGAGCAGAAGGAGATAATGATGCCTGTGGGTTTAAAGCGTGAAATGACAATTACAAGGGCTGTGTTCCAAAGGAGAGGCCAGGGTATCCTCCAAATGCCGCATGATGATGGATTTGGAAGAATCTATCATTCCCTATATCTTAGATCAGGTGCCTCCTTCTTCCTTTTCTACCTGAGAAACGAGTTATTGTTATTGCCATTTAAATAATCATTACATACTGAGTTTCTAATATCGCACCAGGATGAATGAATGTTTTCATATTTCCCATAGCTCCCAGACCATCAGCTGGCATATGTCATCACAGTTTCACAGCACAATTTCTGCTCCAGGTACTCCATGGACTTGTCTCTATGTTATTTAAACTGTAGACAGATGTCATCTTCTGGAACAGCTTAAGATGTTATTATGTCTTACCCCTCCCCTCACTTCTGCTAACAAAGCAACTGGTTTGAGTGCTCCCTAACCCACTTCAGGCACAATCAACATAGTGAGTGTATGGCTCCTATTTAAATTGTTTGAACTCAGCTAATTCTGCTTGAAGTGGGTTAGGGAGCACTCAAACAGCTGGGAGAGCTACCCAGGTAGTAATCAATGCCCAAGGGACTCTATAAACAGCTTGAAAAGAGAACGGCAGGGCACAAATGTTTCAAACCTCTGCAGCTGTTTGCAAATTGAATGTCTACAGAGAGCCTGTAAGCTGCACGTGAGCTGCTATTGCAATACCCATTTCCAGATGAGGTGTTCTCTCTCCTCAGCTGTAACAGCTAGCAGCTTCTTAAAAAAATAAAATTAAATGAAAGTTGAGAATTATAAGAAAGTTTATGGTGATGTGCCCATATAGCATAAGAGCAGATATTCTCTGAGCCCAGTGCAGCATATTGTGCAACAGCATGGGAGAGGGGAAATTTTGGCCAGGAAAGTCAAAGCATATTCTTTCTTTTATCTGTTGGATGCTAAAGCAGTGCCTTCCATGTGCTGTTTGATTTCACTGGCCAGACAAGGGGGGGCAGACAATTTCCATCACCCTCCAATCCCCAGCTCTGGAGGTACTTATTAGAGTCTGAACATTCGCTGTTTCAACGTACCGATAAGGGCTCCCATCCAACAAGCAAATTGGGCTCCCTTCCATCATGCTCTGTATCTTCCAAAATCTCCAAGGGGAACAGAGTGAACAAATATGTTGAGCGAGTGTGCTCAGTTTGTGGCAAACGGCAGAACAACCCCCCCAGGACATATGCACAGTCTATAGCCATCACACCAACACTGGGTATGAGGACCTGAGGATGCATCTCATTAGTTTTCTTCCACAGGCCTTCAGTCAGCATGAGCTGCTGGTAAAGTAACACGGAGCTGGGAGCGGGGGATAGGAAACTGCCCTCTCATGGGAAGCATACTTGCTCTGTAGTTCATGCTCAGGCCAAGGCATCTGGAGGAGCTATTTCTGGCATCACCACGCACTCGCAGTGTGACCAGGGCTGAGTCACCCATCATTATCCCATATGCAAATTAGATGTCAACAACTTTGCAGGTGATGTTTGTTGCAGCCCTTTTTTTTGTTTGTTTGTTTGAAGTGCTCGAGTGTACCAGTACATGGTATTCTTGGCTGACCTGCAGGATCTGTGGGCTGTAGCACAGCCACCTGCACCCAAAGAAACAGTGTTTTGTGTTTTTACAAATGATTGGTTCCACGTTGGTGTTTTTTCCGGGGCAAACCCCACCTTCACTGAGACGTGAACCGAGGCAGGTCTTGCTCCGAGGGGCAGCAGCATCTGCAGCGTTTGCTGAGGGGTGGTGAGCCTTTTATTCGCCCTGCAACATGTGTTCTAGCCTTTGCTATCACATGTGGCTTGGAAGAATCACAGACTATCCCGAGCTGGAAGGGATCCACAAGGATCACCAAGTCCAACTCCCTGGACTGCTACAGGACATCCCCAAGAGCCACACCAGGTGCCGGAGAGTGTTTCCCAAACATTCTTGAGCTCTGTCAGACTGGTGCTGAGCCCACTCTCCTGGGGACCGTGTTCCAGCACCCAACCACTCTCTNGCCGGCCCCGCAGCATGGCGAGCTGCCTGCCGCCCTGCGTGATCGACGGCGGCACCGGGTGAGTGCGGGCAGGAGGGACCGGCTGCGGCTCCCCGTGCTGGGGGCGCGGGGGGGGGGGTGNTCTGCCTAATATCCAACCTAAATTTTTTATTATCTAACTTAAGAAGATTTTAAGCTGATGAAATCCGTCATGTCAGGCCATGTAGCAGGGGCCCTGGTTGACGTGGGTGAAAGTGTTCTCACAAGCAGGAGAGTGAGTGTGGGACCTCTGCATGATGCCAGCGGTGGGCAATAACGAGTGGAACGTGTTGGCTCTACCTGGGGTTATTTTCTTCACAGTGTCTAGTGGCTGGCTGGGATTTGTGTGGAGCACAGGGTTCGTGATACAGAGATGTCCACTTGGGGGAACGGGAGTTCAGTGTGGAACGGGCAACCCAGGCAGATGCGGGAGTCACCATCCCTGGAGGGGTTTTAGGAAAGCCTGGCCGTGGTCTGGTCGCGCTGGGTGGCAGGCTCGGTTCGAGGACGTCCGAGCTCTTTCCCAACCATGTTGAGTCGGCAGCGCCGAGTCCATCACCCAGCCCTGAGCACGGCTCGNTCGCCTCCCGCTGCCGGGCCACCGCTCCTGCTGGGTGTCCCGGTGCCCTCTCGGCTTGCAGAGTGTTTCTCTCCGCTCCGGCCTTCAGCGGGCTGGTGCCCATCGCTCTCGCCCGCCCTCTCCTGCTGCCCTTCCATCCCGCAGGAGCGCGGAGCGGGGCAGCCCTGCCGCGTCCCCGCCGTGCGTGTTTCTGGGTGCCCTTTTCGCCTCTCGGGACCCATTGTCGTTTGCGTCCTCTGGCTTTGAAGTATTGCATGAGGCAAGCGCTCAAATTGGGGACGGCTGGTTTGAGAAAGGGAGAGGAGGCAGGAGCCCGCCGTGAGAGCGGCGCAGGGACGAGAGCCGGGCAGGTTCTCGGGGATGCCCGAGCCAGGTGCGGTCCCGTGGGTGCCGTGCACGGACACAGAGCCCGGCGAGCGCAGCTCACCCTACGGGCTCCTCCTGCCTCCTCTCCCCTTCTCAAACCAGCCGTCCCCGATTTTAGCGTTTTCAGCTGAGGTGGGAGCGCGCTGCCTTGCTCCAGTGATGCGCTTGGTCACTGGGTCATCCCTTCACCTTTCTCGGATCGGTGTGAGGTTTATTCCATACTTAACCAACCCACAAGTTTTGTAACTCAAGGCTTGGAGGGCAGGAGTGACTCTGAATTGCAGAGGCTGTGCTTGGGAGGCGTTTCAGGAGTGGGTCTGATCTCTCTGGGCAAGAGAAGACCCATTCAGCATCCAGTCCTGCTGTGCCTTGGGGGGAGGTGTCAGAGGGAGCTGTAATGAAGGTAATACTAAATCTGTGGTGTGCTTTTGCTAATTAATACCTTTCCTTTGGCCCAACAGTTACAGACAGCTCTGAGGAGAGGAAGTGAAGCTCCGGTCCATGAGTAGTAACTATTCATGCAGTAGCTCTGCTTGTCAGACTTGGTGTCACTGATTGCATTCATTTAGCCTTTCCTCTACAGTGAGGAAATTTGCAACACTATTTTAATTTCTTTAATACTTGGAAAGTTATCTTTAAAATTTCCTGAACTAAACAATCTTTAGAAAACCAAACCCCAAATAAATCCAACCAGAATCAAGAAACCTCAATTCCTAGGTAAGCGCAGGAAGCGTTTCATGTTGTGGCGCCGCATTGCCTTCTCCTGAAAGTGTGTCACATTTTGAAATATGTCCATATTCAACCATCATGCAAGTTTTAGAAATCTTTGCCTGTTTCTGCTTATACCTTAGCTTACCAGAAACCAGCTCTGTTCCCTCAGTGGGGAATACTGGAGTTCACAGCTGCAGACTTTGGAATTAGAATAGAGACCAGGTTCTACCTTGTGTATAATTCTGCTTTCTCTTTAGATAACTTCTTGGTAGTTTCCCAGGTTTCTTCTATATATTTGCTGAAGATACTGTAAGTATCTGTTCTCCACAGATCTGTTGATATTACGGGATTACTACTTGATAGTTTTGAGAGCAATGGGATGTCTAGGTGGATCCTTTGAAAAAGGTACAGTAGAAACTATAAAACCCAGAAAACTGATTAAATGCCAAAGCTGCCTTTTGCAGGAGACCCCTTTGGCTTTCAGTTTGTGGAGAAATTGCAGTTTTACACTAGCAGTAGGTATTGCAGGCCAACAGTTACACAAAATAAATAAGGATAGGACATTGCTTATTGTGTCCTTTCAAAGAAATAATAATTGAAGTAGAATTGCTAAAATCTGTTTAGTCCTTGCGTGGGTAAAGCTGATGGGTTCTGTGGGAGGGGAGGACATGTGTATTGTTTTGTTTCAGGAAGGGTTTGAATAGTCCCCAAATGATGCACATTTATTTTTCAGTGCCTCCAAGTGGTCTTGATTCACAGGAGACAACATGATGTCTCTGCTGGGGGGACTTGGGCCTGACTTTGCTGTAGGGCACTCAAAAATGGATGACTTTTCAGCAAAGAGACTACTGAATGTGAAATAAGTTATCTTGCAGAATTCAGGATGAAATGAGTCTGAACAAAAGCAGCCAGAAGAAGTAGCTTGACTCACTGATACGCAGTCTCTGGAATTTTCCTCTGTGTGGGCTGAAAACCTTTTTATTGTTAGAATGAATCTACTTTGGGTTACAAGCTTCAAACAATTCATTCAAATTATTCATGAAAGGGCTTTCAAATGAAAAATTTGGAAGAGCATATCAGAAACAGAAAGGTATATGGAGACATGCACTGTGAGACATTGTGTATATAAAATACAGTTTTCTGCTTAAATCTCTGGTACTGAAGGAGGTGTTCTGTCCAGCCACTAATCTGTCTTTTTTTTTCATGTAAGGGGTTTTAAGAAGTTCGTTAAAAGAATGGTTTTGTTGTTGTTTTGTGCATAAAGAAGCTGGCTTAACTTACTGTTATTTGCAGCCACATACCTCAGTCCTGTAAAACGCCATAATTCTTCAAAGAAAAGTAAGAACAGGTGTATAAAAAATAGTTACAGACCTTTAGTGAGAAATGTATTTTATAGCAGGGCAGGATAACATTCCTTTAGACTAGTGGATATAGATGAATTTCCTTTGCCATAAACTGTCCGCTCTTTATTCACAAACCTTGCAGAAACAGTTACTAATTTGCTATAATCTCTTCCATTAATATTTGCAAATGACTTGACGTAGTGCAGTTTTGATGCACTACATCTTGATCTTCTCTGCATGAGGTTCTCCTCGTGATCAGTTTACACATTGCCATCTCCTTTTTTGTGGAGAAGGGCATGCTATTTTTAGTTTCTTAGGACTACCAGGCCTATTTGTGTTGCTGTTTCAAATAGCTTTGAACTTCATAACTAGTTTTATTAATTGGCATTTAGTGGGACATCAGAACTGTAGTAGGTGGGTGGGCAAAACAAAGGTATCCTAAAATACTCTTCAGTGTATTTGCAGACGCTGAGGAGTGCTTCTCATTTGGGTATATTTTATTGAAGCCATTCCTTTCTAGTAAAGAAAAAGTACTTTGGCAAAGTCTTACGGATGAGTTTAGAGGTAAGTACTTGATTTCTGGGAGAAGTGAGCTGGACTGGGTCTTAAAACTTGAAACTTAAGATGTTTTTTGATGATGTTGCTATTAAAAGATAGGTGGAGCCTCAGAACATGTTATGTTTCCCCTCTCTTACTATATTTCTGATGCCTAGTGAGTTGCTTTAGCTAAGTAGTACCTCTTCTCTTCACATGTGACATGTGAGCAAGCATTATTGTAATTGCTGTTCTGGGTCTAAGGAGCTTGAGTTAATTAACTGTTGTTTATAATCACAAGCTTCAGTCCTGCAAAGTGCTAGACTTCCTCAAGAAACCCAATGGCTCTACAGTACTCTTTATTCTTATTGTGGCTGCTGGTGCTCTTGGGTAAATTGCGCAGACAAAATTTTCTCCTTCGTGTCTTCTTCATTCCCGTCCCTCGATTTCAAAAGTGCTTTCCCAAATCTTCGTGAGGAACTCGTGTTGCGAGTTCCTCAGACATACGTGTAATAATGCTAATAGAGTCTGCCGTGGCAGCCTGGCGTCACAGGTGCTCTGGCAACAGCAGCCTGGTTATTCAGCTTCCTGGCTGTCAGAGAAAGTGTTCTATTTGCAGAGGCTATTTGTTTGTTTACAGGACTTTCTCAAAGCTTTCTGCTATTTTTAATCACGCCATATTTATCTTTTCAGAGTGGTGTTTTTGTGTGAATGTAACACATTGTTTTAAAGATGTGGACCAAAAAAGCAGTAGTGATCAGATGCTAAAATAGTCTCTTTTGGGCTTCGCTCTTTTGCATACTTGTACAGAGAAAAATTGGATGTCTTGTGTTTTCAGATGGATAAAGCAACTGCTTGAGTTTGTGATTTGTTCTCATGCTTTGGGAAGAATTTTCCAAAACGTATCTCTTCTCTCTAAAGTAGTTAAGGGTGCAGCATCTGCTTCCAAGTGCAGTCCATTTGTATATCTTTGGAGTCAATTCTTGATGTAAGTTCTTCCATTTCCATCTTGGTGGGACCTCAGAAAAGAACAGGGTTAGGATGACCAGTCCTCATGCAAAAGTTTGTGAAACTGGCTTGTGTAGGAACTCGTCACCTGGTCAAAACAGTATGGAAGAGGCCACACTATTTTTAGAAATCGCTTGTTTCAACAGGATGTAATTTCCAGAGATTTAAAAAAAATGAGTAGCCTTCCAGATCTCCTTGCATGAAATAGCCTTAGTCTATTGGATCAGTTTTCTGCTAATTTTTAGTGCAGTATCCTATATTTTGGCCAGCTTCCAGTAGGCTCCTATCTCACTGGCAACAAATTGCTGCTTTTAATGAAATTTAGTTGGAATACTGATTATCTACACATTCCGCTACAGCTGTCCCTGTAATTTTACAGATCACAAGATGTTGCATTACCATTAGTCTGCTAGGCTGTAACCCAGGAGAAAAGAAACTGTGTTTTAGATGCTTAAATATTCATTTGAGAAGGGACTGGAGACCAGGTAACCTCTGTAACTGTTTAAGTCCGGAGCCTTTCTGGTCAGCGAATATTTAAATATCATGTAGGAAAGGGAGTATTTTCTGTTGGAGGTCCTGGAAGTGGGTCACCCAAACACTTTAATGCACCCTTGAAAGGTGGAGTGAGTTTGGGTCCTGCTAGGCAGAGCAGAGATCTGGGACCACGTCTGCCATGTCCTGAGGCTGCTGGATAGCAAAGAGAAGCGCAATGGCATCATCTATTTTCCTTTTCTTCCTGAGTGGTCTTGGGAGAAATTTGAGTTTCCCTTGCATTTGGTTTTGTCAAAAACACCTGAAATGTGGCTGCTTCTTCTAGTCTGTCTCTTGTTTGATCCTAAGTAGATTTTTTAAAGCAGATTTTGTTTTTCTGGTTATTTGCTTCACCACTGAACTGAGAATTGACTTACTATATTAGTTTTAGTATTAGTCTTTCATGGATTAATGGCACACAATAGAAATCTTTCCATATGTTACCTTCTGTGAGATGAATTCTTTGAAGAATTTTTTTTTTCATTATACTGAGAAATAAACTTGTTAGTTTTTTCACTAGGTGAATTAACCCAGGTTAAAAATTAATCTGTAAAATACTGAGCTGTAGGGGTTTGGTAACTTTACAAGTTACTCTTGTGGGGGGATCTGATCTATTCTGGGGAGGGAAGGTAAAGCTCTTGCAGACTGGTAGCCAAAATTGACTTTTAGAAAGTGTTTTCTTTTTTTAATACTGTGAGTGGGTGTGAGTTTAGCATGTGTGTTGAGGGGGAAAAGATGGCAAATGGAACTCACCTCTTGGCCAGACTTTAGTTTAAGAAATGAGTTCTGGTTAGACTGCAAGAACCTTTTAATTTATTCATGCACACAGATATATAAAAATTGCATAAGAAGTATATATATATGTTTACATGTATGCGTATGTAGATACTGTCTTTGGTTTTTATCACTAGAGCTTGAAGGGCTTTTTTCATGATGTTTCTGCCTAATTGTCATTTCTAAGTCTTGAAACTAGGTGTTTTAAACAAACAAATGTTTTCCTTGGTTTTCATTATGTTCATTTAGTCATGATTCATTTCAGAGAGAGAAATAAGAGGAAGTGGCCTGTACTGTTCTTAAATCCCAGTGGAACTCCTGTTGTTGCTTGTTATGTTTTAACAATATTCCCTAGGTAGGCCTCATTCTAAAATGTGAAGAATCTCTGCAATAATAATAATAAAAAGATTTTTACTAGTAATGTCCTTCTTTACAGTCAATTTAATTTAACATCCTGATTATGTTTTTCTGAGAGCCACAGCAAATGTGCATAAACAATTTGGATTAGACTGAAAGCATATGTCTATAATGATGATTAAAAACCCAACAAACCCTTGCCTCCAAAACAGGCTTTTTAACCTTGTGGGTAATGGCTTTTTAGCTATTGTTTGAAGTCTATTGAAGCTATAGCTTTGAAGAGAACTTGAAATATAAATATTTAAGTTCCCAGGTCATTGATAATTCAATTTAGATTAATTCCTTTATCTAGGAAAACTGTGATTCTTAATGAACATTTTTATGACAAATACTCTACAAAGAGGAACCTACTTTTCAAGCTGCTAATGAAGATGCAAACCCTCTGCCTTGGCCATGGCATGAAATTGTTTGCAAATATTGAGAGTGGGATGCAGACAAAGATTTTATATTCACTTTAGGACCCAGACTGGGATTGGTCTCATTTAAGAAGGTCATGGCTTTATGTTTTTTGTGTAAAAATGATGTGAGCAATGCTGATTCCCTCAAATCTGCTGTGTCAATATTTAAGAATGACATCAGTCTCTGCAAGCATTCAATCAATGTAGTTGGGTTGGTTTTTCTTTTAACACTGTTTCTGATATGTATTTTGTTGTTGTTGTGGGTTTTTTTCTTTTTTTTCCCCCTAGGAAATAGAGCTGTTTTTCATAGTCTGGGATGTTAATTATTTCTAGTTGCTAAAGACCTGGAGTAGCTTGCAGCCATTAACAGCTCTAGAAATTTTGACGTTTTATGTGAAAATTTCTTTACTTTCTTTTCTTCCCCCTTCTTTTTTCCTCTTGATCATTTGCTTGTCAAAATAGATATTACATGTACATTGAAAGAAATTATCAATGCTCTGTACCATCTGCTGCCCATTTCTAAAGCATTTCATCGGTGCAGGCTTGCTTTGGTGTGTAGTATTTGTCTTTTATCACACACACATACTACACCTGTGACAAAGTGAGTGGTTTGTTCCAGGCCTGAAGGGGAATTGTATCAGGATTGTAACAAGAGTTCTCAGCTGTGGTTTATACTTGTGGCACTGCAGTATTTCTTTTTTTCCTGTATTTAAGACTATTAAACAAATATATAAAATCTAAGGCTCTCTTTGGTCATGGTAACTGAAGGGTAAAATCTGCATGGCCCTAATTTTTACCAAAGGGGGCAATGTAACTTGCCTGTCCTTTGTCATAGCTCCTCACCAAGATGAAAAAAGTAAGAGTTGAGTTTTCAGACTTGATAGTTCTGAATAATACTAGCAAAATTTGTAAGCTGAAGTTGTCTGAAAAATAAATTAACACCTAAAATATTTAGCACTTTGAGTTTTCTTTTCAGCAGAATGATACTTGAAAGCATAACCCAGAAAATGCGGACATGGCACGTGATGCATGTTTCACCTTTACTTTAAGAAGTGGAGTGAATTGAAAGTATTTTTCTTCTTCATGTTTTTACATCTAAGTGCATCTAATGACCTGATGATCTTTTTTTTTTTTTTTTTCCCTAGGTAGACGAAGCTTGGCTATGCAGGAAATACAGAACCTCAGTTCATTATCCCATCATGTGAGTTGGTTATTTTTTTTGTCCCTCCAAACTGTAATATACACTGCTGTCACTGAGCACTTTCAGGATTAAATGACATGCTTCCAACTCCCAACTCAGCCATCGCAGTCCCGTGTCCATCTGGGAAGTGATATTCATCGTGTTAGCATCTTTGGCTGGAGTGTAGCTAAACAGAGCTCCTTGTTTGCAGTTAGCTAGGACTGTTGCTCATTAAACCAGCTCTTGGTTGCTATGACAAAGATGAAGAGAACTCCAGTCCAATTTCCTTTTTATCTCCATTATTTTTCTGCCAGGACTCTTGAGTAGACAGAATGCAATTTACCTCCTGTCTACCTGACACCATGGTTACAGCCTGGATAATCTGGGGAAGACTCCCAATCAAATTAAGTACTAAAGTGCAGGTGGTGTCTGCCTTATTTACATTGTCTGGGACTGTAGACAGTTTAATACTCAAAAAAGTTGTTCCTATTAGAAAATGTTCCTTTTGGGTGTGTATTTACCAATTAAAACATTCTTGCACATTTAACATGCTTTTGTTGAACAGATTTGCTCTTTAATTTTTTTGTGTGTGTTGTTTAAAATGTTATACTTTTCTGGTGTTCTTGATTTTAATTGACATCTTAATAGTTTCTCTGAAATGCTGTGTAGATGTATTTATAAATAGTAGCATTGACTATGTATTTACATCCATAATGGCATCTTTGCCAATTAATTACTTTATAAACTTTGCCAAATAATTACTTATTAATGCATCTAGACTACCTTGTAGCTACTCCTGGTAGAAAGTATAAAGATAAGGAAATTATAAAGGTTATTGGTGGCCAAAGAAGTGAAGGGGACACGTGTTCTTCACCAGGTGTAGCTGCAGTACTGCTTACAGTCTCACTATTTTAAGTATTGTAAAATTTGAAACCTAAACCACTGGTAAAGATTTAAATGTCTGATGTTAAAGAAGTGGGACAGCAAGGATTTCCTCTGAATTTGCTATAAATTCCATTTTATACAACTATAAACCTGTTGGGGGGTAGCTGTTTCTCCAAAAGAATTGTTTGCCTTTGAGTCATTTTTTTGGTGCTAGTAGTATTTGGTGTGTTTGTGGATGATGCCTGCCTACTCTGCATTTTCTGCTGTATGTTGTTTAGATCCTAATTATGACCTATTAAAGAAAACTATATAAATAAGGTTACGTTTTAGCAGTACTTCATTCCATTTTTATTTTTAGCTTGCCCCAGATTTGATTTTTGCTGTCTCATCTTCTTGCCTACAGCAGCCATCATCTAATAATTTTAGCGATAGTTGCAGGCTGCTAATGGGAGGCATAAGTGTCTCCAAAGATTTCTCTGTAGCACTGCAAATCGATTTCTCCCCTCCCTCTTTCTCATCAACCAGGATAATGACTCCAATACTTATTTTTGAATACACACTTTATTTTCTTCTTCTCCTGTGCTCTTCTTCTTTAATCTAGAGTTAAAACTCAGGAAATTGTTGCTTACTGGAATGCTGCACTTGTACAGGTTTAGTGACTGCTGTAGTCTGTAACAAAATGCATTTTCAATGTTTTCTGTGAATTATTATGTACAATAATGACGGATGGGTGACCAGAATCCTGCAGGATGCAGTGAGAATGAACTCGGCTCTATTGGCTTGTCAGTGGATCACTTACATGATTTCTACTTTTTATATCCCAATTTTTATTCCTGGAAAAGAATCCTTAAGTAAATAAATATTCATCACTTGGTATTTAGCTGCTTTAATTTTGTTTTGATTTGTTTTTTGGGTTTATTTGAAGGTATTGCAATCCGAGAGTCGGCCAAAGTGGGGGACCAAGCTCAGAGGAGGGTAATGAAAGGTGTTGATGATCTGGACTTTTTCATAGGAGATGAAGCCATAGATAAACCTACCTATGCTACAAAGGTGAGCATTCAGGAGACTTAGACAGCCTTTCCCAAGTCTCACATTTTTATGATAAAATGTTCTGGGATTTCTGGATAGCCATTCAAAACACGTTTGCTTTTTTTGTGAAATATTTTTATTTTTTAAAAACGGCATGATTTGGTTCATGGCTTTACCCTTTTTTAGATATCTGTTTTACTAGTGCTGTCTTGTGTGCTTGGTGTTTGTGTAAATATTCATTGATACAGTGCAGCTGTTCAGTTTTCAAAATTCTGAGCTATTAAAATAGTCATATACACTGAATATTTAAATTCTTGCTAAAAGTGTACCCTTTTAACATGGCATACGAACTGGGAAATGTGTTGGATACTTTTGCTTCAGGGAATGTCACAATTGTTTTGTGAAGGGCTGTCTTCAATGCAGCTTTTCTGTGAATCATATTTTCCATACCCTAGTAAAGGACTTCTTGTACTTACAAAGTGTTACTGGCTTATGAACTATGTGGAAAAAAATCATATTTTATACATCCTTCTGCGTTACTTAAATGTCAGCTGTGTTCTTAACATTGAACAAAATGTAAACATCAACTCTGCCAGAAATTTTTGTCGAAAAATATATAGCCTATATGGTTTTTATTTCTTTTTATAATATGGAAAGGCATATTGAAGCCAAGTATGGTTCTCAACTTTATAAGTGATAAAATTTATACAAAAAGAGGTTAAAACACAGTTCTGCAACAGACCAACAGGAATAGATTCTGGATTCTGGCTGCTAGTCCTGCAAGGTGGAATTGGGCTTGGAAGTACCTGGGAGTAGGAGGTAACTTTGAATTGTGCCTCTGAATTAAAGTGAGGATGGAGGGTTTGATAAGATACCTGTGAGATGAGGTGTCAGACCGTTCCTGCTGCTGGGTTTATTTGTCCTTGCATGAGCCAGTGCTGACAAGTTTTGCTGTTGCAGTGGCCTATCCGACATGGAATTGTTGAAGACTGGGACCTCATGGAGAGGTTCATGGAGCAGGTCATTTTTAAGTACCTTCGAGCTGAGCCTGAGGATCACTATTTTTTAATGGTGAGTTGTTGAGGGCTGGTAAGGAAATAGTTTTGTAAGAGGAAAACCAAATACAGTTCCAAGCACAAGTAGCTCTGCTTCAGCATTTTTCTCTGTATGTCTTTTTTCTCTAGCAATGACAGGGTTGGGGTTGGGAGGAGAAAACTAATCTTTAAAGCTGCATTACAACTATATTCTGTCAATTTTGTGCAGGCTACTGCAGGTCAGCTATTGCTTTTGAAACGCTTCAAACACTGTTAAATTCTGTTTGTGATTTTTTATTTTGAGTGCACTGAGGATAGCAAAAATTTGATTATCATACCAAGCTAATCAAGGCAGGATCCTATCAAGGTGCTTTTTCAAAACTCTTTGTTTTTGCAGACAGAGCCTCCACTGAACACACCAGAAAACAGAGAATACCTTGCAGAAATCATGTTTGAATCATTTAACATCCCAGGACTTTACATTGCTGTGCAGGTGAACAAAGTGAATGTGTTCTTCTAAAGTACAAAATAACTGCAGTGTTTTGGTCTTTGGTAGGCTCGTGTCTGAAATGTTTGAAACAGTACTTTTTGAGAGTGTGAATTAGAGCACTCTGCCTGCTTCTAAATATAAACTCTGTGTGCTGTAGGCAGTGTTGGCCTTAGCTGCCTCCTGGACGTCACGGCAGGTTGGGGAACGGACTCTGACTGGAATTGTCATCGATAGTGGTGATGGAGTGACCCATGTAATCCCCGTGGTAAGCAGCAGGATGCCTTTTGAAATCAGCAGTGCTTTGGACAGGGTTTGTTTACTAAAAATTTAAATAAGGAGCGTCAAACAAAACCTTATTTTTAAATTTTTAGGGTTGTTTGGGAGTTCTTTCCTTGCAAAAGTATGTATTTCGCTACGTATTAATTTAGTTTGCAGGCTATAGGAAGGTCACAGTAAGGAACCATCAATCCAGGTTTTAAAAGGCTATTTCTGTGTAACCTTCCATTACTGTGATGCCTCAGTTCTCTTAAATATCAATGATTATCATGGGTTTATGTCTCCTGCCAAGAGTGTCTGACAAGAAATGTCTTAACTTTTTTGACACCCTGCATTTTGACTGTTTAATGTATCTGGTAATGTGTGCTTTTGGGTGATTTATTGTATTTTATTGTTTCCACTGTGCTTATGTGGAAAAAACTACAAATTTATATAAGTACCTGTTCTTACACATGATCAATCTCACCAGTTTAGTTATGTGAGGATGTTAAAAATACAGAATTACCCGTGCATACTGACATCCATTGATGTCATTTTGTGTATTTTTGAACCATACTGTGTCCATGAATGATCAGGTATATTAGACATGAAAATTTGATTCCCTTCAGCTTCATCTTGCACTTTGCTGTTAACATGATCTTCTCAGTATTTTGTCATATGGGCAATGCTGAGGACAAACAGCATTTACTGTATGAAGCTCTGAAAAGTGTAAAGAAAAAAAAAAGCAAGGGAAGAAATAATGTGGCTCAGCAATACCAGCATTTTCAGTAAATTAATCCAAAAAAAAATTTCAGCAAATAGATTTTTTTATTTCTGTTTTGCTTATGGTAAGATCCTACTTCTGTTTGTGTTTTCTATTCCTATTTGATTTTTCTTGTCTGAGAAATTTAATTTTATACTTTTTTCTATTAATTTTTCACTCTCAAACTGAACGCATGTAGTTTATTTATATTGTGTTTGCTTTTCTGATGATGCCTCAAAGGAACCATTGGATCTGACTAATGTGTACAAGACTGTTTATCACTTGTGTACCTGTTAGATACTCAATATCTGTTTATATGTGGGAATCAAGGTCTTTAAATAAAAATAATACCCAATTTGCACTCGGGTGCACAGTTTTAGAGTGATTTTACAATTTCAAGACTTACTTTTAATAGAAAATCAGAGTATTATAAAAATGAATGTTAATTATTGATGCACAGTAAGTTTTCCCCTTAAATATGTCTTTTCCTCTCCTCCTACTTAGGCAGAAGGCTATGTAATTGGAAGCTGCATCAAACATATTCCTATTGCAGGTAGAGATATTACTTACTTTATCCAACAGCTTCTAAGGGAAAGAGAGGTAGGAATTCCTCCTGAACAATCTCTGGAGACAGCAAAAGCCATAAAGGTACACCCTCCTTTATCTCTTAATAAATACATAATAAATCTCCATGAGCTAATTTTTTGGCTCTAGCAAGTTGCCAGTGGCTCTCTTAAAAATGCAAATGTAGGCAGTGTATTACACCAGCTTCTGGTGGTTTATCCAATCAAGAATGGGGGATGGAGAAAGAGGAAGAAAACACTCATGCTAGAGTGTTTGGGGTGAGTGTGTTCTGCAGATTAAATCAGCATTTTAACTTCGGAGTTGTTTAAAATTTGCTTTGTAATAGAATTTAAAACAAAACAAAAAAGAGTAGGGTGATTTTGTGGGCCTGCTGTTGCAGTGAAAGCTTGCCCTTGAAATTCTTTATTGTCACAGACCTACTGTTGGTGATGTTTTCATTTTGAGAGGGGCAAATGTAGCTGGGTCAGCATGTGCAGCTCTTTGGAAGCAAATGGGCCTTGTGCCTTGTGGGGTTGAGGCTTCAGTAGTGATGTGGGTGAGAAAGCCCCTTGAACAGCTCCAGCTGTAAAAATGCTCACAGTTTTCTTTTCTGATTGTGCTGCGCTCTAGTTCAGCGATGTACTAATGATTTCAGCTGCTTTTAACGCCCGGTGTTTCCCAACAGGAGAAGTACTGTTACATTTGCCCCGACATAGTGAAGGAGTTCGCCAAGTACGATGGAGACTCTCGCAAGTGGATCAAACAATACACGGGCATCAACGCCATCAACAAAACCAAGTTTGTTATAGATGTTGGTTACGAGAGGTTCCTCGGGCCCGAGATCTTCTTCCATCCCGAGGTAAGAGCAGGAACAGCTGTGTTGAATTGTGCCATTCCCGGTGCCTGGGCGCCATCCCGTGGCAGTGAGGGGCCAGCCAGTCTCCTGAACACGAGCCTGGTGCACTCACAGGTAACTTCAGCACAGCAGGAAAGTGTTTTTCTGATGTCCAGTCTAACATTTAAAACATCTTGTTCTGTTCCTTTAAAGGCAGTCTGAACTTGAGAAGAAATTTTTGGAATTCACAGTTTTTTGAATTCGCAGTTGGTATTTCCCTCTTTCTTTCAGCTTCAGTTTAAACAAGTCTGCCTTTATAACTTTGTATAAAGTATGTATAAACTTGGTATGTTGCCAATCCCTTTGGGCACTACTATGTTGTTGGACGCACAAACACAGGCACATACACTCTGGTGAGAAGGCATGAACTGTTTATTACAAAATTTGACTCTACTTTTAGTATTTTTACAAAGGCCAGGAATTGGGGGAGAAGGTTGATGCCTCTCCCCATCCCATTGGTCAAGATAACTGTCCATCAGCTGTTTATATCTCTAAGAAGAAAATATGTAAACTAACTTGAACTAGCAAAAACATTGCTTCTATTTATAACACCTGTGCGTGAGAAAAAAACCTAAGAACTATGAACTGTGAGACACACAAAAGGCTGAAAAATCAGGGCGACACTACTACGCATAGCATTGATGGTATTCTAAATATTGGATGCAGGCTTTTGATACTGAGTCAATTTTTAAGGCATGGATGATAAATTTAGCCTTGAAGGAAGTCTATTGAAATCTCTCTTGGTGTCGTCATAAGCTGTATGTACAATTCTGGGAAAGATTTCTGTACTTCATCTATCTGATTTTTGGTAGTTCAGTTTGAGTGAGTGTCAGGATATTGTTGAGAGTAAGGAGTCAGGCTTTAGTACATGTCCTCTCCATTCTTGCACACTTGGCTGAGCTTATGCAGGCACCCATAGTCTGCAATACTGTTAAAAACTTCTATTAAAATCCACATCAACACTGATGAGCTTCCTTTTTTCCTCCTTGGAAGAATTTTAAAAAGCTTTTCTCTGCCACCTTTTGTTGAATTCCAGCTTTAATCTTCAGATGTCAGTTTGTAGCCATCTGATCTTTTGCCAGTATTAAATCTCTGGGCTAAATAGTTTTTCTTCCCTGCTGTTTACCAATGTGATTTAACAAAGAAGCATTGAATCCAATGTCAGACATAATTTTAAGAACTCCTCTTTCCATAGTCTTTAAAAAGACTGTTGGGAATGGAATAAAGGACCAATTTCCATTTTTTTCATTTCTTGGTAGTTTCTTTGCTCTGTATTGATAAAACCACCCAAACCTGAACTGACTTCCTAGACAAGAAGAACATAATAGATGATGTGCACTGCATCCAAAGAGATTTTCTTGTTGTGTTTCATTGACTCCTCATTTGAAAGGGTAGCAGCTTAGCTAAGTAAAAGCTGCCTTTGGTAAAGCTGTCCTGTAATCTTTTCCTATTTTCAGTTTACAGAGTTTGTTCAAAGTCTTTAATACCCCTGAAGTTACGTCTTGGGGTTTGTGGCTATCCAGATTACTTCTCTACTGTTTAAATTAGATATTTTATTTGCCACTCTCCAACCATATCATATTGGCTGGCAGACTGAAATTTTACATTCAGTTCTCTTGTCCCTGTTCTGGGATGATGTTACACCCTACCTCTCATTTCTACTTACTCCTTTCTCCCTGCTGTTTTATCAGTATCTTCATGGAGAGCTCAGGAGTTTTCAGGCTGTAGTTCATTCAGATGAAAACTCAGTGTGGAGCAGCTTCCCTTTTGATTTATGTGGCTCCATGGTTTTGCTTCTTGCATGTTTAATTCCTACTGTTGAAGTTAGCTTGAATTCTTGGGGAGTGCCCCCATCATTCTTAGGGCTCCTAAGCTCCAAGCCAATTTCCTTTGCTAATTTTCTCTCAGTTCAGTGTATACTTGTTATGTTTGACTGTTGGTATTTGTTCATCCATGTAAATACCTCATCTTGTTTTGAATGTAAATCCCTCGTACTTCTACACAAAAGCTTATATCTGGAGTAATATTTTATTATATATTGGTAATTAATTCAATTTTTTACTTTAACCTCCAAAAGGGAAAAAATCAGGGGCTATTACCAGTTCTTTCCTTTAAAGCTTATGTGAAGTTTTAAGTGGAAAATTTCCACTAAGCTCTTTTCTAGCATTAGCAGCTCTTCACTCTCTAGTTTTATAAATGTGGAAATTTACACTAGCACTGTGTTCATGTTTGCATTGATGTGAGCTTTCACTCAAAACCTTAGACTATTTATGCTTTTTTGAACATGAGATACTTCCTGGGCTTAGGAAAAAAAAAATCTGTCTTTTTGGTGGGAATTAAACCGAATTATTTTAGTAGCATTAAAATCTTTTTGCAGGAAAACATTCTGATTTGCACACTGGTGTTTTTAATCTCACTTGAAAGGAAAGGCAGGACCACAGTGCAAGGTAATAGTGTGTTTAATTTTGCAGGAGAACTCAAACTCATCTTGCAGGCAGTAAAAGTGCATAGTGCATAAATCGTAAACAGTGAATTTCTGACCAAGGAAGAGAATCTGAGTTTCTCAGCAGAAAAAGAAATTCTTGTTTCCCCTGTAGAGAAGTGTTTATTTTAATGTAGAACAAGTGGTGAGCAAGACTTGAAACTCCTATTCGTCCCCTGTTTTAATGTCTCTCCACAGTCCTATTTCTGCCTTTTTATTTCTGTGTTCTTTGGATGTAAAATCTAATGCCTGTTCTGTTTGATTTTAGTTTGCTAACCCTGATTTCATGGAATCCATTTCGGATGTAGTTGATGAAGTTATACAGAACTGTCCCATTGATGTACGGCGTCCGTTGTATAAGGTATGGCCTTTCTCTTGTAAAATTCATGTAATTTATTTAAAGCCTATGTGGGCCTGTTACTTCTGAGTCTGAGAGATTTTAGTCTGCTAGCAGCTACTAACTTTTTCCCAAGGGAAAAATATCTCAAGAAAGCTTCTTCTCAAAACAGTCTTTCTCCAGGTGGTGTTTTGTCTTTCTAGTTCTGTTTCTCTCGTTTAACCAATGAGATTAGAGAGGTGTTGTTTCTATTCACCAATCATGTTAAGTCTGTATCAGAACATCTTATAAAAGGTAGTAAGAATTAGATAATAAAGCCTTCTCTATGCTCTTTACCTTCTGAAAAATATTTAGAGTCATTTATTTTTTCGTGTCCTACAACGACAAGCTTAAATATCAGCATCATGGCTACCGCTTCCTCCATAATGAGAAATGTGAACTTGGGGTAGAAATTGAACAAAGTGCCATGTCTGAATGTCAGTAGATATTTGCTGCTTTTTAGTTTTGAAAGAGGAGTTTCTGTAGAGACTTGATACCTAGGTAAGTACTGTCCCTGAGGAGCTGTGGCAGAGGGAAGTTATTTGTATCTGACATTTGTAATGTGAATTCTTGTGCATGGAGGACTTTCGGTTTTGCCCATTTTAAGAGTTATGCTGTGGTCTTTCCCCTGTCACTATCATCCTTCCTCTGCTTTAAAAGTAGTGGTTTCCAGTATTTTTCTCATAGTCTTGTCTTGAACCTGCCAACTGTCTGCAGTTTAGTCAGTACTGCATCTCATGTAAAGTATATGAAAACTGAGAATATTTTAGGAAAGGACAGTATTAGCTTAAACCTGCTTAAACACAGGGTGGAGTCCAGAGCGTACTTTCAGTTCCTGATTCTTTAAGGAGTGAAAAGTAAGGTACTGACATGCATAGTCCATGCAAGCTCTGTCTGTATTGGCAGCACATCCCACATCCCATGGTTCCCTTTTTTCTGCTTGTGCAGGAGCAGTACAATTTTGGAAATAACAGCATAAAGCTATGGCATGCAGAGATTTGTCTGCTCATGTAAAAGGTGGTAGTGTTCCTCACCTGGTAGAATAAGCATTAAGTTCCAACTAAGTCATCTCTCAGGATAATTTGTAACTACTAAAATTTCACAGTCTCCTCTCCTTGCCTAATAATTACCCTCTTATCTAGAATGCAATGTAGCACTCCAGAGCAGATCTGTGGGGCAGGATAAAAGAGGAAGTTGAACTACTTAACAGGCTCATATATCAGTTTTGCAGGAGGTGTCTTCAATGGCTTCAAGCTTAGGTAGCAGAAGGGTTTAGGAACCCCTTAATATGTGGTTGGGTTTAGGGTCCCTGCTTTTTAACTGAAAGACCAAAGCTTCCTCAGAGCAACTGATTCTTTGCTTGATGGGGTGGGGTTTGGTACTGATTAGAAAGTAGTGTTTAAAATTTGAGGTTGTTACTTCTGCCTCATCAAAATCAATAGACAAATAACTGTCCCTTGGCTTGCCACTGATTGAGACTGTTTTTCCTTTTTCTGTTTTTCATTATACTTGCTTAATTAAAGTAATGTTCCACAATTACCTGTCCAATGTACTGAGAGATGTCAGTAGTTATTAATGGCAATAGTTGTTATCTTCTTTAAGCAAGGTCACTTCAAAGGGACAAGCATCTCTCGTTCTCATTGTTTAAAACAGTATGGATGCAGAAATGTTCCACTCATACTTTTTCTCTGAGGTTTATCAGTTTCACTTGCCCACAGTGCTGAGTGGTGGCCAGCCAAGGCCCTGTGCTTTGGAGCTGAGTTTCCATCAAATATATTTGGATTCTTCCTCAGTGTTCCTGCAGAAAATACCTAAGAGTACTCTTATTGCAGATTTTATGTGATATGTAGCCTTTGAGTCATTGTTCCACAACCCATCTTTTGATGCCCTGTGGTATTTCTGGGTTTTACTGCCAGTATCCCTCTTTCCTAATCTGAGCAACATCTCTCTCACAAGGCCAGTTATCCTACCTCATGTTGATGTTTGGACCAGCAGAACCTTGATGAGTCTTCTTTAGCCAGATCTGTGACAACCCAGCCTAAAGGGAAGAAAGCATCTAAGATTTGTAAATGCTCATTGGTCAGAAGGAATGACAAAAGTCAGAGGCTCTGAAAGTTTTATTAATAAAGTACACACTTGTCATGGAAGTTGGTCTGTTAGTCTCTGACCCACTGTCTAAGTACACAGCAGTAGGTTTTGGGTAAAGGGGTAGGGTGAAAGGGAAGAGAGAAATTAAAGAGAGAGAGAAAAAGAGAAAAAGGGAGGCCCAGTCCTGGTTTCAGTGTTGATCCAACTGCATCAGTCTGGCCAATGACATTTCCAGGGTCCCAGGGGCACCCCCCGGCGTGTGGGTGGAGGTACCTTTTTATGGAGAGGTTTCTCTGCCCCAAATATGGGTTTCTTGCTTTCCATGTAAATCAGTTACCATGTGCAGTCGGTTCTTTCAGGCCTTTCTGGAAATGGGTTGAAGGGATTTGGGGGCTCTTGGTGGTTGTAATCCCACCCTACAACCCATGCCAACTTCTTCCACTCGTTCCTTGTATGGTGTTGTGGTTTATTCTCATGGACAAATGCCCTACGAGTGCCTGGCCCCTCTTCTCCAGCCAAATCCTGTTCTTCCTCACAGTGTGTTAATACCAGTAGTCCCTGGTTATTACCAGCAATTCTTGTCTGTTATTACCAACAGTCCTTGGTTGTCTCCACAGCCGTTTAGTTACTGGTGTTTGAGACATACATATGAGCCCCTTATTTTCTGGGAATTGAGAGCTCAAAAGGATTTTACAGGACCAGTAGAGAGTGGGCTTTAATCATAGTACTTTTCCATCCTGGCCACAATTTGAGTTGGTAAGTTTCTTTGAAAGTTCAATAACAGAAATACTATTTCACTTGAGTTGTTATTTGGGCAAGAAAAGAATTTTGAAGGCTGTTTGTTAAAAGACAAGTTCTCTCTGAACACCTGGTAGTTCTGGGAACAGACAGTGTTTCTGTTAAGCTCAAGAAGGGCTTTGTCCAAGTGCGGTTTGTCGGGGCTGAGCCTAATGAGCATTTCTGAGATCCCATTGGGGCCTGGAGTGGGGGAGATGCACCCCTGGAAATCCATCCTGCAACTGAAGTCAGCTTCTCTGTGCCTCCACAAGATCCCATAACCTGCAGCTGTTCCATACTGAGCACAAACATCCTTTCACACATGATAAAGCCTTTTCTAATTGTATAATGATTGCCAGCAATGCACTCTAATTCCCATGATTACATCATCTTAATGTGATTGCTTGGAAAAACTGATTTGTATTCTCTAACACAGATTGAGAGATCTGGATTGCTTGGGATGAATTATTTTCTGCTAGAACAGAAAAAGATAGGTATGAGTTTGAAACCAGGAGACTTGCATTGAAATGTGAAGAAATGAGGTGGGTTTTGGTGGGTTTGGTTAGTTGTTAGTTTTGGGGTTTTTTTGTTTGTTTTTTTGGTTGGGTTTTGTTGTTTGTTTTTTTTTCTTTGCAAACACAGACTTCAGAAAGCATAATGAAATTTAAAATGAGTGCTCAAATGAAATGAGAAATGATAGAGCGTAGCGGTTTCACATTCACCGAATTTTGTTTGTTAAATTTAGTGTAGTGGTCTAAATATTTTTCTACTATGGAATAGGATTAGAAAAAAGGCAAAACAGGCTTAACTTAAAGATAGAAACAGTTAGCTTTATTAACACACACTAAAAGGAGAACAAAAAAACATGAAACCTTTCAAAAGCATGCTCCTCCCTGCTATGAATAGTTTACTTTTCCACAAAACAATGTAAAGAGACAGAAATCAGAACTCCAGGTCAGTACCACTT
>WBMY01018428.1:112665-210320 GCA_013397315.1 Donacobius atricapilla
CCCGGCTCGGGGCTCGGCTCCAGCCAGGGCCAGCCCCGGCACGGCCGCCCCAGCCCGGCCCCGGGGGCGGTGGGGCCTGAGCTGGGCCCTGCTGCTGCCCCTGCCCCTCGATGTTACCTCATGGCAAGCCCGCAGCAGAAAGAGAGAGACCTTTCCCAAAATCCCACCTGTATTTAACCCCTGTGTCCCAGAGGTGTACACTTGTACCCAATTGGCCAACCTGGCTATCAGGTTTAAAGCAGATCACTAATTGGTTTTTACCATTCGTGCCAAACCAATACATAGAGGAGATAATTTTTGGATCTTACCAACACGGATGAAACAATTTGGCATCCTGGCTACGTTGATCGTTCCTGTGTGTTGAATTCCACTGAAAAATGACCCATGCTGCATGCAGCTAAAATTCTGCATTTGTGGGGCTCAGTGAGACATTCTATCATCCTTGGTGTTCTCTGGGAAGAATTATGTATAGTTCATCTAGCTCTATTTTTCGAGAATTTTTTAGCTTCCTTTTTTCTTAAAATACTGTTCCACAACCTTTCCTTGTACTTGCCTCATAATTACATGAGTACATAGTATAGCTGTTATCTCAGAAATGGAGAGAAATTACAGGGAGAGGGCAGTAGCATGATAGGGGCTGTGTTCTGCACAAACATGAGACCCTTCCCCAGCTTTCAGGTTCCTGTGAGCACACCAATGAACTCTATAACTCCTGCAGACTCAGCTTGGATTAGTGATGAACATCTGCTCCTGTGGTACAGCCACAGCAGATGCTGGTGTGGAATGTTTGAATGTTTTCAGCTCTAGTTGGTATTTAAAAGTCTCTTTTTAACCTGAAAGTGCTCTGAAGCTTGTCCTAACGTTTGTCAGTTAGGACATGAGTTTTTTGGCACTTAATGTCAAAAAACAGTGTCTTTCTGAATGTAGTTATAATAACTTCAGTGGTGGACAAAAGGGCTTTGAAAAGCTTTAAAAACTGCTTGCTACCCTAGTAAATGGTATTTTTTGTTAGTCACAGGTTCAAAAATTACCATTTTTATTCCACACTGTACTTCATCTTTCTTTTTCCTTATCCAGAGTCCCTCCCCAGATACTTCCAGAGTTATGATGAGAACAGTATTAACAGTTCTGAGGTCCTTGCCTTCCCCAGTACAAAGGATAGAAGTGTAGGGTCACTGACTGTCCCACCAATTGATTTCTTTCAACTTTTCTCTGCTGTGTTTTTAGCATAAATATCTGAATGAAAGAATATAGGATAAATGACATATGAAGCCAGGTAAATTGTCAGAAATACCTCTGAAAGGTCCTAACCAAGCATGCTTAAGCATTCATGATTCAGATCATGCTGAATCAAATGACAGCATCCTTGACCTCAAACTTCTAAAGCCAACTTCTTAGGTTGAAAATTCTGCAGGAGGTGGGGGGCTGTAGGATATTGGCAAGTGTTGTGTTTTATTAGAGATTAATTATCCAGGTTTTCCATGGAAACACAGGTGCATGGAGAGAAGATTTTGACAAATTTGTTCTTTTACTTAGAGAAGGTGACTTCCTAGCTGGGTGTGGAGCTATTGTGGACTCAGATTAGTCTCTCTCAAAATGAAAACTTAGTGAAATAGTAAAGTCAAGCTCATTGCTACAATTAAGGCTGGGACTGCACTTGTTGTGTCAGTGTTCACTCAGCAAGTTAAACTGCTGAGCTCACAAGAGCCCATCCTCAAACACTGGAGAGGTCCTGGGTGTAGGCATGGTAAAAACCCCCTGACATCACTTCTGACTTCAATCGCTGTTAAATGGAAACCCTTGGTGTGAGAGCAGTTCCAGCTGCACAGCGTGGTGGGTAGATGGCACTGTTGGACTGGCTTTGCTGATCTGTGCTCCAGCACTACAGAAATTCCCTGTCACTGACCCAGGGCGGAGTGGGGAAGGCTCTGGGGGTGAGGGAAGGGTGGAGAGGCTGCCAGGCCATGGCAACTGCTGGCACCATGACAGGACATGGGAAAGGAACAGCATTCCTGCTGGATACTGCTGTATTCCTGTGGTATTTGAATGAAAGCCCCAAGAGATGAACTCTTACTGTAGCACAGGAGTACTGAGAAGCACTGCTTTTTCCTGTCACAGCTGTAAATAAATCTGTAAGATTACTCCTGCTAGTTGGTTTAATAATTGTTCAGTGTATCTGCAGGACTTTCTGGTTCCTTTTGTGACTGAGGCATATTTCTGCAGAATGGCACCACTGTAAGTCATGCTGAAATCTCTAGCTATTACTTGCAATGTGAAATGAACATTAAATCCACGATTTTAAGGAAAAAGAAATGGTTTCTTTATTATTAGAAGTAAATGTATTTTAAAAATAGGGTTTCTCACAATAAATTTACTTCTTTGTGCTATATTTATTGTTCAGTGTGAACAATATTTATCCTTATACTTTCCATACTGTGTTGGCGAATAGCGCCCTGTTTTAACCAAATTAACAGAGACATGTGTCTTAATTGAGTCACTTGCTAACGAAATGCTTGGCTTCAGCTTATGAACCTTCCTGGTTTTACCCATAATAATTTTTATTAACAGTCATATATTGATCTTGTTACCTGTCTCTGGTGGTCTGGTCACATCATGTTAATGCTAATTTAAGCTGTCAGTTGGAAAACAGGGAAAATGGGATGTGTTGTTCTTACTCGCCAGAAAAGCTCCAAAGGGATGCTTTTTAGTTTGGTGCTGCAAAGTCTGAAGTGTCCTGCTGAGAGTGTGCTCACTCCACGGTGCAGTGGGAAGATGCACAAACCCGTCCACCACCTTGTGCTTGATAGTTCTCCAGGAGCTAGTTTCACTCCTTGGAATTTTTATGTAAGCTTGATTTCTGTTGCAGGAGCTGGGTTGCTTTGTTTTGTAATTTCATGTGTCTGCAACATTACACTGTACAGGGATAATACCAGAAGTGGCACAATGAGAAACTCAGTACCACAGAGCTCATTGGAGAAGCAAAAGGTACAGATGAGAAGGGAGAAATTTCTTGCCAGCCCTCTGAGGTGATCTTGATGATCGTAGAGGTCTTTTCCACCCTCAGTGATTCTGTGATTGGTATCCACTCCCCTGGTCTCCTTCTAGAAATAGCCTACTTCCACTTATTTGCTTGTTGAGGTTAACTTTTTCAGGTGTGTGGAAGAGCTTTGTCCCCCTGTGCTAAGGGAACGTATTCTTTCCAAACAACTTAAATCTTCAGCCAGTTAGCTATAAAAGTGAAAACCAGCTGGAGGTTCTTTCCATCAGCAGGTATGATAATTGGTGTTAGCTGAGAAGTATGTGGGCTGCTTGGAGCTGTTAAACCAGCTGAAGTGTGTTTGAGCAGAGTAAGATCAGAAGTCGTCCTCTTTAAAGGAATCAGCTGGAAACAGATACTCAAAGCCTAACTTCTTTGATGTCATTTTTCTGGGAGGCCAGAGGATTCCCTAACAGGCTGAAAACCCAAACATCACTCGTAAGCTTTCTCCACAGATGTATTTAGCATGCTTTATTTTTATGGCTTTTTGTTAAGTAGTTATTAGAATTATGCAGATTTATTCTAGAGAAGATATTTGAGAGGTCCTGGTGGAGGGAGATGGGTGGTGCCCCTTTGGTTGTTTTCTGGGGTTTGTTTTTGTTTTTTTTAATCTGACCAACTTTTCTCACCTTTATTGTGTCCTTTGTAAGTGGTGGGTATGGTGTTTGAGGGGTTTGGAATGGATATGCATTCTGCTTTCATTGCAAATGGGGAGTACCTGGCTTCTGACCTGACTTGCTGAGTTGAGAACTTGCTGAGGGCTGTATGACAAGTCTTCTGCTAAAGAATTAGCATGGATTTGGTCTGGCACTGACAAGAAGGGCAGGGAGCAGGAAACTGAAACTGTGTAACTAATTATCTTCTAAATGCAGTTGGTGTCACCTAGTTATTTATATCCAGAATTTTGCTTAGCCTGACTGGTTCAGATATGTGATTATGAGGTAACTCACCTTTTCAACATTTGTACCTTGCTGCTTCTGTTCTCCTTGGGCAGTGTTATTGTTGAACTGATTTTGGTGTGTAGAAGTACTTGAATAATCATAATTTGAAGAATACATAACTTCTTAGTCTCTAACCCTGGAATGGTAGCTAGGTGGAAGGAGCCTCCCAATGATACTGCTAACTCTGTAGTTACATGAGTTGGTCTTGGATGTATTAGAAAAATTATTCTTGGGTTTATTCTGGAATCTATTTTTAGTGATAGCATTGTCCACTTTATGGTGTATGCTTGAAGTTTAATTTGAATAGAATTATTGCTTTCACATTCTTCGCCAGCTTCATTATCTCCAGGTAATATTTTCTGATGGCATCTTTTTAATTGCTATTTCATCACTCAGGTTGGTTGTTGTCTTTTTTTGGCCATTAGCAATTTCCTTTTACCAAGTGGAGTGCATGACCGTTTTGATGCAGGGGAAGAGATGTTCTTGTGTATGGGCAGAGTAGGGGGAATCCTCCCTCCTGCTTTAACTTTAGGATCAGCTGTGATTTCTGGCTCCTTTCCTCTTCTCTGTCCTCCTCTTTTCCTTTTGGAAATGTTTCAGTAATGTTATAGGGACTTGTGCTTTTTTCTTTAAAGCACACCTGCCTTGTTATGCATTCTTTTATACTGTAGATAATCTGAAGCTATGAAGAAATGAGTTTTTCCTACAGTAATGGTTTTTATGATGTGCAGGGATTTTTTTTTCTCATGAATAAACAAACAGCTTTCTTCTCACTTTACAAGGTACAAACAAGATTTCCCTGGATATGTGTTGCTTAAAATCCAAGCACTTCTGCACCCTGCAAGTGTGAACACTTATTATGCATGTCTTTGACTCTTCAGATCCATGAGCAGGCTGAAACACAGTGGGTCAGGGATTCTTTCATTATGTGCACAGTCTTGGTCTGCAGTGTCAAAAGTGTTACTGAGAGATAATCCTTGGACCTGTGTACAATGAACTCCTGATCCAAGTTCCTTGTGGACGTGTGTCAAAGGCATGTCAGTGGTTTTAGCATGGTGCAAAGGCACGTGTGCAGTTTTGTCACGTTGTGTTCTTATTTCTGATCGTGAATTGTGTTTTTGCTGCCACCGATGTTATGTTCTAGGAGTCTGTTTTTGGATTCCCCACCTTTGAAATGACTTCTGTGTTAGTCTGGGATCCTGCAATGTTATCAGAATTAGGGATAGGAAATTCTAAAATGTCTGTTTAGAATCCAAGTACAAGTCTAGGCTGAGAGAGGCCTTTGGTTCTGCTCTGAAAACTGAGTAATACCAGACAAGCAAGGGAAGAGGCATCATACCTTCCTCTGTGCTACAGTTCTCTGTGAAGGTGTGGTGCCTTTTTGAAGAACTCTGGGAATTAAAAAAAGAAAATAGAGTTCTAGATAACTTTGTAGCTTTTGTAGCTATGTACTATGAGATTTGAGCCTTCTTTATTGTCAGGGCTAAAACTGCTTGCTGTGACCATCCCCAGAGAAACTTCTTAATGTAGTGTCTTATTTCTGCTCTGTGTATGCAGGGTACTTGCTCATGGTTTTAATGGAATCCTCCTTTGCAATAACCCATTCTACATAAATGTATTTAAAGAAGAAAAGTAGGGGAGCCATGAATTTCCTGTGAATTGGGAGGGTGCTTTAGGTGCTCTGCCTACCTTGTCAGCTTCCTAATGATGCTGAGATTCAAACAGTCGCCTCTGTAGTGTTGGCTGTTGGGAAACTTGGTTGAAGATGGATTTAAAGAGTGTGTCTTTAATTTCTGCACAGAATGTGGTCCTCTCAGGAGGATCCACGATGTTCAGGGACTTTGGACGACGACTGCAAAGGGATTTGAAGAGAGTGGTGGATGCCAGATTGCGACTTAGTGAGCAGCTCAGTGGTGGTCGGATAAAAGTAAGTGGGCATTTCAAGTGCATTAATTACACGACTAGTGACAGAAATCAAGGTCAAAATTTTCACCTCACTAGTGAAAATGCACTGTAAAGTCAGTAGGATATGTTTATGTGTTGTTAATAGCACTTGCAGCCTTGCCGTGTATGACATCTCTTTATAGGAATTTTAAAATTACTGTGGGCAGTTCTGGTTTTCCTTCTAGGAGATGTGTAAGCAGTAGGCAAGAGGGATTTAACTTTATGTCCTTCATCATAGTTATCATGAACAGTTTTATGACTTGGTCTCCTAGGGGGAGCCTATCTGAGTAATAAGTGTGGTAGTGATGTGAATGGAGGGTTGAAGGTGTCTGGTTCTGACCATGTTAAGTTTGAAAACCAACTAAATATGAACTGTTTTCCTTAGCCCAAACCAGTGGAAGTTCAAGTGATAACACATCACATGCAGCGTTATGCAGTTTGGTTTGGAGGTTCCATGCTGGCTTCAACAGTAAGTCTTCATCAAAGTTCTTAATTTTTATTGCATGTTGAATTCTGGGTGTATTTGATTTGAATAATAAGTTTTAAACTTTTTCACTGTGACACCCTAAACTGTGTCGCATTCTGGAATCCTTACTCAAGTTTTATCTCAGTAAAATTTGTACAGGGCAAATGGGGGCTTTGCTTGAGTAAGGCTATCATGAGTTGACATAATTCTGAAGTAGTTTTGATATCATAGTTCCAATATAGTGCTTTTATTCTTTAAATCAGCACTAGAGATTAGTTAGGACTTCAGGAATATAGAATCCAAATCAGTGGTCTTAAATGCAAGAGAGAAGCAAATACAGGAAAATGGGAGCAATTGCTGTCTGCCAGGTGAGATTTCTTACTGCTGTGTTTAAAAGCAGTCTTATGACCTGACAAACTTCTCTTGATTAGTGGTATTTGTATCCTAATATTTCTCATTTTATTAATATTTCAAAATGTAATACAATGTCATAAAGCTGCAATCTACAAAAATGCCAAGATGTTATTTATTTTGGTTGCTTCTACTTATGTCCTTATGCTTTTGGGGGATTTTTTTTTTTTTATATTTTTATAGCCAGAGTTTTTCCAAGTATGTCACACCAAGAAGGACTATGAAGAGTATGGCCCTAGTATTTGTCGTCATAATCCCGTTTTTGGAGTCATGTCATAATGCTCATCCAATGGAAATAAGATCTCTGATACCATGCTGGTGAAGAAACTCATGCAGTGCAGAGGAAGGCAGCAGATACTGTAAATACTGAAGCAAGATGTGGTTAACTCTGAGGCATTTGGATCACCACTGTGCACTAAAGCACGGCTTACAGCCCCAAGTCATTCAGTAGGAGCCATTTCTCTGCTGACTACTCAGAGCCTTTCCTTCTTTCTTCCTAAATGTGAGGTAATTGAAAATAGGTAAGTCTCGTTTTAGGAGGGTGTGCAAATACTACTGAAACTGCATCTAGAAGAATAAGGCAGTGTTTTACTGCTTGTGGAAAGATCTAAACCTTTCCCACCTGTGCCCTGAGTTTGCAATCAAACCTTTAGCAATGGAGCACTAAATACCACATTGCCTTTAGGGGGAGTTGGAATGGATACAGGTACCTACCCAAATGGAATAGGTTGCAGGATTGGGACAGTACTTTGTAAATGTAGGTTTTCATATTTTGTATTTTATGACATTGGTAGGGTGAATTGATGACTAGTTCTAAGCATGAACAGCTGTCAATGTCATGGAATGGTGTTATGCATTTCCAGGTGTGAGGCATGTATTGGAGTACTGCTGGTATATTTTCTGGGGAAAAAATAAGCCATGTATGATAGAAACTGATCTGTTCATGTTTGGATGATACAAAGTGATTTACAGTATTGTACAAAGTTTATTTTACCCACTGTTCCTTTGTTTTGAATTTTCTGAAACTGTTTTTTAGGAGATGATGTTTTGTTTTGCTGTTGGTGAGTGGTGGATGACACACAGGCCTTGCACCAGTGAAATAAAAGCTGTTAACATCTTTATGAATGTTTGTGGTAGTCCTGATTTACTCCCCCACTTCATCTCATGAGGTTGGCTTTGCATTTGTATGTTAGTCTACGTGGGATCACATACACTGAATGTGAAGGGACCTCTGGAGATTTCTGGTCCAGACTCTGGTTTAGTGCAGGGCTCACTTCAAAGTCCTCTCTGTTTGCTCAGGGCTAGTCAAGTTTCTGTGAATGGAGGTTCCTGAACACCTGGGCAAGCTGTTCCAGGGCTTAACTACTCTGTTATGGGTACGTGTTCCTGTGTCATGGACAGAGATTTTGTTCTTCTCTGCTTTAAATCCAACAGAGTAGGAAATCCTGCTTGCCCTGTCCTTGCTGATATTTATCCTACCTCTGTTGGCAGAGGTTTTATAAAGTTTGTGTAGCCCAATAAGAATTTTGTAAGAGAAATCAATTTGATTTTTAGCTTGCATGGAGGGATTGAGACCAAGCAATTATTTTTTCAGCATAAGTTAAGAGATTAAACAAAATGGGACTGAAAGACTCAAGCCTGCTTCTGAATGCTTTTGATCTTAAAGCTCAGCACTCAGGGGAAAAAACACTGAAGCATAATTTGCTCAATCCTCTCACTAAGAAAGAAATGGATATTCTATTACAATGTGTATTCTTTCAGCTTGTTCCAGTGTCACATCAGCTTGTCTGGGTTTAAATCTACATTTCAAGTTCCACAATGCACTGCTGCCTACTTAGGATTTTGGCCTGTACAGCAGAATCTGGAGCCATGAGCACAGTGTGGCTGAAGTTAACCTTCAGAGGAAGAGTCACACGTTTGGTGCACTGAGAAAGTGGTTGCTGAGACACCAGCACACTCACATGGTGCTACAAAATAGGGAATGCTGGGCAAGTAGCATGGGAAGTTACATGTGGCTTGCTAACAGCTCTAACCAGGACATTAAGGCATCTTGAAATTTGCAGGAGATAGAAGTTACTACTAAAAAATTACCTGACACAAGGCATGGGCACCCATTTTGTCTTGGGGGAAAAAAAAAAGCATTCAGAAAGTGACCAAGACTTGCATTGAAAACAAACCAGGAAATGAGGGAAATGTGCTTATGTTTGCTCTTCATGAAAAAATATAGATAGTAAGAATGTTTAGGATGTTTGAATGATCTGAAGCTAAATTTCCCTGTTCTTCAACTCTTTGGAAGGCTGAACTACCTGCCACACTACAGACCCTGTGAGTCTAAAACAGTCATTGGGCTGAAAAAAATCCAAGGTGTGAGATTAGTCAGGCTACCAATGCAGTTGTGAGTTATTAGCCTGTTCGGTCTTTCTGGCATTGGGATAATTTGAGCTTCAAGGCAAGTAAGCTCGCCTTTTCAGTTACCTTTTATGGATTTGTTGCCAAGGGTTTATGAACAGCCACAGTGACACAGAAAATGATCCTCTCACCTTGTGTTTTGGGTGCTAACGTAAGAAGGAGAGCCTGGTTTGGCTTTGAATTCTTTTGGATAGAGGAAGGAATTGAACCCAAAACTTGTAAACAAGACGGGCCAGCAGGTACCTAGTCCAGTTCCAGGCACTTAAGCGCCAGCACCTAAGGAGTGCTCTATCTAAACATAAGACATTTTTGGAGCTTGCTGAGGGTAAAGGTTTGCTATCCTTACAGCTGTTGTGATCCTGCTTTGTCCCTGGTGATCACAGGACACTTCTGTGAGTTGATTTGAAGTGTTAACCTTGCAGGCAACTTCATCCCACCCCTGTTTTCCTGAACACAGTGGTCTGTTAAAGTACTTCACCATGCTTGGGGAAACTGGAAGTTTATGAATAAAACAATGAACCTGGACCTAAATTGGTTTTGAGCTTTGGTGCTGCTTTCTAAATGAGTCTTGTGAAGTTGAGTCCTCTAGTTTGGTTGGTTGCTTGTTTTTTTTTTAAGTGGTTTGTAGAATGCCTTTAATGTCTTTTAAAAAGTTCTTCAAAGATCTAGATCAGCATGGCTTAGGTGGAGGGCCTGCATGGAGGCAAAGCACAGGTAAGCTAAACTGCAGCAAGAAGTTTAGCCTGATCTGTATAGCTGTGACTGGGGCTTTTGGCTCTGTTGAAGATTTATGATACCGTGTGCCCATTAGAGGAAGGGATTACCTGCCTCCCTCAGCCAGTTAGCAGATGATGTGTTCTGCCTTTGATTAACTTTGACTTGAGTCAGTGCTCTAGAACTGGAAGGTATTGTTTCCTGCTATCAATCTTCTGAGCCTTTCTTTTTTTTTTCAGTAGTACTTAAAACCACTTGAAGCTTTTATGAACATGAAGAGCCCTGTGCACATGTTCAGTGTGGTACTTTCAATTAACTACAATTAGTGAAGTCTTGATGTGTACTGGAGTACTGCTCTTTATGTAAATAATTCATTCTTTATGATTGCTGGGTTCTCTCTCATCTGGAAAAATTGCCGTTGTGTCAAACCAGTTTTGGAGATAGAACAAGCAAAAACCTTAATAAAAACCACCAGGGATACTGAGCAGAGAAATGCAGCCTCCAGCCTCACTTGCAAGTGTGTTACATGATATTAAGAAGTGCTGCATGGTGCCTTCAGATAGTTACAGAAAATGAAAGCTCAGGTAAAACTGTGAAATAGCCACTTAACTCACTTTCACACACCGATCTCTAGCAAGAGCTTTTTTTTGCAAAAGGTAAAGAAAAACAAGGTAGTGAAGGGGAGTGTTCTTTTGAGCTTCTTAGGTTTCTTTTCTGCAAGCTAAACGTGATGGAAGAATCAAAAGGGTATGTATTCATGTCTTGCTTTTGTGGTCACTTTTGGTCTTGCTGTTTCACCTCTGATGATTCCTCTGTCAATATCCAGGGGCCTGATGCAGTGTCAGTGGAAAAGATTTCTCTTTGGCATTATTGATTTTATATTGATACTATTCTATATTCTTTCATGGAAAAGAATATTATTACAGCCATTTGCCATGTCAGTCTTGCCCATGCTGCATCACTTCAGGCAGGTCGCTTCATTTCTGTGTGCTTTTTCCTGGCCTTTTCCTAGGGACTGCTTCTAAGACAATACCTTAGCACCTGATGTGTGTGCTCTGACATAAGTGACAAAACCTTAGGTGCAGATGTCTGACATGGTCACTTGGCCTTCAGAAGTAGCATAATTACATTCTGAGGACAAGTCATCTCATCCTAGCATGTATGCATCTAAAAGAAGTTGGTTCAACCATCCTTTGGTAGTGCTTTTTCCACGCAGTTAATAAAATTCTGTGATAAGATGCGCAGATGTTGCATCTAATTCTTAAAGGCTCAAAGTTTGAGAAAAACAACAAAAAAATCCAAAAACCATCCTGATTTTGGTCTCTGGGCACTGTTGGTGGAACACACTGAGGCAATGTGGCTTAGGGAGCTGAGGGGAGGGGCTGCTGCACTTCCCTGCACTACACCCAAAAAAAATGCTGGAGGATGCTGCTCTACTGCTTTGGCTTCCAAACAACCTGAGAATTTTTACCTTGAGGTTGTTAAGGTGAACAGCCTGTGTGCTCCTGCTTGTGTGCTCACAGCTTGGGTCTCACTGTGGCAGCATGGTGAGATCTCAGAGCACAGAGCTCTGGGCAGCTTTCTCAGCTGTGCCAGCGCTTGTCACATTGTTCAACAAGGAGGTTTTGTCCATTCTAAGCAGTGCTTGTAGAAGTGGCATTTGTGCCTTGCAGCTCTCCTGCTGGGCAGGTGAAAGGCTCTGGAGGAGCCTGAGAACCCATCTGCTGCCTTCAGCTATTGCTGAAGTAGGGGTCAAGCTAAATCAGGACATGTGGAGTATTTTTTAACTTTCCATCCGGTGAAATTGTGAAGAAGAAGGAGAATTGGGGGTTTAAATGAGATTTTACAGTTTTACCAGTATATTACAATAAAAGCCTGTCATCCTGCGGAGAGGCGTGGGTTCATGTAAGTACCTGTAAATAAACAAGCTTCCTGTCACCTCTCCTGCTTTTCTAGTACTATTTCCCTTTAAATCCTCTTGAGTTCAGCTGGATAATATAACAAGGTTATATTGTTAGTACTTGTTGCTTATTTAGGCCTAATTGGGGGTTGGATGCTGCTTTGCTTCTGATTCCAGGAACCTGTTACATCCTCCCAATTGCTTAGACTATTCTAAAATTAAAGACTTTGCATTTCCCAGCAACCATGGTGTCTTGTGTTATTAATGAATATGTGGAAAACCATGAAGGAATTTCCCCCTCGTTTTCAATTTATCTTCCAGTTTAATCCAGGCAAGGAAGTGACAGAGCTGCCAGTTGGGGCAGGTATTTCTCTGCATAAGAGACAAAGTGAGATGATGTGGATTTGAAGAGTCAGTCAATAGAGGGTATTTATGAGAATAAATTGCCTCCATATATCTTGAGTTTGTGATGCACTTAAAGAAGCAGTGCCCTGTTACATGTGTTCCTATCAGTAAGGAGCAGAGTGGTTTAACTGGGAGGCTGTGTCCTCTCAAGCAATTTTTCAGCAGTTTGCTGTGCAATTGTTTTTTCCAGCACCCTGTGGGGTAATGACAAGAGTTGCAGCCACATTTACAAAGGGAAAATTGTTCACTGCCTGTGACCGAAGGAGAAATGTATTTTAAATGTAAACCCGTATTGCTTGTAATTCTATTGCTGCCTGTAATCTGCAGTTGGGTGCAGGGTGTAGTTGGGTTAGTTGCAATGAGAATTAGTTCAAAAACAATTGAAGATGTGTTGTTGAGGTGATGGGCACCTCTCACAGAGGAGCACAGGAGTGACAGCTGGATGTGTGCTGTCTTGTGTGCATGGTCTGTTGTGGTTTCACTCCATTTTGGACTGAGTCAGCTTCTGCTGCAGTGTAAGTCCTTATAACTTTTTCCAAACAATTGATAGAAATCTATTTCTGCCCTTTTCTTGGTGATCAAGTGAAATAAGTGGCAATTTATGACATTTTTTTCAATAGTTCTGACTTGTGCTTCTAGTCAGATGCTCTTGGACACCAGCTACTGATGCAACAAATCTGCAGCATGAGAGGAGAAATTCTGGTGTTTCTAGGTTGTATATTCTGATGTTTATTAATTGTTCCTTGTTTAGCATCCTGTATCCCAAGCTCTGCTGTTGCTTTTTCTGTGGCTCTTGCGCAACTTCTCAGCACATTTGCTTGTGTAGTTGTTTTCTATGTCTTTAATGCATTAGATGATATTGGCAATTAAAGGATTACAGCCAGGATCTAATGATGGCCCTGTGGAATAAAGTTTTCAAATTATTCTGCTGCAGTCTATAATTACACTGTGTGTGCCCTGGTGCCAAGGATTAATAGGGGGATTACAGGATGTTTTCCTCTAACATGCAGTTCATGGATATGCTGTTCACAACTCACTGGCTCTAAGGAGCTGGTGACCTCTCATGGGGAATAGTATTAAAGGATACAGTCCAGGAGAATGTTTTGTGTTATGTTATGCTTGTTTCCTTTCCTAACCCTGAGTTTATCATGCAGGGACTGGTCAGAGTAGCTCAGATCTTGAGCAGACAACCCTGAAATTGAAGTATTAAGGAAGTGAAAGCAGACAAGCTTCAGTAGCCAACCCTGCAGTGTTAAATTCACTCCTCTTTTGCCCTCTTCCTTCACATCTCAGCAAAAGGCTGTGGCTTCCCCATTGCTGTGGAATGGAGAAGGGAGCTTTCATAGTATATTGCTACATATTACACTAGTAGTAGGATATAAACATTTTATTTCTGTATATCTGGAAATGATGTACTCCTTCTGAAGGAGTACATGAGGAACCTCTGCAATCAACACTTTTCTGAAGAGCTGCAGTTGTTTAGTTGTAATGAAGATAAACCAATGCTGGTGCTATTTGAAATGGATGAGAATGTAACCAAGAACTGTCTTTGGAGTAGCAGAAGAGTTCTGAACTGTTGTTTGGAAAGCTTAGGGAGCTTTCTGCCAAATTGCAACACATAAACTAAGCACTATTTAACGTTGTGAACTTGGATGACTCTCCTAAAGGATAGTATCAAACCTTAGATTAATTTTCAAGTGCATCATCTTGCTTCCCATGTCAGTTCTGAGTGGTTGAAGCAAGGCTGGTAAACGAAACGTGCCCAAAGCCCTTCTTTGGCACTGAGACCCACTTGCATGAAACAGCCTGTTCTTGCTCAGCTCCCCAGACTGTGCCAATGAAGTGACCACGTCTGGGCTGCTTTATGGGCTGGTCTCTGCACTGTGTTGATTCCTGAGCCATTGCTTGGCTCACTGACAGTTGGCCATGGCCAAAATGGTGCTGTGGGTCATGATTACAATTTAATGGCGTAGTTGATGGAACTCCAGCACCTGGGAATGTTCCTTGGCAGTGTTTAATTTACCAGCATAAATCAAACCTGTGTCTTTTGAGTAGCAAAGTGGTGCTAAATATTTCAAACAGGATGTTTTATTTTCTTAAGACCTCATATCTTTGTCATGCTGGTTTTTACATGAATCTGATTTATGTTTTAGGAGTGTGTTTTTACCATAGTTGCTGAAGAAATGTGAACTTTGAACTGTCAGATAAGGATGAAAACAGACTCTCCAGTTTGTTTAAAAAAATAGTTTTTAAGACATTGTTACAGTTCTTAATGTCAGAATAGGATTTAAATGTGTAAGTTGTACATATGTAACAACACAGGTTAGTTTGTACTCCTGACTTTTTGTAGCTCTTGCAGTTTTTCATGATTAACAGGATTTTTTTCCTTCATCTCTCCATTTCACTGTTTTGCATGAGCTACCATCATGTAATCTCAATAAAACTGTCATTACAGAGATGTATCTAGCATCTAATTTGTCTCTAAGAGTCTTTCCTCCTGATGTGGGAACATGTGAGAAAGGAAGAACCACCCTCCCTGACTTTCACATTTCTCAGGATGGCTTTACAGCACTATCAATTGAACATTTTTTTCTGGAGTGTTGCTGCAAATAAGGCCTGGCAGCTGGAGCCAGCCTACTGTGTGCATGGCATGAACATTAAAGCTCTTCTGTCTTTCTTTTCAAGGAGAAACTTCTTTGAAACTGTAGTAAAAATTCTCCTTTGTCCTTTTGTGTCTGTCTAGTGTTTTCCCTGTTCCCTCTGCCACAGTTTTCTTCTGTCTTGGTCCTAAGAAGTTGGCATGGATGTTTGGATTAAATGATTAACGAGAAAGATTAGCTGTGACAAAATGTGACTTTTCAGTGGAAAGGGGAGTGTGGGGATACACAGGACAGAGAGTAAAACAGACTTAATTAGCATAGCTGGCTTGATAACCAAGATGCCATGGCAGAAACAAACAGAGCTTTGAAGATTACAGGAGATGGGATTAAACCTGCTTACGGGAAAAGAAGTGATTCAGTCAAACTTCTGCATACAAAACATGTTGTAAAATGTATGAGTTGTCTGTGTGATCTTTAACCCAATTACTGTAGTGGAAAATTATTAACCTTCCTGAAATGGTATATAAGCTTTTGTAAAATCTGAGTAAAATCGAATTCCGATCACTGAACCAATCTTCCCATCTCTCTGTCAACTGTCAGTAGGGGAGGACTTTTTGGGCAGCTCTGCTACAAACAGTAGTTTTTGAGAACAGGGAATACAATTCTCAGTATTTGGAAGTTGCAGTCTTTTGAACCTTTGCCTTTTCAAATGGGTTCAACTTAATGAAATAGTAAAGCAAAGTTAAATAACACTGCTAAATGCAGTGGCTCTTGTGGTTTGTGTAGCAGCAGAAGAGCAGCGAAAAATAAACTGTTAATATCAGCAGATGACAAGTTTAGTGGTGTCATTCTTTACAAAGCCAAGCATTGCTTTCTTTTTCACAGGTTAGGCTGTATGCTCATAATTAAAGCCAAAGAAAGCAAATCTTTCACCGTATAATAATTTAAATCCATCCAGTGAGTTAGAGACCCTGGGTCATGAGTACTCCAAACTCTCAATAACTGAAGATATCAGTGAAATTAATTCCCCTTTCCTCTCCTGGTGCTGAATGTAACTGGGCAACAGCTTGGTACAACCATCAGTTAAACTGCAAAGATATAAACTCCTGAAACATTAAACAAAGTAAACTGCATCACAACCAGCTCAGTTCTTTCTGAAGGGAAGGTCTGCTTCTTCCAATCATGATTTGTTCCACAGGCTTTTATAGCAGCACTGCAAAAATCATATAAAAATTGTATTAAATATCAGCTGCCCTTAAACATATTAGGCTTCCAGCTGTGAGCAAATTTGTTACAGAAGTCCACTGAGTTTTGTATGAGGTTCCTGATTTTATCTTTCTTTAATTGTGTATATTATAGTAATAAAGCTATTTCTTGCTCCTGGGTGTGTACAAAGCAACAACTCACTTGTGATTAAATGCACGTTTGGGTCCTGGCTGTAGCATTTAGTGATTCATGAGGCAGTGTGTCTTCAGAGACAAAAAGAAAATTTTGCTCTAGAGAGCACACTTTAAAGTGTTCAAATTGGTACATTAAACTTTTACACTTGGATAATAAATTACATGGGAGAGGAGCTGCCTCTTTGCAGCCACTTTCTACCTGTTTTAGCCACCACCGGAAATCATTAGGCAGACCAGCAGCTCCATGTGACCATTCAGATACTTTCTGACCTGGGGCTTGGTGTTCCTTGTTTGGGATTTCTTCCCCATCTGAGGGATGGTCTGTAGCTTCTGAAGGTAGCTGTCACTCTAACCAGACATCCAAAATTAAGTACTAATATTTTTGTTGTTGTTTTTTGTTTGGTTGGGTTTTTCGGGTTTGGTTTGGGGTTTTTGTTTTGATTTTGTTTCTTTGTTTAAAGGAAGGATTCATGTTGGGCTGCTCAGCATTTTCTTGCCACAGTAGGTTAGTCCAAAAATCAGTTTTGATAAAATGCTTTTTTTCATGACAGGCATCTCTTTTTTTTGGTGAGGAAAATAAAGTATTTCAGTCCCCAAACTGAAATTCTTCTTTTGTAAATGATGCTAATAAAAGTATTACACATCAAATGATGATTAGGCTGCATTTTTGCTATGATTGGCTCTGGTAGGAATTTTGCTTTCAATTTGGACTACAGGCAAGTGCTTTCAATGCTTTCATGATTTCTCTACCTTTTTTTTTTGTTTCCTTTTGATTTTTCATTTCATTTGAATCTTCTCAAAAGTTTGGTCGAAGTGCTATTTGGGTTTTGTGAGCTCCAACAAATCTAATGTTTGACCAATATTGTGTACTGCCAGAGATGCACTGCGCACTCTACCAGGCCTCCATGGCGATAATTAACAACAGATACTAATTTCCTTCAGTCCAGATGATCTCTGATATTATCATGGGAATGGTGAGTGCTGACTGGGAAGGTAAACAGATGGCAGCCTGGCACAACTGCTCAACACGAGCATCTCTTGCTCTAGGTCTCTCAGGTTCTTGGTCTTGCTGACCACGTTTTTCAGCTCTGTGAAGGGAGCAGAGTGGAGCTAGATGAGAGCAAATCCCCCTGGAAGCAGGGGGTATTATAAAAAATTCATTTTACAATTTTTCCTACTCCTGAAGATGTCAGCTCTCCTGTGAGGAAGGTATTAATCGCATTTGATATTCCTGATTCCTTAGTGGATATTCAGGTAACTTACTGTTCTGGGCTGAGAAAACAGGGTTATAATCCTGAGATGATGTGCTTTGTTTTAGGATAGAGTTCATCTGTTCCACTTGATTCTCAGATACCTGAGCCTAAGCCCATCAGTTTTGGTTCTCTCTGTAATCCAAGGAGGGAAGTGTGTGCTGCTGAGTGCGATTCACACAGGTCTGAAATACGTCAGAGGAATGACTCCATGGCACTGCCTGTTTCTTTCCATGCAGTGAGATCAAGACATTCACCTGAAACTGAGTGAGAAGAGTTTTCTTCAACTCAAATCTGTGTCACAAGCTTGGGCTTAAATCTTCTGGTGGTGTATCCAGTCTCTGACAAGGATAGACATTTGCTAACCCTTCTTCAGAAACAGGAGGCTTTTTCTGAATCCTGAGAGGATCAGGTTAGGACTAAAATCTCTGAAAGGCTGAGAAAAGCTGTTTACTTCTAGAAGCAGGGAAAGGAGCTGCATTTCCTAATGAAATTTCTGGTAATGTTTTTTCATGCTGCCCTGAATTTTGAGTCGATTCAGACATCCATTTACCAATTACCAGCTGGTGGTAGCACTAAATTGAGTGTAACCGTCATGATCAGATAAACTGTGAGTGTTTATTCTTTCCATACATCTTTTCTTCATTATTCAGTGGTACTTTGTGATGCTGTACTTTAGCTGCCTGATGTAATTTGTGTGAGTGTGAATATTCCATCTTTTCAAAGGCGTGGGGTTGATGAGCAGTGTCAGAGCTGAGAAGGCTCATTTCACATTGTTGTTTGTGACAGTACTGCTTATATTTAAAGATCTTCTTTTGATGTCTTTGAAATCATTTTACTCCTGGACTGTAGCTATTTTGGGTCCTTCCATATTTGTGTTTCATGAATCTGTTTTTAATGTTATTTTGTTTCTTATCTTCACTGAGCTGTCAGCATCTCTTCCTTCTAACAAACAGGGCTGCAGTGACTTGCTATATTGTGATTTATCGAGGGCTAGAGACATCAAACAAGGTATTTATTATAGCTTTGTAGTTCAATAGTAGGGAGTTCAGACACAGGGATTCAGCCTTCTTATCGTAAAGGCAACTGTTAGGTCATCAGTGACTGTAATTCCTGTTTCTGGGTCTGCATTTCTTGCCATTCAAAGCAAAGAACAAACACCTAAATAGCTTTATGAATTCATTTCATATCATTTGGGATTGCTTTAACCTTTTCCAAACCATGAATTAGAGCTTCTAAGGAGAAGCAGACAGACAAGGAGGAGGAGAGCAATGTGTTAAACTGAGCACACTGAAAGAGGGTTGGGACTAAATCCTGATCACTCCTTGGGGGAGAAGGAGGGCAGGCAGTGGAGCCTGTTCCATCCGTATTGGTTTGCTAAATGGATGCTAAGATCGGAGATGCCAAAGGGATACTGTTACCTTGAACCTGATCTTTTGTTTTTATGATAATCTTGATGGGAATTACAAGACATGAGACAGCCACACCATGGCTTTGCTGCCTGAAGCCTTTTGAACAGCTGGCCTGCTCTTTTGGACATCTCTGGTTACCTGTGGTATTGATGAGGAATGTGACAAGTATTGGCAGGGCTTTGAATGACAATACCCTCCTCAGCGGTCCTTCTCTTGTCCTTCCACAAAGACGATGTGGTGTCAAGGGTCCTGGTAAAAAAACTGTACCATGGTTCCTGTGGTGTGGGCCAAAGTCCCTGTGTGATCTGTTTGTCATTGGTGTAGCAGGAGGAGAAGTAAAGAATTTGGAAGTCACAAAAATTACCTTCATATAAAGTTTAAACATATAAAGAGTGCCCAATCCATTGGCCAGAATAATCAAATAATTCAAATAATCCCTTTTAACTAGTCTGAAACATCTCTGTGGTCAGTCTAGCACTTGCTGTTCAGGACATTTGGACAAGTCCAGCTTGGTGGTGTTTTCATTGGTGCCGTAAAACTGAATGCGGTGCTTCTGTTCCCTGCTCTCAGCTGCTGTGTGATGGCTGTTTTTATACAGTGCCCATCTATCATTCCAGCCATGCAGCTGCACAGTATCCAGCCATTTGTCTTGCATACTGAAAATTGCTGTCAAGTGTCCCATTGTTTCAGCCAGGTTTGCTCCTCTGCAGTGAACAACAGCAATTGCCTTTGACATCAGATGTTGTGTGACAGCTCAAAATTTTGAGGCGCACCCCAAGTCCCTCATCAGAAAGATGTGATTCAACTTGTGAAGGGAAGTGAACCCATTAAGAATGACTCCAAAGAAGCAAAAGGCAGGTGCTGTTACCTGCAATTATTTGTACCATTCTACCTGCTCTTCAAGCCACATCATGAATTGTAAGGTTAAAAAGGGCAGGCTCATAGCAGAGAACAAATTCTGCATCACAGGAATGACACTCTCCTCTTACATGTGGGTTTTCTTTTTAAAGTCAAGACTTGTGCAAAGTGACTAAATTTTGATGGCCTCAGGTGGGGAAGCAAAAGCAGAGGACAGTAAATGACTTGCTGTAGGAAGTACAAAGGATCAGCAGTGGTGGTAGCAAAGTATCCAAGTACCCTCCCCAATCCCAGACCAGAGCATTTTCCCTGCTGACACGGGGCTGTCAATATTCTTGCGCTCTGGGCTGCCGTTTTCCTAAGACATTCCTCTGAGGATAGCCTTCTAATTAAATTGTTTAGACAAGTGATTTGCTGGGCTACCTACACTGTGTCTTTCTGCTGCACTGACTAGGAGTGCTGGGCACATCACAGGGCCTTTAGGTTTTTTGCAGGAAAATTTTCCCTGTGGACACACCAGGGAAATGCAGCAGCTCAGTCTGTGCTGACCTTTCCTGAATTAAGGTGACAGAAGCAACATTAGCAGCTCAACTGTTGGTCCTTTTGGACTATAGTGCTGCTTTTCAGGACGGCACCATTTTCTACATCTGGAAATCCATCACATGGATTTCCCATGTGCTCTAATGGTGTCTTTTGAATGTGTACAGTGGCCGTGGGATGTCAGTGGCTGAAGCAGACCAATATTTCATGGGTGAACACTCCTGAATAATGTTCATTGATCTGTTTATTTGTTGGCAGCTCTAGAGCAAAGTTCGTGAGACACCAGCCTGCATGCAGAGGCAAATGTCTCTTACCTCCTTGGCTGGGAAGGATCTTGGCAATAGATGTTCTGGCAGCAAGGCCTGGGATGTTTGGGAAGGAGTCACCTATGGGATGCATGCACTGTGAAGAAGGCAGCAGCCAGGACCAAGCCATTTGTTTTCTCCAACCTAAAAATAGAAGAGCAACAACAGTGACTGAAAACAGGATGCCCTATCCCTCAGTGGTTCTGGGGAGGGTGTTTCAGTTTATCCTCTTGCTTGGGAGCACAGCATAATTCTGTTAGCCAAGCTGTTACAATTGTCAGGTGTAACAGCAAGGACTTTCTTAAGGAGTCCAAATCAGTGTTAATTCACTCCAAATGGCTGCATTAGTCTGGATTGTGTTGACTTTTGAAGACAAAGGCTTGTGGGGCACAGAGGGATGGGGAGGAGGGTTGTACTGACATTTAACCTAAAGCCCATGGCACCTGATGCTGTTTTGGTTGCATGCCTTTGCTCCACAGGTCCACCTGCCTGCTGGCACAATTTTGTGCCCATCTTCTTTTGGAGATTGCTGGGTTCATCATAGCATTACCTCGTGTCCTACTGATTACTGCAGTACCTCTGGTGGTGCTCAGCAAAGAAACTGAGCTGTTGTGCGGGTTCATAATGTGGGAGAAGATACACTGATTTATCCTGTGGGATCCAGAGGGAAAGTATGTTTATTGCTCTATAATTTTCTCTAGGGAAGTTGCTAAAAGTTCAAATGCTTTTAAAAAACTGATTTATTCATTGTTGTGCTTAGCTTGGATAGGAATGTGAAAACATTTGGTTTTTCTAATTTTGATAAAAAAAAGTTTGTATGAAGAATTTCCCAACAGCCACCCACCACCACCATCATGAACAGTCTGCATTAACTTGTTGGCTCCTGCTTTCTAGTCAGTTTTAAATCCTACTTGTAGTGTTAGGATTCTTTCATTACACTTGATAATTTAAAAAAATTCCAAGCTTTTGGCCAGTTCATTGCATGAAGTTTTAACTGATGCAAATTTATTATTCCCCACCTAACGTTTGTATAAGCAAATGGATTTGCACCACAGCAGTTAGCCTACAAGGTGCAAAGTCATAGATACTGAACAGCAACTTCCTTCATTACTCTGATTTTTGTGTGAGTAAAGGGCTTCTGGTATATTGCCAACCATTTTTTTCCCCAAGGTCATTTCTGTTTTATGTATCATAGTGCTTAATTCTGCTATAGCTCTGCCTGAGTTGAATTAGGAATCCCTGTATGCTGTAACAATTTCTTTTGAAAGGATACCTTAGTGATACTTCTCAGAAGAGTGAAACGTCCAGGTATGCATGAGTACACTTTTTCAGGGATTTTGACGATGGTAAAAAAACCCCTATCATACACCTCAGTGATCTTTGCTGAAATTTAACTGGGCCACTTGATGGAAGTGTGGAGGCAGTACGAAGTCCTGGACTCGGTTTGCTGTCTCCATCACAGAAGTGAGTGGGAATCAGCAGAGCAGAGCTTTCAGGAAATGTCGATAATTGGGAAACTGATGGGCAGATGTTGCCATTTTTATATGCCTTGATACAGTCAAAATATGTCACTCATCAGTCCTAGCAGGATCCCCAACTCTCAGTAATGACTCCACCTGTCACTGTCCAGTGCTCCCTGTCCCATTAGAGATCAAATACAGGATATAATGTTCAGTAGTGGTTTAAACTGGGTCTGGGAGGGCTGCTTGGTCCTCATCTTCTAATTTTGTCATCTTCAGCAGAGCACAGTTTAGGAGCAGTGGTGGGATACGAGGATTCAGTATCTGAGAGGATATTGCAGGTTGTCAGGGACAGAGTGGTTCTCTGCTGCCTGTGTAGAATCCTGAACCTGGCAAGTGTTAATTAGCAGCTTCTGGCCAGTGCAATCAAGAAGAGCTGGAACACAACCCAGTGTTTGATGTTCACATCCCGTTTAGGTCACATATACAATAACACTTATGTCCAGAAATGCTACGGAGCACATAGCCCACTGCACCTTTTCCCAGCCACAGGAATGACTGTGTAGCTGTTGTCTTCTATAATTAACATTTATGTCTTTGGTTAGAACACATCTAGTACAAAAACCCTTCAGTAAATTGTTAGAGGTAGCAGGGTGGTGTGTTGTGCTTTTTTTTCAGAAAATGATGTTTAGAAAAATTCAACATTCCAAGGCCAAGACATTTTGCAGTGAGCAGCACCAAATGAGCAGGGAGAAATAGCTCAGTACATCTGTAGAACAACATGTTTTAGTTCTGCCTGCGTGTACCAGCCAGCAGCTCTTATTTACACCTGCCCTGGAGTCTGTCAGTTTTGCCACAGACATAACATGCTGTCCTCTGTGTTGAACAGTCTCTGTTGTTGTGTGCTTACAGTCACCGTGTGCTACTGGTCACCTCACACACCACACTCACCCAACACCTCATCAGCATCCAAGCCCCAGACCGGGGGGTCTTCTGTCCCAAGATCTCCATTACCATCAGAATTGTGCTGTCCCTTCTAGGATCCCCTCTGGCTTTCAATAAAACCAGCTGACTTTGGGAAGGCTGCTGAGTGGCAAGGGTTTCCCATTTACTTTGCTGGGCTGTGCCGGGAAGGAGTGGGAGGGATAAAAATACAACAGTAACTGTGCATTTGTGTAAGGTAGTTTCTAATTTCTTGCTTTTTTGTAAGTTTGACTTCTTCAGAGTTGGGTACTCAGGAAGAACACTTGACCATAGCATCATAGAATGGTTTGGGTTGGCACTTTTAAAGGCCATTTAGTCCAAGCCCCCTGCAGTGGGTAGGGACATCTTCCATAGATGGGTTTGCCCTTCTGGGGTGCTTGACTTGACGGCCTCCTGTGTGGATTTGATGCAGACTATAAGAAGAACTAAAAGAAGACTATACCGAATTACCAGATCCAATCTAAATTTCCAGAAGACCCTGTGAGCAAAGCAGAGATATTCAGGAAAGCCTTCTCAGGTATTTGAATGTCTTACAACAGCCATATTGCTTTCAAAATATTTTTGCTATTTTTTACCTACTTCTTTTCTCGTCTAAAAGTACTGTCTTAGATGACAGTTGTAATGGCTTTAATTTTGTAATAGAAATACTCCACGTAGCAGTGTTTTGCCATCACTGCAACACAGTGGTTTACCCAGTTGCCCAGATGCTCATTGGTAGATCTCTGTGACTATGTGAATTAAAATAAACTATCAGCCAGCCTTAGTTTGTTAGTTATGGAAAGGGAATTAAGGTACTAATTGGAAATGGAGTGCATAAATTTGACTGGCATGAGTAGGAAATGCCTGAGGAAGCTGGCAATCCATCTCCACAATCTTGCTCCTTAGAAATTCTAATTAGAGATAGCAATTGGGTCCTTTGAATTTTTTTTTCCATGTGCACTCTAAGCAACATGAAACCAATTAACTTCCTCATTGCACTGATACATTACTTTATGTACAGGACATAGTGATAGAAGACATTTCCATTTGAATTCTTGCCTTTTGGCCTTTAACAGATGATCAGATAGTTGCAATTTATTGAACAATTACAGATTATATAGGAATGCAATTTTTTAATCTTTTTTCTACCAGAAAGGAAACCCTAGACCTTTCTGCTTCTGGAAACTTCTTTTGCACAGAACTTCTGATTTCTCAGCAATTTTCAAAAACCTGATAAGGATACACATTAATTAAGTTTAGATGAAGGAAACTTCTTTGCAGTTAATCTTTAAGGCTGACTGCTATTCTGTATGAAAAGTCTCTCCTTGGCTGGGAGTAGGTATTTAACCAGGATTTTTTTTGGAGGCAAGGCCTGATTGTGGGCACTGTACATGTTCACACACAGGATGAGCTATCAACTAAAAATAAGTGTCTTGATCCAGCTTGGGATGATTAATAAATTCAGCTTTTCCTGTTCTGACTTTCTTCTGTTTAGGTAGGACTTATTTCTGAGGGAAAGCTGAAAGATTAAAGTTCAATGGTGATTCCAATTACATTGCTCTAGCGAAGAGAAATACTGAATTGAGGCTGGTGGGGCATTAGGAAGAGGCAGGACTCAAGACATTTACTCCAAGCCTTACTTCTATTTACTTTATCAGTCCTTTTTCAAGGCTCATAAATCAAGAACAACCATGATGATTTCTGTGAAACAGTGTCTGTTTGGGGGAAACCCAACAAAGGGTACAAACTGGCAGAGACTGGAGTACCTGGCACTGTCAAAATGTGGGTTTATGGTGTTAGAGACCTCCAGTCACTCCCCATCATGGCCTCACATGGTGCTGCCTGTGCTCCATGATGCAGAAGGAAGAAGAGGCTTCCTGCTGCCATTGTTGGACCCTTCCCAGCTGTTAACACAGCTCTGTCCAGCTCTGACAGATATCCAGACCCAGCTCTCTGTTCAGACATCACCCCTGACAGACGCAGCTGACTGAGAAACCATTGCTCTCTATTGCTCAATAAAGCAGTGCAGGGCAGCTGTACTTGATTTTCTGCATAAGCTGTGCTGAGGTCCTTGGCAGTGAATTAAAGCCCAGCATGAGCCTTCAGCATTTGCAGCAGCACGGTCCAACCTTTGCAAGTGCTGGCTGTGGGGAGTGTGGCCCCATCCCTGTGATCTCCAGGGGTGTGACCTTCTTTGCCCTGTGGAAAATCAATTATTTTCATCTCCTCCCTCCCCTCCCCTGTCCCTCCAGCAGTCACTGCAACCACTCTGTGGTACCAGCTTCCTACCTGGGGACAGGGAGAAGAAAGTGGGGAAGGTGGGATGGCTGCTGCTGCCTCCCACAGAGTGCCAGGGGTGTTGCTGCTGGGCACATGGGTGTTGCAGAACCAGAGACAGTAACTCAGGTGCTGCCAGGTGCATTTCAAGAGGTCCTGCCTGCAAGGCTTTCAAGGAAATTGAGCAATTTCTGTTCTCCCATCTCCTCCTGGTGAACCTGCCGAGCAAAATCAGCTGCTTTACATAGATTGGCAAAATAATATTGAGAGCTGAGGGTTTTTTTGTAATATTCTGAGAGTTTCAAGAATATTACAAACTCTTAAAAACTCTTAATAACTCTATTTAAAAACTCTTTTAAAGCCAGGTTGGATTTAACATTAAGGAAAATAAAAGTTTCGGGAAACTGAACTTAATGTCTTAGTGGTTTGTATTTACTGTTGTTCTCGATCCTATGGGAGTGATGAGAAGTGGATTTTCATACTGCATGTACTCTACTGCAATACTTTTCTGTAAATCCAGCTTGCATATATGTGCAGCTTTGCTCTGTGGTGCAAGAAATAGTTCTGTGGTACTGAACACTATTTGATGAGCTAGAGGGAGCTCTTAGACAAAGATATGTGCTAGTTCAGCCTTGCTTTTTCTCTTCAAAACAGTAATTTTAATATCACCAACCTGTCATGACTATTGTTTTCCAACCTTATGACAACACTTAAAGACTTGGAATAGGTTTTCTGCATAAGAAATCGGGTTTTGTTGAGCTCATTTGCCATCCGACCTCCAGAAAAAATTTGGGCACACTGATAGAGGGATATTTCAGCTTCCCTTACAATGACTTCCTGCTACAGTGGAAAGGCAAATATCTGCTTAAGAAAAAAAAAATCTCATTTTTAATTCTGAATTCAGCAGAGCTGTATGTAAGGGTTGTTTACCAGTGTGAGGCACATTGGCTCATGGAATACTCCTGTTATCAAGTGCCTGCTCCTTAACAGCCTGACCGAAAGCTCTTTGCTCTCTGTGGCATGACACTCATTGACTTCAACAGTTTGACCCTAATTATTTCCTGCTGGAGCTGTGGTTTCACACAGGAAGAATTCTATTGTCTTGAAAAGTTTGCAAAGACTCTGCAGGTTTTCTCTTATCAGAGCTTCTCCCTGCTCTCACATCTGGGTTTGGTAAGAAGGTTTTGGTGCTTCATGAATCTTGAACTATCACTTTCCCATGTTCAGATGACCTTTCAATACTTAGTATTGAAGTATATTGAAATAAACCCTGCAGGACCTCACAAGCCCAGCAGTGCAGTTAAGCTCAGTTTCCAGGTGGAAGAACTGAGGTGCACTGTGAGCCGGCTGTGTCCATGGAAACATGTGGGATTTCTGTGGCAAACCCATTGAGCCCCCAGACCTTCCTGCCTTTGCTGTGTGGCTTTGATCATAGGGTTTGCAGGCTTTTAGACATTTACATGTGTGTCAAGACTAAACCTGCAACCCTTTTGCCCTCTGGTCAAGAGTTTTATTTCTGCATATCAGTATGTCCATGAAATTCAAACTCCCTGAACGTCCCATACTTCAATGTCCAGTTTGTTGAACCAGAGCAGTAGTGAGATGTCTCAGCTGGGTGTGATGGATTCATACCTGTGCATCTTTTACAGCCAGCTGGTACCTGGCTACAAACATGTAATCTCATAAACCCGGACTACTGGCATTTGTAATTCAAGGCAGGATACATTTTTATGTGTGGAGATAATAGAGAACAAGTCTCAAAGATTCCTGCACAAAAGCAGCACTAAAATCAAGTGGAGCATGGAGTCCTTTTCAGTACAGATGAAATCAATGGCTCTTTCAGCTCCAGCTGCCACATGTGATGTCCCAGCCAGGTCTATCTGTGCAGGAAGCTGGTGATGCTGGGAAGACTTTCACAGGCAGAGGGTTAGGTCAAGTATCTGGTTTTGTACCTGGAAGGTCCAAAAGAACTGCCTGTGTAACTTCACCATTGCCACGGCCTTTCTTTCCCAGGGAACAATTTGTTCTGAGCAGGACAATACATCATTTCTATGTTTCCATTTCAAAATAAATACATTCAGGATGAAAAGTAAGGAGAAAAACCCCCACAATAAATAATTTTAAAAATACTTTGGAACCCTTGAAAAAAAAAAAGCCTTATTTTTCCATTCCAGGATGTTTCAAATAAACTCCATTCACCACCACTCCCCGGGCCTGACTATCCAGAGAGGTTTTTACTCAGTGAACAGAACACCCATCCATGCCATGGGAAGCCAGTTTCTCCAGGAGAATGCTGGGGCAGACAGTGTCAAGGGCTTTACTATAGTCCGGGTAGATATCCACAGCCTGTCCCTCTCCCACCAAGTGGGTCACCTTGTCACAGAAGGAGATCAGGTTGGCCAGGCAGGACTTGCCTTTCCTAAATCTCTGCTGGCTGAGCCTGATCCCTTATTTGTTCTTGTGTGCTGTGTGATGGCACTCAAGCTGATCTTCTCCATGACATTCCTTGGCACTGAATCTGTAGTTCCCTGGATCCTCCTTCTTGTAGATAAGCATCTAATTTTCTGACTTCCAGTCAACTGGGACTTCCCCAGTTTCCCAGGACTGTGATGGAAATGATGGAAAGTGTCTCAGTGAGAGCTTCCCACAGCTCCCTCAGTATCTGTGGGTGGATCTCATCCAGCCCCATGGAGCTGTGTATGTCTTTAGTGGTGTACCAGCTCCCTGAGCTTTTCCCCTTGGACTGTGGGGCTTGATTCTGCTCCCCATCCTGGTCTTCAGGGGAGCTTCAGCTTGAAGTGGGGGACGCTGAACCTCAGCTCTGAGAATTGAAATCACAGTTTGAAATACTTGCTCTGAAGAACCCAGAGAGGCAAGGTGTGGTTTGCCCTTTCCTGCTCCACAGGTGGCTGTAGCAGGATGAGCTTTTCAGGTGCTCTTTAGGTGCATCAATCTGTGCTTTGGTCTGTAGGGGAGCACAGATGAAAATGAAATTTTCTTATCTACAGTCAAGGATGCTTCAGTTGGCAGCTGTTGCTGAAGTCACTTCCAATCTCATCTTGCAGAAATATGCTGCCAGTTAACATGCACTGGCTTGCTTTTCTTCCCATTGCAGATGCAGCTGCCAGGAGCTGGGACCAGTCCCAGTAGGTAAACTGTCTGTGGGGCCTGCAAGGTAATATGTGTGTAGAGCAAGAAAGGGAGAGTGGGGAGATGCAGGAATGTTCTTTACATAAGCATCTCAGCCCAGACTGGGGACCCTGGACCTGGCAAGGTTTTTCTGTTTGCTGCTGCTGAGTCTGTTTTGCCTGTAAGTGCCTGCCTGATACAGTCTTAAATGTGGCCAGAGCTGCGTGAAGATGTATCAAGTCTGAGGGCTGGCCTGCAACTTCCCTGAGTGGCTTAATAATAGCGAGACAACTTCTCTGGAAATGCTTTGTAAAACAAAAAGTTTTAATAATGACAGAAATAATGAACGTTATCAAACAAAAGAAATATGAGTCGAATACAGTGTAGAGAACACTCTTACTCTGCTAAGGCAGCCCAAAAAAGCAAGTGAGCAGCTCTTTGCGGTCTTTTAAGTACTTGATAGTTCAGGTGGGCTTTTTGGCGCCTTGGCCAATGAAATTGGCAACAGGTTTTGAGAAACATTTCTAAAACCCAATCTGTGCTCCTGCTTGGCAATTACTGGGAAAAGAACATCGAACTTCCTGGGGCCTTTGCCTTATTAGAACTGCAAGGGGTGAGTCCTAAACCTTTCCTTATGTGGAAACACCCACCAAGGTGGGGGTGCATTACTATACCTGCCCAGGGCCTGTCCCTCAGTGTGTGTTTGTGCAGGGCTCTGCATTTCTGCAGCACAGGAAGTGATGGCAGCAGTCTGGAGGCTGCTGAGGTTGTGTGGGTGCCAGGCAGTTTCCCTTTCACAGGAGAGAGGGGGAGTTCTGACATTCCTCGGAGCTTCATTTGGGGATAAGATTTACAGGAGACGGGCTAAGATCCATCTGGATCAGCACCAGATGCTGAAGCATATTGCCACATTCCCTGATAAGGACACAGCTGTGTACCTGTATGGTCCTGCTTGTGTCACAATGCATCTGGCCCTGTGGAAAGGTCAGGAGGATTGCCAGTATCACTATAATTGTTTTCAGGCTGGTGGAGCATTGGAACCGCTCCCCAGTCCCAGATTAAATATTTTTAAAAATTCCTAGGCCTGGGATATCTGCCATTAAAAAAATCCCTGGCTGAAAACTCCTGCTAATTTGGTGTTTTTGGGTCAGGACAGGACTCTTCTGAATTGTTTGTCTGAGCTATAAATTATATATACATTTATGGTGTAAATAACTAATTTTGGGGAAAGCTCTTAGAATGCAGTTGTTGAGAGACGCAAGCCAAGTAGTGAGGGCTTGAAGAGGTTTGAGTTCACCAGTTCAGTGCAAACCAATGAAAATTATATGGGGATCATTTGATATGTGGTTTAGATTCCTAAGGTTTTGTGGCTACAGTGTAAGCATCTGCAGGCAAAGCAGATGTCTAAGGTCTTATAGCCGATGACGATGAAGGCAAAATAGTCACTGGAGATATCTGCTTTAAGCTGAATAAAGTCATTATCTAAATTCTTGTTGATTGACTGTTAACTATACTGGAATCTTAGGTACCTGGATTCCATGAATAGAGCTATAGGTAGGCACTTATGTAGAGGTTCATTCTCTGGAGCTGAATTCTACTGTAAATTTACAGAAAATATAACCTGGAAAGATTGAGATCAACCCTTGCTTAGCCTAAATATGAAAAGACTGGGAAGGAATAGTTCTAGTCTTCAAATACACTGAGGGCTGCTACCAAGAATAACTTGTTTTTCAAGTTCCTGCAGAATGTGATGAGAAATGATGGATTTTGGATGCAACAAGGAGGATTTAAAATCGACATCACAAAAAACTTGGTAGCGAAACACTAAAGAGACATTCACTGAGAAGGATGTAGAGCCGTCAACACTTGAGGTATTTGTCGAAAAATATCTGGCAGAGGAGGTTGGTTTGGATTCCTCACAGTTCAGTAACTGAAAGATAAGGTCTCTTTACTACTGTAGTATAATTGGAAGATAATGTATAATACATTACAGAAATCATGGCTTCATTTGCAGAAGCATTTCCTGCCCTGGAACTGGGGACGTCATCAATTGGGATGTTCCCTATGTGGAGGTTATTGACTGTGCTTACATTTTCCTGAGGAATTACTAATGTGGCAGCAAGAACAAAAGAGTCTTTCTGGAGCAATTCAAAAGCAGTTTTGTTTTCAAAGGCTTAAGCTACTTGTAAAACAAGTGGTATGAGCATTTCTGCAAGCATGTTGCCTGTTAAAGGTCTCCCATCCACCATTTGGAACCTCTCAAAATCAAAATCAAAATCAACCCTCTACATGTCCTGCAGAAGCAGCTTCTGAAGATGCAAGAGCCCTGTAACAAAACCTGTGTGCTCTAGAGCATGTGGCACCTTTTGTGATCTGTATTAAGACTGAGAAATTGCAATAGACACATTATAAATGCTTGGATACTGGATTTTTCTGGAAAAAAATAGGAAGAAATGAAATCTTCAAAGGCATTTGACATAAAGTAGTTTAAGCCTTGTGAGCTGCTGAAACAGCATGTTTGGGTAGGGCTATCTTCTGTAGCTATTATAAATATCAAGCACTACATTACTGTGGCTGTGTTATCTCTGACAAGATTAAGTGCATTCCTGTCAGAGAGAATTTTCCGATAAAGATTTCATTGCTCCTTCTTCACATACAAAATGATAAGTGACCCTGATATTTCTCTGCTCCACTTTATCAATAAAAATTGTTCTGCTTGGATTATTTCTGTTTGTCTTCTAATGGAGTGACATTTTGTGATGTGTCAGTCAATCCTGGACTTGAGAGAGACATATGAACTCAAACCCACAACCTGGAAGTTGTAGCTATGCACCACACCCTGAAATGTGCTGTGCTAGGCTTTTAATCTGCTTTGCTCATAAAACCATAAATCACCAATTAAAAATAATTACTGAGGTGAGGGAATAGATTATTTGATGAACCAGATTGCTCACTGTGAATCATGGCATCACTTGCTGAAGCAGACATACCGTGGCATGGACTTGGAGACATCGGAGCTGATTTAGGAATGGACACCAGCAGTGTTAAATCAAAGTTACTGCTTATAGAACAGAATTTATAGTTTGCTGGGTAGACATCCTGAGGACCACATAGAGTCTCAAGAATATTAAATATTCCATGCTGCATGTGAAAAGTGCAACATAATGGTCTAAAATATGCACAGGGACCTGAATTGATGACAGTGCCATCGTGTCCTTTTCCTCACTCATCCTCACTCATCCTCACTCATCCTAATGCATCCATTTCCAGGGAATCGCAGATGTGCTGGGGTGAGCCCTCCACACTCAGGCCCAGCACAACCAAGGGAGTTGGGATTTCCATGTTGGCACAGGTGAGCTGACCCAGAATAAAAGTTATCCTTTGACACTGTGTCAGTTGGAGAAGTTCGTGATGGCTGAGGCTGCTTTACAGAGCTTCCTGGGAAGTGTGAATGCCATTTTAGGAATATTTTTAGGGGTGGAGGTGGCTGTGGGGATGATAGAAGGAGTCAGTGGACAAATAGGAGCTCAGAATATCTGCCCATTCCTGGCTTGGAGTATTATGGAACTGCTGCATGTGGTGTCTGGTGGATTGAAACCAGTTCCACCTACACTGTGAACAGACCAAGAGGAACATATTAGTCCCCAGGCATGAGAGGAAGAAGGGGCAAGAACATTTAGGAAAGGCTGAGGCTGGTGAGATTGCATCTGATTTAGCGTGTGGAATTTGCTATCTAAACTGAGGCAAAGAGCCAGGTGAAGAGCCAGGGAAATGGAGAAAGGAGGTGAGTCTAGAGAACTGGTGCCATGGCATGGGTGAATCATTGATTCCCTCCATCCCAGCAAAGACCCATTCATTCTTCTTACACCCATGGCTGTTCTGGTGGCAGAGCACCTGAGCAGCAAGACCAGACACTGGGCAAGCCAATGTGAATCTGCAGCAGTCTGTGCCTGTGGTTGTAAAGGATCTACAGCTGTTTTCATAGGTGACATAGTTTTCATTGCCCATTATGATGTCAAGTGTGTTAAATTTATGAGGCAGTGTGTTTATTTTAATGTGCAGTGTCTGCATCTCACCAGCCACATATATTTCAATCTTTAATGCAGCCATCTCTTTGGATTATAACACTCTTGCATATTTACTCACAGTCTCTCTGAATGGAGAATTGAACAGTATCTCATAGCATTTTACTAATTAAATAGATTGTGTGTTTTGCTGGCAGTGTGTTGTGAACATTAACTTCTGAAAGCTTTTTCATTTGTCATTGTCTCATTCCTTGGCATTATGATTACTGCAATTTTATATGTGATAAGACTGTACAGCAAGTTAGACTGTACATCAGAAATTCCTGCCAGCAGCAATCTGCTCTGTGAGATAGAACTGTAATGGGATTCATAATGTTCACTCACACTCTCTTCCTCAGCATTTCCTCCCTCCTCTTGACTGGGCATTTTATTTGTGTCTCTCCCTGTTCCATTTAGACTGTGGGGAGAGGGGCAATGCTCTTTTTCGGTTTTCTGCTTTAACCCTGACTGTGAAACAATTTCTTATCAGGAAGCTGTTAGATGGGGTTTCACAAAGGCCGAGACACGGGAGGAGCATATGGCTGTGAATAGGATATGTGTTCTCACAGGTGTTATCAGCTCCCTTGCCTCTTAGGGTGTGGAAGAAGCTGCTCCATCCCTGAACCTCCAGCTCAGTGGCACTGCTCTGGCAGGGTGTGAGGTGTAAAACTCCATTGCTGAGCCCTGGCTTGCTCCTGGCACTGAATGAGGTTTACAAATCCCCACGTTGCCTTTAGGTTTGTGTCGTTGTTCGATGCACAGACACAGACACACACACACTCACTTTGGTGAGAGGGCATGAACTGTTTATTAAAAGATCTGACTCCACTTTTATAGTATTTCTACAAAGGCCAGGGACTGGGGGAGAAGGTTGACACCTCTCCCCATCCCATTGGTCAAGACAACTGTCCATCAGCTGTCCGTATCTCTGAGACAAAGAATGTAAACTACCTAGACTAAGGAAAACATTGCTTCTATTTATAATACCCGTGTGTGAGAAACAACCTAAGAACTATGAGCTGTGAAACACAAGAAGGCTGAAAAATCAGGGTGACAGCTTTGGGGTTGCTGTTGCAGCACAGTGCTACCTGTTTGGGCCCATTTTCTGCTGTGGAAAAGCCATGGTCGTCAGTGTGAATGGTGTTTGTATCCCCTAATTTAAGATGTCTCCATTATTTATCCAATAAATAGTTTATCTTTGGAAAAAGAGATGCATTCTAGTCCTGATTTTAGAAACTGCTGGTGAGATGCAGATTTAAATGCAGGGATTGGTAAACTCTCAGATTGAGGTGGCTGTGTGTGAGCCATGTGCTTACATTTTATTCCATGAAGAACATGATGGAGAGCGCAGATTGCAGAGGGTTGTTCAGCTCTGTATAAATGTAGGATGAGGTTAATACTTCTGAGATTTCACTAACTGGACAGGTTGAATCTCTTTGAGATATAATGTGAGGTCACCTGCAGATGTTTGCATGTAGACACTGGCAAGATGTTCCTGGAGGTGACGGTGCTGGATGTCAAAGCTACTGTGATATCTGCCCCAAGGGATGGCAGAGACCTTGAAAATTGCCTTCTCCAGACTCCTCATATGAAAGAGAACCCTTCTAGAAATGCTGTTGAAGTGACTCCAGATTTGGAAATTCTTTTTTCTTCCTTGTTGATGCTTCCAAAGGCCACAGCTGCCTCCCTCCTGAGCCATGAATTGCACACAGCAGTGAAGGTGCTGTGCTGCTGTTTCTGCAGGATTGTTGTTCCTTGATGCCTCTTCTGCATCTCCAGGAGCCATCAGTCTGCTCCAATCTAATGAAGTACATCCATTTTCCTCCCTCTCCCAGTGGCCTCATCTCCTGATGGCAATGCCTGTTCTTATGTGGATGTGTTTTGGAGCCCCTTTAAGCACGCTGATCTCAACACTTTTTTAAAAGCTTGTTAGGCTCTTCTATTTCTTTAAGGTAGGGAGCGGCTCTTGTAAGTTATACCTTTTGAATTGATCTTTTTGCTCGGGCAAAATAAGATCAATCAAATCATATGGCTAATAAAATTGATAAAGAACCAATAAAAGCTCGATGACACACCATCTGGCCCACTGAAGATGAATGAGAAAACCAAGCCACTGCTCAAATCTTAACCTTCCCAATCACATTAGAAGTTCATTCACACTTCATAATAGCCCAATATTTCATTTCAGCTACTGAGATTAATGCCAAAGAATACATAATCAGACAATAATTCTCTGTATCTTTCCATCCAGATGCATTGAGGGGAGTCATCAAAATAAACAGATCAACTGTTTATTCCTTCCCACCATATTCACTACACTGTAACAGCAGCAACCAAAACAGAACCTCTGCAGGAACTGGGGATCCTGCTGTTAAACAAAGGCAGCTGGAAATAACCGCTTTTCCAAAGCATCACAATTATTTAGGAGGAGAACCCCTGTTAAAGTCCACAAAATTTCAAGTTGTAACTCATGGAGCCTCCTGCTGTGGAGCCATCAATGGGCTTTTGAAATTTTCACCTGACCCTGCCAAGAAGGCTGTTACCACAGAATATAAAGTAGAATCTCAGGTGGAGAGCTGAGGTGAGAGCACCACAGTGCAATCCATGGAGCTGTATCTTACCAAGGGCTTTCAAATTTCAGAAAAAAATGGAAAAGCCAAATAAGGGTTGTTGGAGGTCATAGCTCTGAACAGCAACATCTATAACATTGAGTGACCTTTTAGAAACTGAATGTACCCTTAACATAGATTGTGATCCTGATGCACCCTGAAAATATGGGATATTTTAACAAACATCGACAAATTGTCAGTGTAATCATACCAGACATGGCTGGAGATTTAACTGCACTTTGAAGTACAGATTGCTGAGGGCTCCTCAGCTCCTCCTGCCCCACTACTGAGCATCCCTCTGGTAACGCAGGGAATCTTGTACACGTCTGCTGCAGCACTGTGAGCTGTTCACAGTCCCAGTGGCAGGCTTTGGTCATCTATCACCTCAAGTCCTAATCAGAGTGCTGCTCTGTGATGTGTTGGTGCAATACATCTGCCCAGAGACAGGGCTGGATATTGCAAACCCACACATCTGGCAAAGGCACATGCCCTGTGTGTTTATGGATGTGTGTGGAGGGGTGTATGGGCACACACACGGAGCCTTTGCTCTCTTTGGCGTTAGATTAAAACTGTATTGATGTTTTCAGGGTAGCTCAGGGCTCCCAAAAGAGGGGTGTGCATCTCTCAAAATGCCTGTGGGCCAAAGTAATCCTGGTGTATCTGCCCCGGACGGATGACATGAATAGGGAACATTGGCTTTGGTGGGAGGATTACAGCAATTGTGCTCAGTGATATTAAATAACCATTAAACCATCTATTAAGCCCCGCAACAAATGGCATACTGAATCATCTGAACCATGCAAAATATCTTAAAGAGCTGACTTACCAGGAGAACTCAGTAAATAGTTACACACAGGGTGTAACTCAATACAATGCATTTGTTAATGATACAAAGGAAAAGATAGGTTCATTACTAGCAAGGTTTGTGGTTTGGACCAGCAGCTGGCAATGTGAATAATGGTGAGGGAAGGACAGTTATAGAGTGTTCGGTGATGTGGAATGATTTAAAGAACCAGCACTTTTAATGCACCCAAATGCCAAAATGTGCCCCTGGGAAGTGGAGTTGTGCCTGGAGCTGGCAGAATGTGGGGCTGCCTCCTGGAAGTCATTGACCTGGGGAGGGAATGGGAGGTCATGGTCAATGAAGAGTGTGCAATGGTTGTCTGATATAATTGTGTGGCCCAGAGATCTAATGGGAGCCTCAGATGTAAATCCAGAGAACAAAAGAAAGCAAGAAAGTGATATTACTGCTGTTTGCTGTTGTAGTGTGTTCAATGGCCAGAAATTATCTAGGAGTCTGAATGAAGATGCAATGCAGTCCTTAATATAAGAATAGCCACTTATATTTTTAAAAAATTATCTGAGTTTAGGCAAAAAGCCTAATTATGAGAGGAAGGTTACTCAGAAATGAATATGTGTCTCACTTACAGACTGTAAGCACCTATGTGGGACAGAAAATTACTGAAGGCAGAGGGCTGGGAAAATGATCAGGCAAAGATGTGGTGAGATCCTGTGCCAGAACTTCAGGCTGGATATATTCAGGGTAACAACACAAAACTTTTTACAAGCTAGCAGCCCTGGTAATACTCCATCTAATGATTTTGTGCATTCTGCATCACTGCTGGATTTCTCTTGGTAAGCTTTACTCAGTTCAAGCAGAAATTATGCAGGAATTACCAGGTGAAATGTTATGTCCTGTATTATGGTGCTGTCATACTCAGTGATCCTAAAGTTCCCTCCTGGCATTACAAATCTGTGAACCTAAGAAACACATGACTGAAGGGCAGCCATGGTACAGCTGCTGCATTCTTAAGTGGAGAAAGCTTATCTGGGTCTTATCCTGGGGAGAGAGATTGCACTGTGCTGGGGAGACAGGCAGAGGTGAGGACTGACCTTTGGCTTGTTCTCAGTGATGGGAATTGCAAATACAAGTTCTGTGCAAAAATACACCTTTCCCTGCCAGTCCCAGGCAGCCGCTTCTGCAAAAGTCTGCTACAGACAGGGCTCTGCACGAGGCTTTGGGAGGGGTAAGAGGGGAACACTTTTGCAGGGGGGCATACTTAGACCTTGTAGTTGCAGAAAGCTGCTTGTGTGGCCACAGAGTGAGCTGGTATGGTTCTCCCTGGTTCCAGTAACAATTCAGACCAGTTATTTAGCACTGTGCCATCCCCCTGCTGTCAATGCTTCTCACAATGCAGCCCAGGATACCATTTTCTTTCTTGGCTACAGGGGCATTGAAACAATGCGCTCAGCTTGGTGTCCACCAGGACCCCCAGGGCCTCTTTTCCTAAGCTGCTTTCCAGTCAGTCAGCCCTCAGCTTCTCCTGGTGCCTGGGGATGCTCCTGCCCAGCTACAGGACTTGGCATTTGCCTTTGCTGAGCTGCATGACATTCCTGTTGGCCCATTTCTCCAGTCTGCTGAGGTCCCTCTTGATAGCATCACAGCCTCTGGTGCATCAACCTCTCCTCCCAGTTCTGTATTGTCTGCAAATTTGCTTGCCAGTCAGTTGGCTTCAGTAGCCAAGCTGCTGCTGGACATTCTGCCCCACGAAGGTTCTGTCAGGACTTTCACCAACACAAGGGAGGCATCATGCCCAATGTACCCAGGGCTGTGAGCTGAGTGCCACATTTGGGACACCTCTACACAGAGCAGGTTTGTGTGGCAGCAGCCCCTTCACTTGCCCCAGTAAGTGACAATCAGTGGGCCAGGGGCATAGGTATCTAGGTTAGATTTCTAGTTGAGGACTGATGCCTCCTGTGCTTTAATTCTTGTCAAAACTATCTCCTTATCCCCGTGGGCTCCCTCCTGGTGTACAGCAACATTAGGAGACCATCACTTGATCTATTCTGCCTCTAGATACATCTGTACCTTACAGCTGATTTCACTGCAAGCATCAGCAAGTTCAAGTGCAGTTTTCTGAGGGAGACACAGATCCTGTGGGCTATTGAGTCATGCAGAGACATTAGATCAGACCCCAGTAGCTCCTCATCACTCCTAGCACAGCAATAAGCCCACGCTGGTCATCTCTGTCTCCTAACAAAACTGATGCCCCCAGAGGTGGGGCTGGGCTGCTCTGGAGCCTGGGTGGCCCTCACTTGCTCTAGCATTTCTGCTCTGTTCATCGTGGTGTGACATAGTCACACTCCTAGATACTTTTCAGTCTCACAAAATCATGGCATTTCCCAGGAGCTGATTCGGAAGCTGTATTCTCAGCTGCCTGGAAAATGATTGCTATTACATTGTCACATCAACAATCGGACAGACACCCTTAGAGGCAAATAATACCGGATCAAGTGGGGAGATTAAAAGGTGTAACCAATAAAAAGGACAAAGCAACAGGGATGAAAAATTATTGCAGTGCAGATTAATTGCAAAGCACTTACAGATGTAAAGTTTAAGTCATACAAGTCAGGAAGGGAAGAGAGACCTTGATAGACAAGGAATAAAATGCAAAGTAGAGGAACAAATGCAATTTCAACAGAAAGTTTATGAGGAATTATTGCTCTGAGGTAAAGAATCTGAGGCTGGAAGAAATAGCTAATAAAGCAGAAGGAAAGTAATTTATTATTTGAAGAGGTTAAGGTTTAGGAGCTAAATCTGTGACAGTCCTTTAATATCAGCAGAGATCTGAGTGCCATTATTCCCTTGGATAACCTTGAGACCTCTGGGGCTTCTGCAAATACAGAATGAAACTAGCAATAGCCTGTCCTGTTCATGAAATAATTGTGGGCTCTTTCTCCATTTTTCAGAGGAAAACTCAGAGGTAGGAAATGTGAACCTGAAGGCTGAATGAATTTGATGAACACTTGACTTGTGAAATGCATTGCCCAGGGCTGTTGTGGGGCTCACCACATTGAGACAATTCATTGAAATAATGGTCACAAGGAGAAGGCTGCATTGTGGCGACAGTTTGACATCACGGCTGAGCCAGTCTGGCCTGGTGAGCTTGGGGAGACAGCACACACCATTTTTTTCAGCTGCCAGGCAGGTGGTGCAGCCATCATCTGTTCAGTGCAGGCAGCAGCTCCTGCATTATCCACAGGTGACACTCCTGTCACTGAGGCTGCTTGGCAAGGCCCGTGACAAAACTGGCATGTTAGGTTGGCATAATTTTGCTGGGCATTAACAGTTAAAGAGAAACTTTCTTGGATGGACGGTTTGAAGCAGGTGGGATTGCTGATTTTTGTCTCCCTCAGCTTCTCTCTCAGCCATGCCTAGCTCAAGGCTGGGAATGGGACAACAGGCTGGCTGTGGCATTCCCTTGGAGCAGCCAAGACCTGTTGTCTTCAGCCATTGGCATTGCCTTCAGCTTTCTTACTGATGTGCTAATTCTCCTCATTGGTGCAAAGGGTTCCAACAGACAGTTCCAGAGGCTGTGTGTGCACTATTTGTGTTTCTAAGGAAAGAAGAATTTGATGTCTTTTCCCTGGTAGTTAATGCAGAAGTTTGAAACCTTTCACTTATACTGATGCCTATCCAAACTCCTCTCATCCAGTGTCAGTCTTTCGATAAAAAGTGTTTTATGGAAGGTGTTTGAAAAATCTCTGAAAGATTGTCAATGTCTTGCAGACTTCATGCTGTCCTATACTAGGTGAAGGTCCTTGGAGAATTTACCCAACAACTCCATCATTTCACATGTAAATGTCTGCCTTATGTACATAAGGGCTTTCTGGGGAAAAATACCCCCATATTTACACCTTTCTGTTTTGTTAACTTGACCATGTAAGAAGAGGAAAGCCATGGTATCAGTCTGAAGGGAGATGAAATAATTTTTACTGAATGAACAGTTCATAAGAGCATGAGAATGACCATCAAAGATCAAATCAAAATCCATCCAAGCCTGTGTTTGGCACAACCAATAATGTGTCAGAGGGAAAATGTAGAACAGAAGAGCAAGCAGACAATATACCCTCTATGACCAGCACTCTGTGGTTTCCTTATACCTATACTTTTTTTTTTGTTTTTAATGATTTATTCTTTTGCCTTCACAAACACAGATCATAATCCTGAAGTCAGTAGCCATGCTAGAGAATTGTGTAAAAATGCCTGGTGCTGTCATCAGGCTGAGGTCAGTAATGCAAGTTAAGGCAGAGCTGCTGATCCAAAGCCCTTTCTGCTGGAAGAGTCCTGCACTGGAGATCTTGGTGGTTTAAAGACCAGATAGGATTGACTTGCTCTCTGGAAATTGAGATACTTATTTGACATTCTGTAAGAGTAAAGATAGTCCTGGGATTATATTTCACCAATAAATAAACCATGGTAGCAAACTCCCACAAATAGCTGTCGAAGATTCACATTAGTATTTCAGTAAAAATCAGAAACCTGGATGGTGCAACAAAGCTGATGTACTGAAGCAAATAAAATTTTTACCAGTGAATGCTTGAAGCTCAATTAATCAGTTCTTTAAAGTCAAGAACATTTATACTTTTCATTACTGAATTTAGTAATATTATAGCAGTAGATACAAAAATACTTGCTATAAATTTTGCTGGCCATGTACGGTCAGATTATTTGTGGGAATAATTGCTACATGGACTAGAATTACATTACCTCAGGTTATTGGATTACATATCATGTCTTGCTGAATTGTATTACCATTTTGTTTAAATGCAAATGCTAAAATAAATGATAGCTTCTGCTTTAGGGCTGTGGATTAGTTATTCAACATGATCTTACTATTAACTCTGCAAGGAAGATAAATTGGTTAAAGGAAAAACTTGACATCTTATCAATTTTTTCTATATAGAGGTTTTAGTGGAAAAAAATGCTTGTTGCAGCAGTTTCATTTTAGTTCCTTAATCATGTGTTAAGTAAGACTCTACTAGGAGTCTAATATGGAATTTTAAAGTCCTCGCACCTAATAAAACCAGGCGCTGACACTGGCAGCAGCAGGACATGGTGTCTTAGAGTAGGAATAACCCAAACAAGTCATGTTGATGTTCCTACATCCCATCCAAAAGTTTATCAAGTTTTTATGGTGCCTAATGGCAACAAATTTGGGTGCCAGACATTTACCAGAGAGGCAGGTTAGTGCTGTGTGCTCCCAGGACCCGTTTCAGTGGCTTTTCAGTACTTAAAGGAGACCTATAAGAAGGACAGGGGCCAACTATTTAGGAAGGCCTCTTATGACAGGATGAGGGGGATTTGTTTTGAAGTGAAGAAGGGTAGTTTCAGACTAGATATAAGAAATAATTTTTTTTACAATGAGGGTGGTGAAACACTTGCACAGATTGACTGGAGAGGTGGTAGACCCTCCATTCCTGGAAACATTCAAGGCTAGGTTGGGTGAGGCTCTGAGACACCTGGTCTAGTGGGAGGTGTCCTTACCTGTGGCAGGCAGGTTGGACTAGATGACCTTTAAAGGTCGCTTCCAGCCCAAACTGTTCTATGATTCTATAACTCTTGACAAAAATTTTGAGACAGAAAACTGGGGAGATGATTGGAAAAACTAGATCAAAGGCAATTTAAAGAAGAAAAACTCCTCACGAACTCCATATTCAGTGGAAGGACCAAGTGCATGAGGAGCAGTAGGAAGGGCTGGGAGAGTGATCATGGGTGTTGTGGCTGGGAGCAATGGGATGAGGAGACAGTGACTTCACTCTGCCTAAGATGGTGGGCCTTTAATCTTCTGATCTTCCTGGGCATGTCATAACTGGGACACACTGATGGACACGATAGAATCCAAGCACAGATAATAATAAGGCTATAGAACAGGATTTATGAAGAAAAGTTAAGCACCAAATGTGCACAGTTTGTCTCTGTGACAGCCTGACATTAGAGCAGTGTAAATACAGATGAAAAGGAAGAGGTGTCATTCAACATAATAGAAGGATGTTGTGAGCAAGGGCTTTACATACGTCCTCACTTCAAGGAAGTCTGCACATTAATGAAGACAAAACTCAACCCCTTCTGCATGCTTGGCTGCTGCTGAGATTCCCACCCCCATGCAACTCCTCAGCCTGTGCCTCATCCTCCTCCCTGGAGGGAAATCAATCACTTCCAGCCACATCCAGCTGCGATGAAGAGGGATTCGCTCTCCTGGGAGTCAGCAAAACTCCCTTCCCATTTCTCCAGAGGCTCAGAATAAATCCCCTCAGTCGATGGTGTGTTGCACATGGTCCCTGCTCTCCTGTCACCCATATCTCAGGTTAGGTTTGAGGTGGAGCTGCTGAGGTTACCTGAGAGCTCTAAGCCAGCACTGCTCACTGGGGCACTGGCACACAAACACTTGGCTCTGAGGAACCACTTAGCCAGTGAAATGGGTTACAAAGCTCCCAAACCTCAGGAAAACTTTGGAGACCATCAGGTTGAAAGAAACACCTGTCCAAAGGAGCTGTCTGCAGCTCTTTTCCGATTCCTCACTCAAGGATAGCAGCTGTCTGAAGGCTCCTACAGCTCAGGACAAGGCAACTGGTGCTCAGCTATCAGAAAAGCATCCAGAAGTAGTAATTTCCCATTATTCTCAGATTGCATTTTAATTATTGACAGGCAGGCAGCCAGCATTGGGTGGTGATGGCTGCCAAGAGCCCAAAGGCCTTCTGTATAGGGGGTTAAATTTTGTTAATGATCTGAGTTTCTGCCAAACTCACTGCCACATATCAGGAGTGACACTAAGTAGACTTGGAGGCTGTTTCAGTTAAGTGCTTGCACTTTATTTACATGAGCCATTTCATATACTGCTGCTCAGAAAATACAGAAGAGTGCAGAGAAGAAATAAGGAGAGGTGAGTGCCTCTGGAAAGCTGACCATTTTCCTTCTCCACATTGTCAAATTATTTTTCTGCAGATGGGGAAGAAATTTGCCCTTATACTGTCATATTGATTTAAGAAAACTCCTTCTTTCCAGTCCTACCTGCCCTTCTGCCTCTCATTCCAGGAAAGAGTTTTACTAGGGAGTTTGGGTTTTTTTTACAAGAGGAATCTTGTGATTTTTGGGTTCCTTTCTGAAGTGCTAACATGTCTGTTTTATTTTTCTTAGTGCTCCAGCACAAGCAGTCACACAGAGAGTTTAGATTCATTACCTTCCTTGAAAAAGTCTTTCATGACCTTCAGCTTCCCTCCTGGCTACCAAATCTGCATGGTCCCATCTTCCCCCTTATTTTCCTTAAGGCTACAGATCAGCTCATCTGTATTTCACTTTTGTCTTTACCCCTGGTGTATTAAATTCAGAGAGTCATCTACCCATTTCAAATTTATTTTCATCCTTCCATGTTCCACTTCCTGAAAACCATCTCTCATGCACTACCCAGGGGTTTCCAGGGAGCCCTTATGCTACCCCCTCTTCCAAGAACTCCTGTGGCTCTCGTGCCAAAGAGGACAGTGCTGTTGCCATCAGAGATTTCACTGCTACCATAAATTTCTTGGCCATGACATTTTCCCCAGGACTTCAATTTTTCCCTACATTCAGAAGTATTCAAAAGGAATGAATTAGCGCTGACAATACGTTCAGCAGGTGACCTGAATGCCAGTGGTATTGCAACAGGAGATGATGCTGACAGGATGGGAATCTCAGCTCACCATTCTGGTGGCCGGGGCAATGTCAGCCTGTCCCCTCCTGTGTCAGCCTTGCAGTTAGAGCTCCTTCCCTGACCTCTGGACATCTATGCAATTCCTTGTAAAGTGATTGCTTGGAGACTGCAGAACATCTGAAACGTGTGCCCACTGCCCATACCCACACAACTTCATGACACAAAACTTAAGCAGGATTTAGGGCTGAGAAGCACAGCAAATTATGTGATTCCTTACTCTAAGTCAAGAAAGCAATCACCTGTGAAGGCAATCTATCTTCCCTGGTTTATCTTCTGAGGAGAAGTGCATGGCTGATAAATTTATAGATGTTAATGCAAGCAGGTTATTTTAAAGGAAATATTCACCACCCTCAAGAAATCCCTTCTGCTCAAATTTTGCTGCCCCCCAAATGTCTTGCAGAAAGGTTAGTAGCGAGTGTTTTAATTTCCCCTCCAGGCCTCGACATCTATGAATTCTCATTTCCCTTCTCCTTCTCCTTCTCCTTCTCCTTCTCCTTCCCCTTCCCCTCCCGCTCCAGAGTACCAGAGTGTTGGATAAGTAGGAAAACAAATTTCCAGAAGGATCAGTGCTTTGTGTTTGGCTCACTGCCTTGCCCAGTTCTATGTCCTGGCAATAGACTCCCAGTAATGTAAAATAATGTTTAATAAAACTTACACTTGAAAAAGTAATTTGCTTGGGCTATTGATTTAATTGAAGTGAGTCCATTTGTTTGAGCACTGTTTGTGTTTTAAATTCACAGCACAGAACCCACAGAAGAATGCTCCTCACTGCAGTAGAATACTCTATTCCTTCCTGCAGAGAGGTAAGGAATGGCAAAGGAGTTTCCCTTGGCATCTGCCCTGTTGGAAATCTAAATATGGAGGGTTAATAATCTATCCGTGACCTGGTGCTCCAGTTTGGGTTGATGTCTGTAGACTGGGAGCCCTTTGTGTCTTTGGTGCAATGGTATAAGGAGAGTTGGCAATTGAACATCAATGGAAATTTTGTCTGTGATTGGTTTCCCCTGAATATAAAATACCATGAAACTTGTTAGGCTTTGTAAACCTGATGTCTATTCTAGCAACTGCCTCTCTTTTTTTGGTAAATGTACTCATCTGTGTAATTTTGTAATGCCAATATCCCTTCATTATCCATGAATCACACTGTTTGTCAGATCTGAGGGAATGCATCCTGGAAGGCCTCACCTGTGAGAGATCTTGGTGGGAGTTGGAAAGGTCGCTCCATTTTGGCATTTGTAAAGTGCAGTTATGCCCTTCTACTTGGTTTAGTGCTGGACAGCAGTCTACAGGTGGAAGAAACAGCAATAAATCAGTAATATTAGGAAACAACTCCTTAGTATAAGAGTAGGTTGCCTTGGATCTATGATTGCTAATAAGGCATGAGAAAATGTCAGGCATTTCATTTTTTCTGTGTCTTTTTTTAAGGCTGAGATGTGGAGAGTGTTACTTTCCACTTATTTATTCTGAATGGGGAGCCAGTAGTGTCCTGCAGAAGTGTCTCTAAAAACTCTAAAACTGATTTAAAATAGGATTTTGAAAGACTGGATTTTTTCTGGCTGGTACAGAATAAAAATGTTGGCTTACAACTGCCAGATTGAACTCTGTGCATCTCTCTTGTGGGCATGAGAATAAGGAATTACTATCACCCTAAATTACTAAACTTTCTCTGTATGGAGACTAGAAGGTCAAGAATACCCTCTTTTTCAAGCACTGCAGAACAGGCTATCACAATTGTGTCATCTGGGACCCTGACAGGGCCCCAAAGAATGGCCACATCATTGAATTTTTGCTCGGAAGGCTCGTCAGCCCTAATTTCCATTCACAAAATCACCTTTCAGGTTCACACCCAAATTTTGAGGAATTTGGGTGGTATGAGAAGCTGAATGGGATGGAATAGAAACAAAAATATTTTTATTGTTTTGTCTTTAGTTATCATATTTTTCATATAGCTCAGAAGGTGTGTTAGATTTTCTTCTAGCATGATATAATTGTGTATTTTGTCCTGACACTTCATTTCCCTCCTCAGCCACGGAGTTTCTATTTTATACCATCAACTAATTGCTCATTTTTGTTGAGAAGGGGAGAGGAATTTGACACCTCCAGAGAGATCCAGAAGTCACTGGGTGTCTGTGGTTGGGCTCCCGTAGCCAAGGGTAACCTCTGCTCCTCTGGTAGTCAAAGGAGACATTCTCCATCATGCCAAGGAAGTAAATAAACACCCTCATTAGGTTTTGCAGTGAGGGCCTCATCACTTAAGTTATTGATGTTTCAATTAATTTGGAGAACTCTCAGGAGACCCTTGCTGCTTACAGACTGCTGACCTTCATGGTCAGTGATGTTAATGCTCACTTAATTATCAACAGGTTAATGCCCAGTTACTTATAAGCAGGATCATGCTCTTAAAAAAATGCAAATGTGTTTGCTGTCTGAGAAATGATTTAGCAGTCAGCAAAGGTATGGACAGGAAGAGCTGTTGGTATTATTCCTCTTCTTCATTTGGTTTCTCATAGGTTTTTAAAGTGTTTTAATTAGTTTATTTATCTCTGGTTATTAAATATCTCTGTGCCTAAAGAGGAGAAAAGCAGCCAGAAGACATGGTGATTTTTTGTATCTATTTCCCAGCATGAGATGTTTAAGATTGCAAATCCAAATGTAAAGAAATTAATAAACCACAGCCATAGCTGTCCCTCTTTGTGAACCATTTAGACAGACATATATGGGAAAAAACCATATGAAAGTGCAGTTAAGGAATAATGAAAATATAGAATAGTTTTTGGAAGGAAATTTTAAAAGTCATCCAGTCCAGCCTCCCTACAATGAGCAGGGATGTCTTCAACTAGACCAGGTTTCTCAGAGCCCCATCCGGCCTGACTTTGAATGATTCCAGGACTAAATCCTGATGCACAGAAATCTGCTTGCTTTCTGTGGAATTTCACAGGGCTTTCTCATCATGAAGCTCCCTGTACAAGCACTGGCATGATATCCATTTTTGCTTCCTCCTGAGCACCTCCCTCTCCTCCTCTGGACCTTGGAAATCCTAGTGGGTGCAGATACTGGGGTTTTTAGTAGCAGCACAGCAAATACAATGTATGGGCTGTAATGTATGAGCTGTGTGAGATGTAATAGAACACTACAAATTTTCTCAGCTATTCCATGTTCTGTGATTCACTCTGTTCCCACCAGCTCAACTGTGAAAGCACCATTCACAATGCTACTGGCTGTTCTGGGAAGCATCTGTCTTGAAACTGTACCAGAGGGTAATTAAAGAGGGAGCTGGGGGACTGTTTAAACCATTTTGATTGTGTGAAAATCCTTCTCACTGCTTCTCAATTCTCACTATTGAGAATAAAGGAAAGCAACAGCTTTTCAAAAATATTATTTATTAATATTTATATTAATTATAATTAATATTTATACAATTATTAATAATAAAACTACTGACAGCTCTTTTTTTGTTGTTGTTATTTATTAATTTTAAACAGACCTTATGATCCAGCCAAGAAGGAGTTTTACGACCTTAGTGAAAGCAATAAAAAACCCACAATGTGTCCCTTTCTTTCCCATCATCTCCTTGTCGAGCTGTCTAAGAAACACTTGTCCAGCTGCTGCAACAGGCTGATGCTTTTAAATCCAGGCCATCCATCTTGCAATTGGTTGCAATCAGTGAGATCAAGAAAGTTCAGCAGAATCAGCTTTTTTAGGCTCAATACAGGTAAAAAAAAAATAAAAGGCTGTAGTTTTTAGCTGAAGAATTCATTCAGTATATTCTTCATTTAATCACAATCAAACCAAATTTATATTAAAACTCACTGTGCACTTGACTGCCCATGTCATAGGAACCACAGCAAACAATGAGGTATTAGTTGTCTTTTTCCTTTCCTTTTCCTTTGACCCTCGAATCTGTACAATATCCATGGAGTGCAACTAACTACAATCTCCGTATTTAATCTTAAAACATAATTAAAACAAAGAAGTGTGAAATGAAAAGCAATCAGACAGAAAATACAGACTCCAGTCAGAGCACATCTGTCTGTTTTAGGAATATAAATCGGACTGATTGCATACTTGGATCAGCCTAATCAAAGTAATACTAGAAACCCAAACCTGTTTTTGAGGAGAAAAAACAGATATAATTGTTTTCTGGTCTATAGTGGACAAAACCCAACCAAGATTACAAAAGGCTTGTCCAGCATTGGGTCAGGTTGGGGGTGCAGGGGTGTGCCTCTGCTGGGAGTCCATGGAAAGGTTCTGGTGGTCAGGTCCCAGGGGAAGTAGCAGGTGCCAGCCCTGCTAGTTTTGGTCATCACCCTGCAATTACTAAGTCAAAAATTTCAACAGTGGCCATGCACTCCTGGCCAAATGATCAGCAGCAATGCCTGCTTTGGTTTGGCATTTTGTTCAGGGCAGTTCTTAGCCTTACCCTCTTTTGTATTTCTACCTTATCTGATTTGTCACTGAGGAGGTTTTTCTGCCATTAAAGAGTTTAGTGCTTAATCCTGTCTGTGTCAGCATTCCCAGACGGCAAAACAGAAAAAGAAAGAAAAACTGTAAAAAAGGAGAAAATAATTCCTAGTTTCGGAAACTCTTTGGGCAAGATTTGTCCCCTGTATACGTACAGAGCTTCATCCCACCTCAACTATTTTAATGTCACCAAGATCCATATAATAAACAGTTTGTGGCCATGCTGTAGATCATCCCACTTGATTCAAAAATTAAATAATAGTAATATGAACATCAGGTACTAACAGTGAAGCTCTTAGTTTATCCAGAGTGCTTTATGAAAGTGCCTAGGTACAGCAGTATGCTCTCTTTCTCAAAATGGCACCCATAGGTGTCCATTTGTCCTCAACTCTGTCCTGATTATGAACTGGCTGAGATATAAACTGTTCAAGTGGCAAATTATTTTTTCATCAGCGTTACCTACTGTTCCACAGTGGGAAAGAATCTCATAATCCTACATAAGTGGTTTTAAAGCAAACCTACTCTTTATCCTCTCAAGAATTCACAATGAAAGGATCTCCATCAGCTTTGTCAGGTTTTGCTCTATTCACTCTGCATTTGGCCCATATCCACCATCAGTCTTTGACTAAATTAGGATCAGTTCAGTTTGCTGTACCCGTTGGGTGGACAGTGCAGGAGAACTATCTTTCTCAAGGGATAGTTTATCTCTGTTTGAATCAAGATTGTGAAAAATCTCACCACTGTGTTATCTTTCCAGGCTGCAAATCTAATTAACATGAGCCCAGGAATCTTGGATATTAATCCTGCATTTAGCTATTTTTAGGTGTTGAAGGTAAAGTACAGAGAGCTGTGCAGCAGCAGGGAGAAAGACAACTTCATCCCCTTGTCCAGGAGAACTGCTCCTTCCCAGCCAGCACCAGACCTCACTTAACTGGGAAAACCTGCAGGAACTGGGAGACTGGAGGAGAGGAGGTGACCAGGAAGTTCTGGAGGGAGTGAAGGGCCATGTTAAAGACTTCAAGAGGAAGGAAGGAANCATTTTCTACAAACCTTGAGTAGAAGAGAGTCCATTGACCTCCAGAAGTCACTGAAGATTGCTGGGCTAAGAACCAGTTGGGAAGAATGGACCCAACAAGTGCGGACTAGGACAGATCTCTTCACACCTCCTTATTCTCAGTTATGACACCCATGGGATGCAAGTTTCACCCACATAAAGGTTACCTCCTTCTAGACTGTGCTTTGACAAAGTGCAGAACTTGAGTTTTTGATGGGGAAGATTGAGGCAGATGCCTCCCTAAGCCTGACACCTCACACAGCTCTGGAGAGCCTGGCCAGGTTTGTGTTGGGGCTCAAGCCACACTATCCAGCAGTGATTCCACCCTCAATCTCCCCAACACCAACCTAAGAGCCTCCCTGGCACCAGGTGGTGGAGGACTGGTGCCCTGCATCTCCTTTTTTGAGAACACCTGGTGGTTGCAAAGGTTGGGAAACGGCTTGGTGCAGCCAAAGTTGTGACCACAAAGCCAGACTTTTCCCAGTAGCATTGAGTAGAGAAGAGGGAAGCGTTGAAAATTATCAGTGGTGCTTTCCCGTTATAGTTTCCATGGTTTAGCAGGAAAATCTCTCTTTCTACATGGTTTCAGCATGAAGAGAGGAGAAAAGCAGATGAAATCCCGTGTTGAATGGACTGCTGCTCGTCAACAGGGCATTAGGCACTGATAAGAGAGTGTTTGGTGAGGTCTGTGACTACCCAGTCTGACATCAAGTCAGTAACACAGATGAACCTGTGTTCCTCATTCTTCCTGCTTCTGATAGTGCTCTTCTCTCCTTTCCACTCTTCAGTTTTCCCCCTCTTTGATACTCTTCTCAAACTTTAATTCTCACAGTGTTTTCCTCCCTGCACTGCCAGCACTCTCTCCCAATTTCTCCTTTCATGGCATTTCCCTCTTATCTTCTTTTGAGCCCAAATTACTTTTGTTTTGTACCACCCAGTTTTCTTTCACCAGCTCTATTCTTCCTCTTCACAATCCAAACTCTGTTTTCCCAGGAGGTCTGGCTTATCCCAGCTCTTTGAATTCAATTAATTGATCTTCATCAGCCAGATTGCCATTGGCAAAGAAAACCGGCACGCTGACTGTCTTTGTGCTTTAACTTCTGTTTTATCCTCATTTAATTTGTGCCCTTTGCAGCTTATTGAGCCCTAATTACCTCTGCTGCCACTTCACTGTATTCAATTATAGCCTTAATCTCACTGACCTGATGTCTCTGTCCTCATCAAATCTCACCTTTCTGACTTTGCCCATTATTTTTGTACAAAGTCAGTACCCTCCATGGGGAGCTCAGTTGTTCCAGTCTCAATTCATTTTCTTGACTGCTTCCAAGCACTTTTGCTGCATTCCCCTGCCTTCACTTCTCCAAGCTATTATGGGAGTCACCAGAGCACAGACTGACCAGGCACTCAGGCTGTGGTTTCAACCAGGCCATCTTGATCTGGCTTGAGGAAAATTGATCTATACACCAGCATCTCATAGTAAGCGTAAAAATAATCTCCCACACCCACTGCACAAGCCCCCAGATGCCCATACAGGGCTATTTAATACATTTTTGCTAACACTATTCTGCTGAAAATGATCCCTCTGGTGCCTGGGTACCTCCTTTCCTGCTCCTTACATTCCTCTTCCTATTATCTCTTCTCCCACCATCCCATCCTACCGCTCCCAGGTCATGATCCTCAGATATGCCTCTTTCAAATAGCCTCAGTTTCCCATATCTTTTACTCCCTGACCTACTTCTGTGCTGCTCCTGCTCTTTTCCTTCTTACAAATCTGACCATAGAGTGATGCTGACCACAGCAGTCACGCCTTCAATCTTCTTCCCCTCTCTTCTTCATTCTGCTTTGTTTCTTCATGCCTGATTTTGTTGAATTCTCTGGAAAGGTTGATGCTTTCCTTGTAGCTAACATCCTTTCCCTTTGCCCTATTCGAATTTTTACCTTTGTTTTCATATTTGCTCTCTCCCATGACGGTGATTTTTGAGTGATTTATGGGCTGTTGTTTGGAAATGGGGATGGTTCACCACTTGAAAACCCCTTGGCCACAACACAGAAATGCCCCTGAAAATTCATTTCTCACTGAGTTGCTTCTTCAAAGTGCCAAGGCTTGACCTTTCTAACCTTTCTTGCCTCTTGTGTGAAGCCCCTTCCTATGGCTAAGTTGGGCTCTGAGTGATGTCTGTGATTCTGTCCTTGTCCACCAGCAGGTTTCTGGTGAGTGCTTGTATCCCTGTGGTCACCTGCATCAAACTTCATCTACTGATGACAATATACTGTAGTCCATGATGACTCTGATATCTCCTAATTTCATTCACCTCACTAGTGCTTCCTTAAAAATAAGAAATTCTGGCAACTGCTGCCATAGTGCCCATGTCAGGGGTGTCATGCAAGAAAGTTCTGGGCATGAGGACTTTCTGCAGAAGCCCCGGCCTATTTAAAAAATGCCCATTTTTGTGTGATTTCTTTCTGGTTTTGTAATCCATCTCATAGGTGAGGAGGATCTGGGCATTTGCCCTTTCTAGGCTGCCTAAGTCCCAGACTCATCAGTCAGGGTTCTGACTCCTCCCAGGGTTCTGTTTCCCATCTCAGCTCTTTTCCCAGTTGGATGTTTGGCCTCATCATTGATCCCAGAAGCTGCACTGCTCTGGTTTGGCGGAAGTTTTCGTTGTTCCTCGCTGTGCTGGTGCTGAGATGTGGCCTTGAGGAAATTTGCAGACCATGGGCATTGAGTTGTACATAAAATACACCTGCCCCAGTCCTTTGCTGCTCACAGGCAGCCAGGATCCTCTGTTTTGCAGCTGAGCCCCACTCAGGGAAGGTCTCCAAAAATGACCTTGGTCTTTCCCACAGTGAGATCTATTGCTCTGGGTTGGGATGGTGGCTCCTGAAATTATATGCAAATTCCCCACCCCTTAGTGCACCCTCAGATGAATATATCCCTGTGAGGGAACAGGCTGTGAGACTTTCCTTGAGTTATTTTCTCACCTGGGGCTTGCTGCAGAGGCAATGAGCAGAGTTACTGCTCGATCTCTCACTCACAAAGGAGTGAAGCATGGCATGCCAGGTTCCTCCTCTGACCTTCTGTTAGAAGTGAAAGTGCTTTTCAGTACTTTTTCTTTTTGACATGACTGTACTCCTTTGTCTTCTTCCTGTTCTTCTTAAACATTAAACTCCCTTCAAAATTCCCTTGCTAACCACAAAATCCCTTTTTTTCCCTCCCTGTTTTACTCTGCTGTGTTACTAGAGAGATACACGAGAATAAAACAAAAGAAAGTGTAAATTTGGAAAACTGTGTTTAATTATCTGGTTGCTTTTGTGCAATCCTTGAAAATTCTATTTCTGTGTAAGAAATTCTTTTAAACCAGAGGAGCACTTTCTGCCTTCACTACTCATTGAAATGTTTTGTGGTACACACAGGTACAATAATATGACAGCAGAGTTTCAGGTATGCTGAATGATTCCCATTTATCCCAAAGCTTTACATAAAAGCAAATTATTATGAAATCATTGAATAAGTCTCTTTCTAAGGCTCCCAGAGCAGGCAGTCTGAACCCAATCCCTTCCCAGGGTACAATGAAATGAGATCTTCGGCCCTATTGTAATATTTATCCCAAGGCATCAGACAGAACGACAGAGCTTAATAATGCAAGGAATTACCGTAGCATTTTTTATCATTGTTCTGGTTTGGTTCAACCAGGCGGGAACACTAATTCATGCAGTGGTTTCACGTTCATCAAAATCCTTTCTCCTAAATTTAGTGTAGTGGCTTGAGTGACTCCCCTCTTTTGTGGGATTTGACTAGGAGAAAATAAAAAGCAATACAGGCCTAAACTTGAAATTTGCACATATAGTTTATTTTACACACTAAAGGAATGAAAAAAGGAAGAGGGAAGAAGAAAAAAAGAAACTTTAAAACCCTTCCCTTCCTTCCACAGGTGTTACCCTCTCACAACCAACACACAGAGACAAAACCATGATCCTCAGTCAGTCTCACTATTCAAACACAGTCTTTCATCACTTTGGGAGAGGAGTCCCCTCGTCCTACCCCCCAGTGTCCCATGGAGACATTTACCATAAGAAAAAAACAGTCTGGCGGCTCCCAATGTCACAAATCTGCAAGTGCCCGGAATTTTCCAGATTGTCCCGTCCCACCCATTAGCAGCCTTTCCCCTGCTTATTCATGGGCCTCTCAGCGTATTTGGGGAACCGTTTAAGAACGCTTCTTCTAGTTTACAACATAAATTCTCTTCTGTCTCTGAAATCGTCTCTATCTCAAGAGACCTCCTTTTTATCCCAGGAGTGAGGGACTTACTCTTACAACATTCTCAATTCAGTCCACCACCCTTGACTAGAACCAGCATTCCCCCAAACAGCGTCCAACAGTCCATCCCTCCATGGTTCACAGCCAGAGAAGTCCAGTTAAAGTTGTCCCCTGCCTCAATCCTTTCTTCCAATAATCTGATCAATTCTGTCACTGACTTTGCATCATGCTGTTGCTCTATGTTTCAAATCATGCTGTCCTTTCCCCTCTCTCAGGGAAAAGTTGGAGTTCCGAAAGTTTCATCTTGTTAGAAAAGGATTAAATCTTGCTTAAGTCTTGTCTCTCTCACTCTGCTGTCTGCGGCGGTTCATGATGCCAGCTTTTCAAGGCCGAGCTGCAGGGGGACAGCCGAAGGTCGGAGCTCTGAGCAGCCAGGCAGCCAGAGATCACAAATCCTTATCAATGCCTCCTGACACCCTAGGTCTGATGGGCTGGGCTGAACCCATACTTGGGCTGCTCCTGGGGACCCCCGGGGACCCATGGCCCCGGCCGGCTCAGGGCTAGGCTTTAAAAATTCACTAGATGTGAACCTGCAGCCTTCTTTTTCCTTCCCCGCGGCAGCTGTGTATTTACTCTTCAGATGTCCACTGTGGCTATTTCTGCCTGGTAAAAAATTAGATAACGTGTGTATCTACAGCTTGTTGTAAATGTGTACAGAAGCACATTATGGGGGTCAGATTTCCAGGAGACACAAACCAACACTATTTCTTTAATGTGTTTGTAATGTCGCCAACTTTCACTGATTAGAAGTATTTACAGCTATTTTCCCCTTTATACAGTGCATGGGTTTCAAGGTCACAGTTACCAATAAAACAGAAGAATTGGGTCAGACTGGAGTGTCTGCACCTACTGTAAGATGAATGAACTACTTAAAAATCGGTGGTGGTGCTACAGGCCCCGGTTGACACATAAATTGGTGAGTGTTAAGTGTGTGGGCTTGGGAACTTGGTGCCTGGAAGGAGGAATTCAGAGTTTTATTGCCGTATGGGTGTGCTGTAAGTGATGCAGAATGATGCGATGACGATGGCGCTGAGTGGGTTACCCAAAGTGTTCTGTGATTTGGGGCACATCCTTCACCTGGACACACTCTCTCTGCTCACTGGGGTGAAATAAAGGTGCTGCTCCTCTCCTCTGTACTGAGAGCCTTAGATCAGAGCAGCTTTTATTTTCTGACATAAAGCCCTTCTTGAGAAAGACAGGGATGCATTGCCTGTGAAGCTGAGCACTAGAGCTCCTCTGATTTGATGATGGTTCATTATTTTTTGGGTTCCCAGGGCAGGCAGGTAGAGGCAAATCCCTATGATGTCCAGGGATCTAGTGATTTTGGGAAATCTGCTCCTTTCCTAGCCTGGCTAAGGGAGGCTGTGCCTTGCTGTCAGGAGAGACACTTTTGTGTGAAAGTGCCTTTTCCCTCCACACTCCTGTCAGTTTTCTTTCAAAGCTATCTCAGAGTGGTAATTTGAGAAATCAAGCCTAAAGTTTCTAGTTCCTCTGTTGACAGACCTCTTTCAGAGTCCAGGTCACTTCTTTAGTGGTGATTCCCTTTTGGCACCCTGAGCAGTAGGTTTCCTATGTCATAAATTTAAAGTTGTCTCAGAATGAGACCTTCTGTCCTGACCTGGTGGTGGAGCTACAGCAGTGAATACAGCAGCAAACCCCAGCCTATCTCCTCTCATTTAGGGTCTTTGCCATCCTTTGGAGCAGGTGAAGGGGTATTCCTTACTTTTTTTGGACACATCTTCTGCACTTTAGGCATCTGTCATGCCTTTGGACAATTGCTGCATTTTTTGTCCTGTTTCTTTTTAGGGTGGATGCATGGGAGGGGAATGCAGGTGTGCTGAACGTGGGATTTTACTGCTGGGACTGAGCTGGGAGCAGTAGCTGCTTATTTCTCTGGAGCTCAGGTTGGAGTGGAGACAGGATGGGGAAAGCGTGTGTTTGGAAATGCTAAGGATAAAATGGTAAAGAAGGGAAGTGGTTGTTAATCAAGGAATGTGGTCCTCCATGTAGAGCTTCTCATGAACAGCACTGCAGAGGGAAAGGGACTATAGAAAACGTGAGAAAAATAGCTTTATTTTTGAACAGGAGACTTAAGGAGGATATGCAAGCCACTGATTAGTGAGAAGAAAACACTTTAGTCCATTTTTTGTTATTTGTATTAATTATCCGTGCCTGGCTATGTCTTGGGACCAGGCAGGGATTCTGTCTTGCTTTCATGCTGGGAGGACTGCAAGGACCTGAGAGCTAAGACCTCATTATTCAAGATTCCCCGTGGCTGAAGCAGAGCTTCATCCAGGCAGGTGAGACCTGGGACATTTTTGAGTGTCTCATGTTCTGTGTCCAGCTAAGAGGAGTTTGGATGGCATCACCATATGCAGGTAAGTTCCAGGTGCCTACTCAGGTCTCCCTCCCTGGCTTGTCTTTGCAGGTGGCTCAGAGCAAAGAGGTTAGTGAGTCAATTCAGAGCTTGTTCATGCTTTTTCAGTGCTGTTACCAATAATGATTATACAAATTTAAAGGCTAACATGCAATGGAAGAAGCTCTTCCTGGGAGCTTTGTTCCAGGACCAGAGGTAATTTCTCTGAGGCTGATAATGTTGAAAATTAATAATTCCCCATTTGAATTAATTAATGTATTTCGATTGTCTTAGTATTAGGAATGTAATGAAGAACAAGTGGATGTGGGGGAGGTGAACCCAATTAAAATATAATTGTTTCATTCAATTCACAGTCTTGCATTAGTGAATCTCTGAAAATAAGATTTTGTAATTAAAAAGGAAAGTAGGTCTGATGATGTCCACCACATTTGGAGTCCATTTATACTACAACAAAAAGAAATTCAAGATGTTTGTGTTTGGAAAGAGCATCTGGTCTGTATCCCTCCTTTCAGACTTGCTAAGAGTTTATTAATTGTTTACATGAGAATAGAAAAAGTCATTCAAAAGAAGAAAATATGTAATGATCCTTTACTGCCACTTCTAATACTGGAAATATGTAATGTTCATAGTGGGGACCCTCCTCCAGCGGGGTTAGGCTTATAAGCTTGATGAAATGACTACCTACTAACTAAATTCCATCTGTTCCAAATACTCCAGGAAGCGCTGTGTTGCGCTAGATTTTGGCAAACTGTTATATGAGGTTCAGCCCCATATTAGCATTTTAATTGCTGGCTGATTGCTTTTATGTTGCAAAACTCAGTTCTAAACAGTGTGTAAGTTGCAATTAGTTTTTACTGTGTGATTCATTAGTTCCCATAAAGCATGTCGTGCTGCAACATTTGGAAGGTAATTTGCTAGGAACATTAGCGCTCGCATTCAAGGGTGGGGAGTGGCACTGGAAAAGTAGCAGTCCGGCCTTCCACGAACAGAGCCCACGTTTGCTGGCAGGATGTCTCCTCTCAAATGAGACTGACCTAACAGCTGCAGATGAAATTGTCTCACGGTGGCAGGTTTTTCCTGTAAACAGCACCCTGGACCCGCAGCCTGCTCCATATGGGTTTACATCTGCCTGGGGTCTGAGCGGAGCTGGTAGAATTGACACAGGTGTGAGAGTTCCCTTTCCGGGAGTTTGGCTGCTGAGCTCAGCCTGGTTCCTGATATTCCTCTGAGGGAGTTTCTGACGCCTTCTTCATGCCTCAAGAATCTCACACTTCTTTTGGAGACGCTGTCATGTTCACATTGCTTGTGATGGGGAGGATGTGTGTGTTCAAGTTACATGAATGATTTTTGCCTTGAGAAAGGGTAAGAAATGAAGTACCATCTTTAAAACTCTGCTACCTCTATCATGCTATATTCCTTAGGCAAAAAAGGAGGTATTTTGACTGGGTTTAAAACCAGCCAAGATTTCTTAGCCCCATTCTGTTAAAAAAGGTGGTTCATTCTGCCTTCTTCCATCTCTTTTGGAAATTGTTGTCTCTGGCAGAAAAAAATCTACAAATAGTGCATGACAGCATGATCAGTGAATTTTCTACCAGTACATGCATGGTGTGACAGCTTTTTTGAGTACCTGTGTCGGTCATGTTATTTTATCTTCCCTGACTTGGATGAAACTACCCTGGAAAGATTATTCTGCATGTGGCTGCTGGCAGTCCATTCTAAATTCTAAATGCTGGCTGTAAATGGCCTGTCTGGGATGCATCACACCACACATTACACTTCAGCACTCACTGCTGGCACCTCTCTGAAGGTGTAAAACTCAAAATGTAGCCTATGGTTTTAAGGAGGAATTTGAATTTTTCTCGACTGATGAATAAAAAAATGTATGCTGGAAACAATCGTTAAAACATCTCCCCTCTGAGCATTCCCACAGGATGTTCTAGGTTTCCTTTCTTCTGTTTTCACAAGCTCCCTGAAGATTTGAAGTCAAACTTTTGAGCATCTTGGCTGTCAGAAGTTTTGGATTAGGAGCATTTGCCAAGTGAAGACAAACACTGCTCATTCCTGCAGAAATACACTTAAGCCAAATTAAATTGGCACATTTGTAATTATACAACAAATTAGGTAAAATATAAACTTTCTCATACATCAGGCTGTAACAACTCACTCAATTTTCTAGCACATGCTTTACACCTGTAGGAGTCAAAAGCACCTGCAGCTGTTTAATCTTCCCTGTTGGTTTGGTATAAATGGCAGCTGCCTCCAGCCTTGATTTTCATCTCTCAGTTTAAATATCTTGTTGCTTGCACCAAATTGTAATGTAGAATGTGGTCTGTGCTGGGAGATTTGAGATGCATGCTCTAGTTGTCTGTTGATAATTCTGATTATGGAATAGGAGTTTATTATTTTATTTAAGCTCAAGCTGTACAGTGTGTTCTCTGTTGCACTAGGACAGACTGACTGCTGAGAGCAGGAATGTCGAGGTCAGCTGCCAGGTAAAGATGTGGGACCCCAAAGATTTTATGTTAGGTCTGAGTCAGAAGTGAAGGATTTATGCCTCTTTTTGTGTTTTTGCTGCCTGGAAAGCAGAAGCCATGGGAGGTGTACTGACAGCAGCAGAGGTACTGTCAAAGTGGGAAAGATGGAAATCTTTCTCCTGCTGCCTTTTCCTATTCATATAGTTTGTAGTGTGTGGAGCACAACCAGCCAAAAATCTCCCCTGAAGGCTCAGTTGGTATTCACTGCTGGGCTGCTGCACCAGCACTGCCTGTGAATAATTTCTCTGAATTTCTGTGGAATGGAAGCAGGTGGAATTTCCCAAATAGGAGTTTGCCTTGCTGAGGTTTGAGGGCTAAGTTCCACTGACAGGCGTAGAGCAGCTGCTCTGACTGCAGTGAAATATGAGTGACTTTCCTGTGGGTATTTGGAGTCTTGCTCCAAATAAACCAGTCCATGAAGAAATGGCTGGGGAAATCAGGAGCACCATTTGCTCTGCTCATTCACTGCTGGCCCGTGCAGGTGGGCAGTGGATGTGGGGAAGGGAAAGTGATGGGCTGAGATTTGAATGGTGCAAATGCTTATTTGATGTCTGACATGCAGAAAGTGGGCAGTGAGTCTGCTGAGCGCTACTGAGCCAGTCTGATTGCCCTGGATTCAGTCCTGTAGTATTACCCAGACTTTCCTGCAGATGGTGATTACTCAGTACCCAGCAGAGCTGATCTCCAGGGGTGTGGCTAACACTTGGGTATCATAAAAACATAACCATGAAAATATAACTTCTCTGTTGCAGTAGAAATATTTTTCTTCAGCCCAACTTAAACTGATAAGCTGAGCTGGAAAAAAAAGTTGAAAATTCTGTGTTACACTTGAATAGGACTGCATGTATATAGCTGTAAATAACTGAGAATTACATGGGGCACTGTAGTGATCAAAATTTGCTGCAGAGGCAAATCCTTAAGCCAGAGTCAGTAGCATCTTTGTTGGACAGCATGGCTGGGAAGTTTTTTTTTCCGCAGCATTTTTTTTTCTGTATAAGCATTAAAAGAAAATGTTGACTTTTATACACTTATAATCAAATAAGCAAGTAAATTAAGACTTTTCTCTAAATGCAAAATTGATTTTTTTTCCCCCACCTTCCCCAAACATTTCTTTGGTGAGGAAGGGCAGGATGGGAGGGTTGTCAAAATTTTTTCATCCTAGTACTTTCAGTGTATGGTATTTAATTTCAGAGGTTTCCTCCTTCTCTGTCTGCTGTTGGAGCTGACCTCAGAGACTCCCTTTGCTCCTGAAAAAAAAAAAAAAAAAAAAGGAAAACTTTTGGAGATGAGGCATTTACTTTGTGCCACCAATGGGTAAAAAGGGGAATAAAAGCTAATGACAATATAGGTCTGACATACTTGAAACAAAATATATGGCAGCCTAGTGCTGCTCAGATTTCCAGCTTTAGTCTCTTATTCATTTTTCTTTCACAAGCACAAGCTGTAGGTGGGAGAAGTTTGAATGAAGTTGGCTGAGGCATTTTGTGTGAGACTGTGCTGCTTTTAACAAACCCCACGTACCACTGGCAGCGTTAGCCAGCACTGCTGCTTCTCTGAGACTTTTGATGATGACGTTGTGGTTTGCTGAAAAGGCTCTGAAATCCTGTGGAGAAATAGATTTTTCTATTTCACTGTGGGTTATGGATTGTCTTTTGCAAATGTGTTTTACTCTGGTGGAAAACTGAAAAACTTGACTTTTGTGATTGAATATTTAAATCACATGGCATTGTGAGGGGTGAGGGCAAGTGTTCCTAGACCAGCTTTTTCAAATGGAAAATGGGTACAAAATGTATATAGAAGAAGATTTGATCCTTGCTTGGATAGCTGTGGGCTGGAGGAGATAAAGGCAAGCCTGGAGTCAGGCTGGCATGGGTGCAAGGAGTGCCTGATGTCTGCTTTCCTCTGCAAGGCCATCCAAGGAGTGGGGATGGCTTCACTATTGCAGCAGAATGGAAAAATTCAGTGTAACAGCCAGCCTGATGTTCATAAGGGCCAGCAGGAATCTCCTGCTCTCCCAGAGGAAATGGGGGGGGAAGGAAATTGAACCTCTCAGGAGAATTTCTATGCAGAAGTGACAGATCAGAGACAGCATGAAGCAAATGTGTAAGAAAACCTCCACATGCATCTGGCTTTGGAGTGAGACCAGCCCTTTTCTTTGAGATGCCACCCAAGTGCCTAGTAATGGCAAAAGCTCAATGATAAGACAAAAAATAAAATTATGGCAGTCGTTTTCAACCCATCAAACTAGCTGACATCCATGCTGCAGCAGATCAATCAATGGTTGGTTTATTTATCCTTGTATTTCTCTGGCACACCCAGCCCCTGTTTCTGAGAAAAGAAAAACATTCATGTGTTTGCAAATTGTAGCAGTTGATTTATCAGTGGAACTGCTCAGGAAGTTGGTTAAGTGAAAAATAATTTTGTGTGTTTTAGTAAGTGCAATTCATCAGAAGCTGTGCAGATTAACTGGGTAGAGACACTGAACACAATGGCATCTGCAGATAAAAAAATGATAAATTATGATATTACTCCTTCTCTATGATTCATTGGGAAGACTCAGAAGCCAAGCATTTTCTTCAAAGAAATTACTCAATGAAGACTGAACAGTGACTATAAAACAACAGAACACCTCCTTTGCTATGGTTTTAAATATTGTTGTACATAAAATCTAATTTATATGGTATTAAAGGCTTTTCTTTGGACTACAAATCATCTTTGAAAAATGCATCTGGTAAACGGTTCATCAGACGCATCTCAAATACTTTTATGATTATTAGTAAATGGAATTAGAGCACCTTGTAGTAGTTTTATTACATTTTGCACAGCTGTAATGGATTACAGAGAGGGTCTCACTGTTCTAGCTCAGGCTGCATAGCAACTTCTAAGCCAGTACATGTTTTTCATAGGTTTTGTTTTTTTTAATAGGTCCGTTGTGTATCTCTACCACTTTGCTCTGAAATGACCTGCACCTGATGCCAGCTGAAAGTGGGGGCAGTCAGATGGAGCTGCCTCTGCTCCCTAAGAATGCCCATCATGTGTGTAAATGATTGGCCTTTACCACCTGCTTTTGTTGATTGTTTCGTCAGGCGGGTGGAAGATCTGCTGCACCCTAAGGAGGTGTGAGAGAGGGAGGGGTTCACCTTAGGTCATGTTGGTGTTAACTGTGGGGTGTTCAGGGTGCCACCAAGCTCCCATGACGTGCAGTGGTGCTAAGGGCGTCACTCCAGAGCCGTGTCATTCTGGGATGGCATTTGGTGACCATCTGTGATAACAAAGGGTGCCCAAAGCAGTGCTTGGCCCTTGTGCTTATGGGGCTGGATGTAGCCCCCTCTCTGCAGCTGAATGTGCCGATTTGAAAGCAAAGCCAGTGAGAGACTCCAAGTCAGAAATACAATTTAATAAGAGTGGGGTTTAAAAAAGGTAAAATAAATGCAGTAATACAACCTGTTAGTCAGGGCAGTGGTAGCAGCCTGGATGAAGTGGTCTTGTTGAGGCAGTGATCCCATAGAAAGGTCCAGTAGCTCCTGTCCTCTGAGAATCCAGCGGGTTAAGGGCCCCCTGTGCTATGCCGGGGTATATCCAGGTGGGAATGCTTGGTTCCTCGCCCGGGGCAGAGCATCTCACAATGGAACGATGTGATTTTATGAGTCATGCAATGGGTCCTTGATTGCCCATTGAACAGAGATAACTCCCGGATGGGAGTTACCCATGAGTCCTACAGCAGAGCATGAATGGGCCCATTAACAGAAGATATTCCGGAGGGTGGGGACAGGGGAAACACTGCCCCACCTGGTTTCAACAGCTCATGGAGATGGTGATAGAATACATATCTTGGGCATATCTTACATTGTAACCTCGGACACTGAGCTAGTCAAAGTAGCCTGGGCTGGAGAGAAATGAGTGTGTTTAGGGCATGAGTTATTTCGGCTTAGGTGCCTAGCTGGCGTCTAGTTAATGTGCAACATCAATATCTTCATTAGTACAGAGACCTAGCTTGGGTGGACTCTTGAATTCAGTCAGATGAGACTCATGTGTTGAACCTAATCTACTTGTGTGGGTTTTTCCAATAAAAAAACCCAGAGAAACAGAGCATGATTCATCCTACCCTTCTAGGAAACCTCCACATGGGGTGGATTCATAGAATCAGAAAGGCTGGAATAGACCCCTGCTAACCCAGCACCGCCATATTCACCACTAAACCATCTCCAGGTGCCACACTCATGTATTTTATGAACATTCTAGTGATGATCATTCCAGCATGACCCTGGGCAGCCCTGCTTGGCAGCCCTAACAGCAGACACATTTTTCCTAATATCCAATCCAGACCTCCTCTGGTGCAACTTGAGGCCTTTTCCTCTCATCCTTGGCATCTACATGTGCTCTCCACTGACTGCAAACAAATCCTGGGTGAGTTGTTCAGGCAGCATAGCTTACCTGGGGCCAGCTCAGGTCAAACAGGATAAATCTGAGCTTTACAGGCCCGTAAGAAGATTTATGCTGCCTAAAGTCTGCAAGTTTTATCCAAACGCATACCAGGTAGTAAAGAATACTAATTCCTCCAGAACTTGTGTATTTTTGTCCTTAACTTGCCCCATTACAGCTCCATGCTGAGGTCCATCTAGAAACTGGTCTTGGCTTCTGATTTATAGAGATGCTTTGAAAATATAAGCCATTATCCAAATTAATACAGTATCTCATCCCAGTAGCGCCTGGCCCAATAGCACGGGTGAAGTTCTTACTGCTCCTGTGTTTTTCCTTGTTCTCAAAAGGAACCATGTGCTTGCTAGATGAGTGCTGAAGTAAAGCACCAGCGCATAAGTGCTTTGCTGAACAGGGATTAATTAAAATACATACTTTGGGGCCTCACTTAATTATGTGTTGGGGACTGCATAATTGGCACCGTACTGAAGACATTTAATAGCTTTCTTCTGATAAATCTGTACACACACAGCAGCCCTGAACTTTAATTTAGCATGATAATGCCAGCTTCATCAAGGCCTGTGGAAAAAAGCAGGAAGACGTTTGGCTGTCTGCGTCCTTGTGAGAGGACTGAATTAGTGATTGCAGTCTCTGATCTGATAAAAAGCAGCTTCAGTGTTTTTTCCACTGAAGTAGCTTCTTACTTGAGCAGAATGAAGGAGGCCCTGCACAGCTGGCAGAGACTGAGCTTTGTGAGGGAGTAAGGCAGATTTTTGAGCCACTAGGCAGAGTCAGGCTGACAAACAGTGGCAGAAGATAAATTCACTACAGGACTTGAAGAGATAATAATGCCCTCAGTAAGTTTTAAATAGTAGTTTAGTGTCTGATGGGAGACACTAAAGCTTGGTGTAGTAAAAATCTAAGCTCTCTGCTCTGTATTTTCAGGGTTAAAACAAAGCTACAACACTACCAGAAGCTTCAAAAAATGTGCATATTTAATAAGTATCTTTCCTTGAGAAGGAGTTGTGACTGTTTGCTTCCTCTCTTTGTTGCAATACAGAGAGAAAAAGACAAACTCTTGTACTATCAGAGTTGCACACAAGCAGAAGGAGGCAGGAGAGAGACCCTCGAGGAAGGTGCAAGCTGTGATCTAAAGGCTGATGGGTCACTCTCCAAATCCAGTCCTGGCTCTGGCTGCTGGCTCATCACTGCCAGCCATGGACAGCTTCTCCCACTTTTCTTACAACTTCTCTTCCCTGCTGCTGCCTTTCTTCTCAGTCATCCTGCAGGGCAGCTCTGCTGTGCCTGTGCTGGTGCAATCATTGTTGAAAAAAGCTTGTCAGATGTTGAGTTGGAAAGAAATGTGTTTTTCTTTGCAAGCAAGAAGGCATTGAATTTTATGTCTGAGTTTTCCCGTGTGTTTCTGGAGCTCAGCCTGTGCTGTGCTGTGCTGTGAGGTGCAGGGAAATAAGCCTGTGCAATATTGATACACCTGTGTTCAGGGCATCCAAGGTGGGCGCAGGGTCCTCTCTACCTCAGAGTCTCCAAGAAGGAGACAGATGAAGCAAAAAGTTATGAGATGTTTCAATTTGTTGAAAAAAAATGGCAATTTGCCAAGCAAAGCTTTTGAACATGCATCACAAACCATGAAATATTTTCTCTGAAGGGTAAGTTTCTACCAGCCAGTGCTCCCTAGCTCATGAGAAGAAGGGGGTCTGCACGCCCTGAGGCCCTGCTGTGGATGTTTGTCATGGGGCTCATCCCACCAGCCCAGATCCAAGGCCTTGTGAAGAATGATTTTTCCACTGGGGAGAGGTGATATCTTCAGCAGATATTTATTTACTGTTCATTTACCAGAAATGTTTAAAAAAGCCAAGTTCTGGCCCTCCTAAAGATTATAGAAGTATGCAGTGGAGGGTTTTACTACAGACGTTTTATAATTCTGCAGTAGACTTCCCACAAAATGGACTCTTTCCTCACTCAAGCTTATAGTGAAAATATTTAACTTATTTTCAATAAATCTGAAGGCCATTAAGTAGTGAGGTATTTGGTTTATTTTTCTGGTGGCTTCTCCAGTACTATTCTTGTATTGGGTTTGTACATTGGTGGGACCAATGCATTAGAAGAGGTTAAATAGCTTTTGATTATAAACATGCTGACATAAATATTTTGATATCATTAAGTGGCTGCTCCTCTTCACAAGACTGCTAAATATCATGCACAACTGAAATAAATGTTACATTGGGGAAGTCTAGGGAGAAGTAAGAAAAATAATCTTTAAAACAGGAGAACTGTAATGTATGTTTTACCTGATTCTGTTTCCCATGAAATTATCTGGTTTTATAGTCTAGAAAGGGTAATCTTATCCAAAGGGGAGGCATATTTTACTAAATTTTGTCTTACCTTGAATCAGGCTTTACTGTTCCTTGAGAAAGGTGGACCAGATGTTAGCCTAAAAGAAAAAATCTCTGACAGTCCCCAGAAGTTAAGCAAATGGCAAGCAATTGTTTAATGGAATGTAAGAAATGGGAAATAATTTTCAAGGGTGGCTTCTTTAGGGGTAAAGTGTCCTAACAACAAACAAAAAACTCTCAAGAACAATTTCAGGAGGTTTGGGAAGGGTGAAAGATGCAATCCAAAGAGCTGTAGTTGTTTCAAGAGTCCTTCTGTGACTCCTTCATAGCCAAGAGAAGCTCAGCAGTACAGACTCAATCACCACCACAGAGTATCTACAACAAGAAAGACTGTGTTTATAAGATCTTCCACGGGGAGGAAATTGGGATTTTGGGCTAATGGCTCAGCTCCAGCAAGTTCCATCTGTGGTTAGATTGGGAAGTTTTTGGGCTCCTGAGAGAGTTCTTGGGACAACAGGAGTTGCATGAAGGTGTGTAGGCAGGGCACAGGGATGCCTCCATGTCCTCCTCATCCCACAAAGTCTCCCAGGTCTCAGCATTCCCCATAGCATCTCTCAGCAGGAGCACACACGATGAATGGCAGGCATCTAAATTTCATGAAGGGTGTAGTGCAAACAAAGTAGGAGGCATGTTAATTTGTTGAGAGCTAAGGAGCTAATGGAGAATCACAAATCTTCTGTGAATAGACAGAGATGAGGATTAAAGAGTTGTGAATTATTAACTTACTGCCATGAGATGAGGCACGGTGCATTTGATCCTCTCCACTGCTCCTTTCCTGCTACGTGTGACTTGCACCCACCTCAGACTATGGAATCTGCCATAAAAATTAAATTGCACTGCTAAGAACATTCCAAGGACAAAGCAAAAACATTGAAGGATGCTCCCACCCCTGAAGATGCTGGTGCTCCACTATTGACTCAGCAGTTCAGATTTGCACCTGCTGCAGGTGGTGACAATCCCATTGTTCCTTTGGTCCCTGCATCTCCCTATCAGAGTGTCCCTTCTGATGCACTCCTGTGAGGACAAAAATTCTGTGTAAATGATCACAGCTCTATCAGTCTGATGCGTTCAGCTGTAGCCAGCCCATGTGAGATGTTCACAGCTCTCACACAACCCTCTGGCTCTGTGTCCTCAGTTGTCCCCCACTGAAATTGTCCCTCCTCAAGTACCTGGATGGTGCTTCCCACTTGCCAGCCAGATGGGAAGTTTTTGTCCAGCTTGGCCATGAGAAGGGATCAGGTGCTGTTAAACAGATTCATCCCCTGCCTTAGCTGCAAGCATTTAGGGTAGAAGAGAGCAACCTCTCCTCCCTGTGTCCCAGCTACCTGCTGTGCTTGTCAGAAGGTGAGTTGAATCCATGAATGACATATGGCTTTTATTGCCAGATGGGTATTCAGCTGTCAGTACATCCTGCTCCAGCCTGAACTGCTGCTCCCAGCCTGGCACTGAAATACCTGAACAGGTGAGCTCTTCAACCCAGAGTTCACCTATGGGACAGGAGTTTGAGCTCGCATGACTTTGCTTTTTCCCTGCCTCCCGTGCAATACCTTCTCCTTCATGCTGCTCTTACCAAAAAAAGCAGAGTCAGGGATTGCTCTTGCAGCAGACTTCAGGCTGAAAACAGCCCATTGACAAATGGTGCAAAGTCTCACAGAGCTCGTCTGTGTTCTGCTTTGCTCAGCAGCACTATCAGCTGTCAGTTGTTTCTGGTTTTGTTATTATCAGGCTGCTACAGAGACCTTAGCACAAGGGGCAATGTAAATGAAAGACAAAGAGGTGTACCCAATAATTCATTGACTTTCTCACTTCTAATTTGGCATTGAGAGAATATCACTTCCTGGTACAGCATTTGGTGCCTGGCCAAACACTAAATTTAGGTATTTGTTGTCCCCTGTTTACCATTTGCATGAGGAGATAAATATTGCTTGTTGAGTCACTCTCATTAACTTAGAAATAGCTCAGCTGCCCTAAAAGCTTACCCCTTAATTGAAATGGGTAAAAGGTGTGTCAAGTACAGAAAGCAAAGTAGCTATCAGAGGGGATGCCATGCCCTTTCCTTAAATAAAACTTAATTAATTCTTATTGTTTAATGCCTGGAGGAAACTGTTGCAGATCACTTCTAGGTAAATGTTGTAGGGCATGACTTAATTTTTAACACTGGAAGCCATGACACTGCATTTATTATCACTTTCTTAGCTATTGCAATCTGTTTTTCCTGACAGGTGCAGATCCTACCGTAGTTTATGTCGCAAGGACATTGACAATGGGGAAGTGCCTTCTTCAGAATAGGAACTCTTTGTGGGAAGATGAACAGAAGAGCTCCTCCTTAGCACTGTTCTCTTCCCTCACTGACTCTGATAAGCCAGAAACAGGGGTGGATCACAGCTTGTGCCCAAGAGCTTATCTACTAGGTTCCAGGGAATTGTGGGGCTAATGGGAGCCTGTAGCTGTGGGTATAACATGGCCAGTGCCTGGGAGTTTGACAGGAGAGACAGGAATATTTGCCTCTGGTGCTTCATTCTGAATATCTTCATGCACTAATACAGATGTCTCCAGCTGATGCTTTATGACGTTGCAGTATTTAAGTAATGGGCAAATCATGTATTGGGCCCAAGAAGTCAACGCAGTCATGAGTGAGGTTCATAATGAGCAACCACTGCCAGTCTTGCTGTATCACTCTGGCTCACTTCTACCTCTTATTCCTGCATCCTTATGTCCCATTCCAACTGTACTCCCACGCAGCACACCCACCCCTTGGAAAAGACTCCTGTACCCCACCTCAAGAGCTGTATTTTGGTTGTCTCCATGGTTTTCCTTCCACATTTTTGCCTGCTTCTGTGCTTCATACGAGCTGCCAGACAAGCATTCCTCCAGCAAACAATGTATCACTTCCCTCAGCACCCTTACTCACAAGATATACCTCCTGAATTCCTGTTCAAAGCTTTGGGTTTGGGTTTTTTTTCCTCTCTACCCTTCCAGTTTTATCTTGTCATAAGGATTATCTTTGCTCTGTGTTTTTGCAGAGGCCCAGGTGAGGAAGATTGGTTTGACAGTGGCTCTGGGTGCTTCTGCATGTGTGTGAGCCACAAGTGGTGTAAACGCACAGCTGAGGCTGTGGCTGTATCCCTGCCATTTCTTTTCCTTGCTGCTAATGTGCAGGAACTCTGCTAGGAGGGTTATACAGCTTTCACATGGGGGCTCAGTTTTTCTGTGGTTTCTACTGCTCAGAGCTGTTCAGAAGCCGCAAAGTGAATTTCGTTTGCAAACCACGGGAGCCTCTTGCTTGTTTTTCTGGCAGGTGCAGGGAAGACAGGGGCCACTTGTTTGCTTCCTCGTTTCTATGTGAGAGCATGGTGAAATCTGCTCTGCTTGACATTGTCTGTGCTGTGTGCAGGATGCTGAAACATGGATTTTATGACTGCTGCCTCTCTGGTAACTCCAAGAAAATTAGATATTTGTCTCAGGAGGTTCATCTGGTGGGGAAAAACATTTAAATAACTACATGAGGCTGCAGTGATGCTGTTTCTTATCCTTTAAAATGAGAAAGCAGATTGCTTTGCTTTTGTTCCTGGGTTTTGTCTTGTACCCAAGCTGATGCTTAGGACTGAAAAAAAAGGCTGATTTCCACAGAGCTCTGGGCAGCTCTTGTTGCAGTGCATATGTACCAGTCTGAACCCCCAATAAAAGCACGAGATGGAGATACTTAAATTTATATGAGCACCAGGGAGCTTTGGCTCTTTCTGCACACACCTGTCCTGCTGCACATTGGCCTGGAAATAATTTGCCTGAATTTGACAGAATTGGCTGTGTTTGTGTTAGGAAAGACCCTTCAGAGGAGCTGATGCTGAGTCTCCCCTTTTAGTCACATACTATGATAGATTTAATTTCAAACCAAACTTAACCTTTGCCCTGGAGTGAGGTTTTCCACTTTATAAGTAGCTTGAAAGTGTTCAAAGGAGCAGCCCTCGGTTTGTAACCCTACACCCCATTTGGGAGTGGGATTTGTTCTGCTTTCGGTGAACACCTGGGGAAGAGCTTCTGTTGTAGTTTCCTCTAGAGGAGATTTATTTCACACATGTCAACACTGTGCTGCAGCCAAAATAATGGGGATGCACTTTAGAACCTCCTTGCTGCTTTGAACCCAACAAAATACCCTAATGTAGACCCAACCAGCATGAGTTAGGCATGACTGGGAGTTTTTCCACATATGCCCTGTCCATACCAACTAGAACAAATCCACCTGCTCCCACCTTCCCAGTTCTTTGGCTGCAAATGGGAAGAAGTAAATTAAGAAAGCTGTGGCACTTAGGAATTGTACTGGAGGTGAGTTGCAAACACTTTGTTTGTGAGCTGTGTTCTTAAGCTGAGTCACTTTGGAGATGTAGAGGCTGGGATCTGGCCCAAGTACCAGGGCAGAACAAACAGCACCAAATCTGCACTAGAAACTGCTGAATCACATCAGAACCTGTATTTCTGGGCAGATTTTATAATTATTTCTATTTATCTCTTTCTTCCCACCCCCAACCCCCTTTTTAATTCATGGCAGTTTAGGCTTTTCATTTAAAGTTTGGAATTATCCTAAGAGAATGCTTTGAATGAACACCATTTTCCATCAGAAGGCCTTTATTAAACATTTTTGATTAGCCTTTTTGATTGTTGAATTTTAAAAGGTTTCCTCTTGGCATGGTAATTCAAGCTTTAAGAAGGAAATTTCTTATGAAAGGACTCAGTGGTTGGTTATAAAAAATGCAAACAGATGTGGTTAGCAATAAAATCGCACCATGATGTCTTTTAATTCCATATTAATATGGAATTGAGTAATAAAATAGTGGCCTAATGTTTTGCATGCTGCACTTTTACATAGCCATAATTTATCCTGTAATGTTACCTGGCTTTCTTAATCTCATCACAGTATAAAATTGGGATTTCATTATTGGAATTAAATTCTATTTCTGCTACACTTTATATCTGAGTCTGCCAGGCAGCACAGAAAACCTTTAGGACAATTTACTAGAAGCTAAAATTGCTGTTTTTCTTTCAGCATAAGACACAAATTAGACAAAACTGCATCTTCCAGTAATGTGGATAATATACAGAAGCTGAGCTCTATTAAAAAAAAAAAAAGGTTTTATTTATAATTAAGAGTAGGATAACCACTAAACCTATAAAGCCATCATCCAGAGCTGATAGTGGGATATTAATGCCACAGATATTCTGTGGTTTTTAGGAATCTGTAATCATTCAAAAACCTTACAAAGCCCTGACAACTCTCTAGGAGAATTGCTTACCAAAGTATTTAGAATGCGTCTGAAACAGATTTAATTTACAGTGATCTTTCAACAGAGCTTCTATATAGATTCAGTTCCCTCTGGCTTGCTCTTATATCTAGATCTATCTTAGAGAACAATCTTCCTGGCTTAATGACACCCAAAATAAATACATAATTATGCTTGTTCCTGTAAGTCATGACCATTTCCATAGGATGGAACAATACATGTGGGATTTGTTTGAATTTGATGTTAACACAGTCACTGTTGCAGCTCCAAGTGCTCTGCAGACAGAATGCTTTCAGCTCAGCAAAAAAATTAAATTAAATCCACAAAATAGAGACCATCAGATGATTCCAAGGCTCTTTTGTTATCTCTAAGCTCGGCTTTTTTAGACATGCCTCAGCAAGGCACAGGGTTTCTGAACTGTAGTTTTTACTCATTTTCAACAGCACATTAAGAAAAAAACCACATAGCAAATGTAACATGGATACTTAATTTGTGGATCTAGCAAACCATAAATGTTGCATTTAAAAGCAGAGGTAGATTAGTTTTTTAGCAGGAGCTAGTGTTATCTGAAGTTTTACTAAAAATGAGGTTTTCTTTTGAAAATGCTCCTTCAGCAAAGCTCTTTTGGCAGAGGCAAAGGCTTTGGGAAGCACTGTGGGCTCTGTGTGTAATATCAGGGGATGAATCCTTGTATCCTCCAAAATGTAACCTGTGACCTTTGGGGCCTCACTGGCTTTTTGCCAACAGAGCATATTGAGTATGATCATGAGAAAAAGCCTTATTTTTGGCATTCTCCCAGGAAAACAGCATTTCACTTGGTAAATCACATGTATTTTATCTCAAATATATATTTCTGCTGCTCTGAAATGTACTGTCAGTCACCACAAGCCTCAATTTATTGGTGAAAATGCTGCATGTTATCAGTTTTTTTATATATTTCAGTACATGTTGTTTTCCTAAACCCAGTCGTAAATGTCCATACCTCTTCCACTGACAATTTTAATAGAAGTTCAGCCTTAGCAGAATCCATATTCAGCAAGATGCTGCATCTGCCCAAATCCTTTCACAGAGAAAAATATTTTTTCTGTGTCTGCATTAGAGATAGGAAAGAATGTAATAAATTCCCCATGTTTTAAAAAAAGCTGGAGGAAACTGATGTTGAAGGGTCTGGAAGATTGTGTGTACTCACTGTACTGAGCCAGTAGGTATAATGTATTTCTAAAAAAACCCATGTTAAGATCCAACCTTGTATTCATGTTTGGCTTCTCAGTGTTCAGGACCTCAAAAGACAACTTTCTTTTTCTTCACAGAAAAAAAGACTGATTCAGGGTAGCTTTATCTTATTTGCTACGAAATGGCGTGTTCAGGAGGCAGCTTATACCACAGAATGAAATAATTTTTGAGATTTTTTTTCCTGAGATCTTTTAAAATAAGTTGCACATCTGACTAGAAGACTTATTCTGTGATTTTAAATTTTTTTTAATTTTTTTTTATATTATAATTTGCTCTTCATTGAATCCTTTGTGTCACAGACTTGAGCACATCCCAGATGTGACTATTCTACTCCTAAGACAGCATCTTGAAATTTTTAGCACCCAATTTTAGCATATAATTACTATTCAGTCAAAAGTGTCTTTCCACTATCTTCATCTTTGCCACTATGAAGAAAGTGTAACCCTCACCTTGCCTCTATAGAAAGAGGTAAGTTTCGGAAAATATTTGAGGTCCTTTCAATATACGTGTAATTATCTGTGTGGAGGTATCTGAATATTAGGCTGTGCTGAAGGCTGACAAATGGATTTCCTGTAATTTTGAAATTCCCCTGGCACATGACAAGTGACTGAAAAGTGAAGTTACATAAACTTCCAGATCAAAGGATGCTTCTCCCAAGGTGCTCTGCTGTGTGACACTGTAAGAGAATGAAGCACCTGACAGGACGCAAATATTTATTCTTGTTTTCCTTTGAACATTGGACAAATTAAAAATAGCAGCTCCAAATGAGGTTGATTGCTTGAAGTTTCAGCCATTTATTTGACTGCAGTAACCTTTTTCCACTTGCAACTGTTCTAAATGAAGTTTCACTGCTGCCTACCAGATCACCAGACAACAAATTGTTTCCTTCTGAAGCACAAAGAAACAAGAAGTTTTGGGAGATATTTTTGTAGATCCACGATTTCAAGGATTGGTGGCAGCAGAGAAAGAATAAGCTCTTTTCAGCCATTTCATGTGTTTTTTTTTGTTGTTGTTGTTGGAAATGGTTTATATACATGTGTAAGGTATATGGAGGAAGATCTGATAGATTTTGGCACAAAACTGTGAAGATGCATCCTGTTACCTTGTTGTGTTGTCTTCTCCAAGGTTCACACTCCACCTTTGCTGTTATTCTTGGGGTATCCGTATGGGTGACTGTGGGTACTGCTAAAGGAACTTCTTTCTGTAGCCCTGTAATTTTCTATCTCCTCCAAGGACCTTGGCAACAAAGTGTTTCAGCTGTTTTGCTGGCAAAAACTGTAGAATTTTTTAACATCTGCCCCATTTGCATGCTGCCTTTTGATGACCCACCGTGAGCAAACTCTGCCTGCCTAAACTGCAATAAGCCTTAAGGCAATTACTGCTTCCTTCAGTGATTTATGGAAAATCATATCTCTGCTCATTTAAGAAAATGCAAAGCCTTTCCTTCTTTCAGGGCTTATGTCTTGCCTCGCTGATGGGATGGTAACACCTCTGGTGTTGGTCATAAGCCCTTTAAGGCTCTAGTGCAACCAAGTGTAAATACACAAATAATCCACTGATTTGACTTCATCTGCCTGTGCTCCCTCTGTGTCAGCTTAGAGCTTCCCAGGCACTCTGGGATTGGTGCTCACCATAGCCAGCCACCATGGCTGGAATAATTTTTGTGAAGTAAAAGAGCTTGTACATATGGTAATATTTATGCATTAATCTTCTTTTCTGGCCAGTCTGAGGCTACACTAAGAAATTGTCTCACAGTTGATTTTTTTTTTTTTAAACACGGCAGCAGTGGCTGAAATTTTATCACTTTGAAGTTTCTAGTGAAGTTTATGACCCATTGTTCTTTAAAATGTTGCATGAATTAATGATTTTGCCTAGAATCTAAAATGGTGAACTTCATATTGAGCACCAAAGTGTCTTAGGGGTATATTTCAGTTTTCCCTGAAGTCCAGCTTTCTATATGAGATAAAATTGTCTGATGAGTAACTCCTTCCTGATAGTCACCTATGCTGTATCCTTTGTTGTTTATACATCTTATATTTTTAGTTTTACTTGAAACGCATCAGTAAACTTGTTTTGCTGCCTACAATATATTTAATAATTTTAGGTCTCATGCAGGTGTCATCTGAAGAGGAGAACACTGAGGAAGGAATCAACAGCGTTCCCTTCCAGGCAAGGCACAATTGCTGCTTCAGGAATGTTAACTGCAAATTGAATGTCAGTAATAGATGCAATTTAATGGGATATTCTCCTGAGCTTCCCAGATCCATCTCCTGATGCCACCAAAGGTTTGTTAAGAAGGAAATTCCACAGCTGAAAAATTCTCACAACTACTGAAGTGGTTTCTTGCTAAAAATACGTTTGAATGTAATAAAAAACCTGGGCATAGGGATTCTAGTGAGGGAAACTTCACAGAAACTGAGATGAGGTGCAAGTTGGTCACCAGCAGGTAAACTGCAGTACTTCTCTCAGAAATAATAGGTGCACTTGTAAAGACAAGCACTAATGGACTGTTGGGTAAGTGCAATAGATTAGATGAGAATGGACAAGCTGAAAATAACTTGGTGAAGTTGATGGGTGGAAGGATTCCTACTGTTGCCCATATAAATGCTGCAGAAATTTTCTGTCCCAGCAGTTATTAAAATTGTACATTAAATCAAGAAAAATGAAACCAGAATACTGTTACCATCAGCAATATTTACACTGTAACAGAAGATGTTGCATTCACCAGAAGTGAGCCTTTTGCTAACATCTTCCTAACTCCAGATTTCACAGAAGGATGAGTTGAAGCTTCACAGGTGAGAGGTGATATCTAAACACAAGAGATGATCTTGCTTTGAAACATGTCACAATTATATCTTCTTTTGCTGAATTATCAAGAGAGACAAGCAAAAGTAGTTCATCAGCCATACCAGAAGTACTAATAAATTATGTGATTGATACCATACGTAAGTGCAGGTGAAAAAAAACATCCACTGAAAGGACATTCTGCTTTTATTTGCTCTGGTCACTAGTATGTTTTAAAACACAGTGGTGCCATCATTCTCTTAGTAAATTAATGAATTATCTGTACTGTTCCACAGGATTTGGCTATTGAAACTCAGAATTTGTTTCATAACAAGATGTTGTGTTTACAAGAAATATTAGTCTTGTCTGTTTGCTACTCCAGCTCTGAGTAACTGAAGTAGAACAGAGAAATAGGTGAGTGTGGGTGTTCACTGAGCTGGATAACTCTGTTGGTTGACTTCTTTACCTGGCTGTTAATGCTGGAAAGAGTAAACAGAGAAAAGTCAACATCACAGCACTGCAGAACAGCATTTAGAGAAATATTTTTGCATTTCTGCTTTACAGATACCAGAACAGATTGCAAAAGCTGAGAGGGAGCAAAGGATCTGCATGCTCACATGTATTATTTGATGGTTATAGGTCTGTCCCACTTACAGAACAAGTGTGGTTGAAACAAGAAGTGCTGTTAACAAGGCATTAGGAGAATGGGATGTTTCTGATCATTAGAGCTCCAAGAGGACACAGAAAGCTATGGAACTAATGTAGTGTTCAGTATTTACAAGGAAATGTCAATTAAAGATGCTGAGAAATGAAAGAGGGGATAAACAAACATTTATTTCAAGAACACAGGTGCAGGTTACAAATCTCAACAGCAAGTCAAGCCCTGCCATGTCCTAGCTAGAAAAATGGGGGGGAAAAAATGGTTGGAGAGATGGGGCATAGACATCATTTATAGTACTTGTGAGCCCTTCTGATTCCAGTTAAGGAGGAGTGCTGGAAGGAAGGAGAACTACCTTGTGGCCTGAGGACTTTTCTCCACGTGCTGTTAACATCTGGTCATGGATGCAGGACAGTCAGTCAGTGCTGGAGAAACAGGCAGTCTGGGGCTCTCTGACTTGTGTTCAGCCATGGTCATCACTGCCTCATGTAGTAAAAGTAGTAAGAGACTTGGATAGGATTTATTGATGTTAAAGAATTCACTTTTTTTTTTTTTTTTCTTTGAAACAGCTGCATGGAAAACTGTGGAAGGAGCCAAAGCTGGCCTGTCATTTTAGTGCAGCTAACAAGCAATTTGCAAGTTCCCATATGAAGCTATTTTGAGAATGAGAAGTTCCTTTAACACATCAATCTATTCCGAGGGTGAAAAACAAATGCACCTTTAATAACAAGGGATTTGTCCCATGAGAATCAGTAAAGAAAATATGTAAACCTAGATTTGATGGGCAAGTAGAATACCTTTTACTAACCAATAGAATTATTAGCAAGAAAGCTATTAACCAATTAGAGTTTGTAAAAGCTGTATAAAAGACAGCATGTGGCCATAATAATGGGAGCCTTCTGAAGATTTTACTGTGTCACTGTATATGTCATGTCTGCCTCAACAACGACAGAAACCCCTGATTTTCCTGCTTGGCTTTTTAGGGGCCTTTGATAAATGGGACCTTAGCTCAGATTTTGCTGGTGAGAGACAGCTGATAAACTGAAAACCTTTTGACCAACCCTCCCGTGCCAATTGGGGTGAATGTGACACTGATCATCCCGTTCCTGCCTGTGGGGTGTGCAGACCCAGGCTGTTCCTGACTGGTAGGCATGACACCTGCCCTGGGGATTTCAGTGGAAACTGCTTGGGTAGGTCAAGGTAGCAGGCTGCAAAGCTCCCTTGGAGGCTGCGAAATGCATCCCTCTCCATTTTGGACAAATCAGTGGATGCAGGTGCACTGGCAAAGCACCTGGGGGTGGCAGAGATGCCCAGGTATTGCCAATCAAAAAGCTGATGCTGAAGAGGTAAAGAGCTCATTAGATTATTTCAGTGAATGAGGCAACACAAGAGGGAGGAAGTGTTTGAAGTATTTATTAAGTGTCTTACAAGTGCCTTGCCATATGTCTGAGAGTTTTATCAGAAGAAAATACTGGCTTGTGCCACTAGCAAAAAAGGAGCATATTATAAATTTTTAGTTCTTTGTATGTATTAAACCTCTCCTTTTGAGTAATAAGCACTGTTTTAAGAGAAAAACTAAATTTATTGCAAGATTAAAGGTTATCACTGTTCAAATCACCATACTTCTTCTGAGCTATATTTCAGGGCAGGATATCTTACCTAAATCATCTTCGTGCCCACAGAAAAATTCAAAGAGCATTCTCAGAGTAGGCCTGAACATGTAAAGCCATAGCAACAATTAATTTTTCTGAAGTGGATTCAGTGGTGACCACCAGAATTTTCTCTCTGTTGCATGGCACTTCCTTACTAAATTCAGGAGTATTTGCTGGGAGCAAATCACACTTTCAGAAGCCTTAAGTGGGAAACAAAACCCTTATTTTTCACTTTATGCTGTCAATTCAATGAGGAATCATCCAATTCTACAGAATTGGGCAATTTTGTAGAAAAAGATCTTACCCCTTTTTTCCTTCCAATTACCTGCTGTTGGATTGTGGGGTATGTAAATTTACACACCATTTATACATTTACACATTTACAGGTTGTAAATCTGTTGGGAATGAATGCGGGAATGCCAGGAACAATCTTCTGCCCTTTTTTTTTTTTTTAATATATTTTTTTAATATGTGTGTGTGTTTTAAGCATTTCCGGAGTTCAGAGCAAACTTCCAGACTTTGGCGGTTTATTCCTGTCTCCCTGGAGTCAGTGGGTTTTGTGCTATTGATTCCCACAGAGGGAAGGCTGAATTGTCCAGAATGCAGCTCTGGGTCTGCCCCTTTGCTATTTTCTCAGTGCTGGCAGAGGGAAGATGTAGTTGAGGGCAGAGTGGGTGGTTTGAAAGCACCAACTGAGACACTGATTTTAGTTTTAGGTCAAAAATTACTCTTCTATAGCTGCCCAATGAGAAATCCTTATATGATGGCAGGCACTTAGCTGGGGTTTAGCAGACCATCCTCACTGAGGAAAAATACAGCGTACTTCAAAAATTGTATTCCCTGGGTGACTCCTGCTGAGTTAAATGGGACTAAAGCAAATAATTAAAGTTTCTCTTTGCAGCATTTTGTCACCCTGACCAAGGTATTTGGTGGCTACTGAAAGTATTTTTTTTTAGCATGGCTTCCTAGCAGGCACAACAATCTTTCATCGCCTTGTACTTCTGACAGCAGCTTTTCCCCACTGTACTTCAAATGTGTGTGAGGAAAGCCTCTTTAATTTGTCAAGAGTAAATATCTGCAAAAGCATTTTAACTATTTTAAGATGAGTTGTTATAAAGGCTTTCTTCCAATCTCCTTAGGGTTTCTGTTTAGTTCTTATCACTGAGAGAACATTGTTCTTTTACCTTGAGATGGGGAACAGAAAGTTCAGGACGGAAATCATGAACTTTTTTTCTTTATAGTTTATTTTTTAAGTTTAAATGTTACTGTAGGCGATACTTTCCACAGCACTGATAATAACAATGAAAGATCAGTCATAGATCATAGAATAATGTGATGTAATAGATAATGAATTAAATGTACTTACCTTTGTATAAACTTCTTAATGTATAAACTGCACTTTCTTTTATTCAGAGTCAAATTTAAATTACATGTGATATTCAGATCAAGGAGAGGACTTTGAATTAAATATCTCATTATCTCCTAATGGAACAATAAGTACTAATGCAGATGTTCCTAGGTAGTAACTCTCTTCAAAGTATGATCTGACTGTAGAATGCTTTAGTTCATAATAACATTTAATGTATTTCTATATTAACACCAACAGAAACAAAGGTGGGGCAATCCACAGCTGAGCCTGAGATCTGTGTTAATCCTGGGTTTAGCCTAGTGTTAACCCAATCCTCTTTTGCTGAATGAGGTGGAAGGAATTGAGCTCTTGACAGTGCAGTTAAACCCCCTAGGTATGAAGGGTTTTGTCTGTGAGCTTTGTCTAATGACAATTTTAGTCAACTAGAAAGGAACATAATGGAAACCTTGTTTGTCACAGGCAAGCACAAGACTGTCCCGAGTGTGTGCAGCCTCTGCTGGTGCCTGTTAAACCACACTGAGCCAATGGCCAGTGTCACATCTCCTGCTCAAACTTTGCTCAGTTCATATGCTCGGACCTTTGCTTCCCTCGTACATTAAACACATCCAGCCTGCTTTAAGCTCCTGTCACAGTTGGATTAGTGAGTGTATAAAACTCAGATCTTGTGAGACAGCAAGAATGAGTGAGTTTCTGCCAAAAAGTGTAAAGCAGGGCTAAAGGAAGTTTGTATCTGACTCTGAAGCCTTAAAGGTTTAAAGAAACATATACACAACAGCTGCATGCATGATTTCTCTTAATAAATTAAGAGCTTGGCTTTGCCAAATTGTGTCCAAATATACCAGGGTGAAGAACAGCATCTTGCCTAATGAAGTTGTGTAAATGGCTGAAGAAAATTGTCACTGGGACTTTGTTTAAAGAAATGGAAGAATTTGACTGAAAAGTGAAGTATGCACCAAGATAGGTAATTAGGAGAAGGTGAGTTAATATTGTTTATCTTTTCTTTCTTTAATTTGGATCACTTGTACCTGGGGAAAGAGGGGAAATTTTGTGGTTTTTGAGAAAACTGGGATGTTCCAACTGAAGCTTTTGATTTCACAGAAACAATTATTTTCCCTTGGAGCTGTCATTTTGACTGTCTGCTCTGGCTGTCAGTTTGTGCTGCAGCTCTGTAGGTTTGCCCTAAGTGCAAGTTTGGTGTTTTGGTGGTCCTGCCTCCCCACTGAGTAGCTGTGAGTGTGTCAACACTGCCTTTAATCCAGTGTTGCTGAATCGATGGCCATCTTAATCCCCTTTGTGCTCAAATTGAGGCCAATGGATTCTGAAATGAAGAAATCAATAGGCAATTGATGTCTTGAAGGAGATGAAAAATGAAACTTGACTTTGTGAAACAGTGTTACAAGACATACATAAATATGATGGTGAAAATGGCCTTAGGCAGAGCATCTTCAAACAATTTGCTACACCTTTGCCAGAGAACTGCTTGCATGTTTGCTAGAGCAAGCAGAATTTGCTGATGGTTTTGCACCATTTCTTAGGCAGGTCACAGTCTTTGCCAGTTTTTCTGTCCTCCTTTTCTCAGTTTGATGTGTTTTAGTAGGGGTTTTTTTTTGTATAATTTGCCTTTTATTCTGAGACTGCACATTGTTCTGAGCCTGCCAACATCTCCTCCCATCTCACAGCTTTCTCTTTTTATCTTTCTCTTGCTTCTGGCATCCTTATGCCTTTTGTAGAATACTCCACACCTTTTGAATCATTATCTTGTGTGCTAATCCTTCTTGAAATCCTTATCCTTCTTAAAATCTCATATGTTTTCTAAGGTTCTAATAAAAATCCCTTAGGCATTAACCAAACCTTTTAAGATTGGTTGATGCCTCTTGTGTTGACAACGACAGTTTCTGGATGAGTCTTAGCTGCTTCTCCTGAATATTATCATTCATTAAACTTGAAGATATTGCTGGTGAATACCCTTCTCTTGCTCTAGCCGGCAAACCCTAAATATTATTAAAATTGGCTTATGCGTTGGTGTGAGTTAATTCAATAGTGCTGAGCCCACAAGACTGGAGAAGAGCCGCAGAAGTGAGATCCAAGCAGGTTTAAAAATACAGCAGTGTGCTCTGTGACTGAGGAAACTGAAATCTTGGTTTCTCGTGGCTTTATATAGTGTGGTTGGATTATCTTCCAGCAAATCAAGAGCAGGCTTTGACTGAAACTTTTCCTGAATTTCTAACAGCGTTTGTAGCACTCTGCACTCAGGGGGATTCTCTGATGTCTGACTCCATAATTAAAGTAGTGCTGATCTAATTTATTTCCTCTGCATTGGAACCTCTTTTCAGAAAACTTTCAGGGTCTAAATGCTGTAAGCCTTCAGTTCCTCTCTTCAAATTTTCACTGAATCTAGCTGAGTGGTTCTGATGTTAAGAGAATGCACAAAGGCAGTGGGGTTTCCCAACCCCCTTTTGTGCCAAATCAACCTTACAAAAATGGTTGGAGCAGGACTCACGGTTCAAATCTTTTGAAAATTGATGGCTGCTTGAGGATGAAAAGAAAAATGCTTGCCTTAAAGTACCAGTGAAACTTAAGAAGCAAATCATTGAATTATTGAGTCCCAAAAAATAAATATACATCTCTCCATTACTCAGGTTGACAACATTTAGGATGGCTGTAGAACTGTGAAATCTTAGTTATAGGAGTGGATGGAGGATTGTCTACAAAAGTCTCTGCTTGTCTTTTGGTGTAAAGAGTTGGTAACTCTTGAGAGAGACTTTCTGGTGGGCATGCATTTGAAACCCCCTTGGTGTGTCAGAAGGTGTAGAGAATAGGGCTGATTCTTGTTTTACATGTAGCATGTTAAGACAGTTTCATTCTAAACAAAAAATGGGAAATAAAACTTTGTAGAAAAATTAAAATATACCTACCCTTTCCACAGAGACTTATCTTGTAATTCCTATAGATTTATTCCTTATAGAAACAGAAAGCATGGCAAATTTGTATATAAATTATGTAAAAAACAAGAAAGTAATTTTGGAAATTCTTGGAGAGAAATCGAGATTTTTAAGCAGGCAAAGGGAACTTATGCATTTGATTTGAAAGAGATTCTGCTTATGTGGGTAGAGTTCACATCTGGCTTTCATAGTTATTGGACAGCACAGAGGGGCCTTCTCACTTTGATTTAGGAACTTGCTCTGAATGGGGAAATCACAAAAGGGTTTGGCAGAGTTTGGGTGCTGGCACAGAGTGGGGAGGAGTGGGTTGCTCTTGTGTGTAGGTAGGAAATAAAATACTCCATCTAAGACTGATGACTGTGGAAATAGTTTTACACTCTCTGATGGACCCAGGTGTTGGCGCAAAATTAAGTTTTTTCCGTTCCTGTATATTGGACTTGAATGGGCTCTGAAGCAAACCTTCCAGTGCTGAAATCCCAGCTGATGGCTAATGCCATGGTGGCTGCTGTGAGGAACCACTTGGAAATCAATCTGAGGTGCTTTCTGAACACAGAATTATTATCCTCTGCAGAAACACAGAGGAAAAGAGTGCCTGTAAATGTACACTGGGATTTGGGCAAGCCTGTGTTGCATTAAGTCTCCCTGAATTAGTTATTTTTCCCAGACATTGCATTTTAGGAAGATTTTTCAATTGGAAAGTTGAAGCCTTTTAGTAATTTGTAAGTATCCTATAGTGATTAGTTATTTTCTCCTAAAAATCTGCTTTTATTTTCTGCTGGAATTTGTTTCACTTTGACATTGGACCTTGTTATGCCTTTGTCTGCTGACCTAGAGATCCTGTTAAGTCAGAAAAATCTTTTTCTTAGAGTAGGTATTTATAGACTAATTCATCACTTAAGCCAAACTGAGCATTTTTAAAACTCTTGGTGGAAAGTTGATTTTACAGACCTTGAATCATTTTTCCTTATCCTTTGTGAACCCTTGCTTGACCTCTGCACTCTGAGAATGATGACAGAAATGCAATGGACTGATCTCCAGTCAGAGTATCTCCATGGTCTCATAAGCAGGCAGTCGTATATTCCCATGGGATATTTCTATTTTTAGATTTCACAGCTCTACAGCCATCCTAGATGTTGTTAACCTGAGTTATAGAGAGATGTATATTTATTTTTTGGGGCTTAATAATTTAATGGCTTGCTGCTTAAGTTTCACTGGTACTTTAAGGTAAGCTATAGCGTTTTTCTTTTTATCTTCTCCTCTTGCTTGTTTATCTGAAAATTTCACAGAAACTAACTTTTAAAGTGAGCAGTACATGTTTAGAGAGAAAAAAAAAAATCCCAAAAGGATTCACTTTCTGCTCTTTTTTGTACCCTAGCCATGTCCCAAAAGCCAGTGAAAGAGCAGCCTCAGTTTCAGCAGTCAGCAGACAACTACTCGTTATTTCTCATTATTGCATTGTGTGTCCCTTATTCTGATATTATCAGGCAGCAGAGTTAAAACATTTTTTAGTCTTCCTTTTTCCCAAAGCACTCCAGCCCCACACACTCCAAGGAAAGGATCTCAGTAACAGTTCAGGGAGCTATCAAGTTTTTCCTCTCTCTGGGCAATAAGCAAATGTATTTTCTCATTATTTCTCTTTGTTGTTAGCACATTAATCTGAAACCAGAAAGAAAAGACCAGCAAGTACTAAGGGTGATAAGGGATTTGCTGATGTTTCATGAAGGCAGCTAGATTACAGCAATACAGCTGGGAAATAGGAATACTAAAATCTACTCTAAACTCTGTTTTACGATAATGACTCATAAAATATCAATTCTTTGCTTTAGGACATTGTGGCCATATAGTAACTATGCAATTCTGCAGAAAGTATCTCTAAGTTGAGTACTAGGACTAACTTATCAAATTGAGAGGAAATGAGGGAAAGAGATAATTTCTTATAAGCTCAAATATGATTTTTCTGGACCCAGATTTTTGAGTAAAAATTGAAGATAAATCTTTAAAAAAGAAAAAGAAAAAGACTATAAATGTAATGACTTGCTGGAGCCTTTTACGAACCCTCAGTACAAACAATATATCTTGTGATAGCTTTGAAGATGGAATTTGGGTCATATTTCATGTGCTGATGCATACAACAGTGGCTATAGTACATGACAAATATTTCTCTTTTTTTTTCCTTAGAAAACCTACATCCCATCAATACAAAAACCTACCACCTAGAACTCCTATTGCAGTTTTTCTTGTTCACTGTAAATCTGCAAGTGTTTTGTTGAGGGGAAACGAAGAACAGAAAAAAAAAAAAGGATTATAATCCTTTATTTTAATTGAGATCTTTTTTGTACTCTTCGCACTCCAAATGGGCCACAGAAATGCTCTTTGTAATGAGACCATGTCAAAGAGCCTGGTCTTTAATTCCTGGGAGTAGTGATGCTCTGCAGTGCAGCTGCACAGAAGTCAGCAGAGCTGCTTCAGAGAGCCCCAGAGGAGGGTCTGCTTTATCTGTTTGGTGTCAGAACAACTTAACACAGGGTTGGTATCATTCTTCCCAGGTTCAGTTTACTGTGCAGTTATTAAGGTATTTATCTCTGGATGTCTGTAATCAAGCCATTTGCAGCCAAAACCAGACAACCCCTGCTCCTTTTGGTCAGTAGGTCAGGTGAGTTGGGCCCTAAAAGTCTTTGTTCCATGGAGCTGGATGAAGTAGGGCTCTAACCTTTGAAAAAGGGGGCAGAATACAGATATGTCTAGTCTTTTGTAGATGGTTATCAGCTTGTTTTGCTCTTGATGCTCATCTGAAAGAAATGGAGCCATGTTAGTGTGAATATATCCTGCTCTTGATCTGAGATACACCTGGGATATATTACCTGGTGCAATATATGGACCGGTGTAATATATTGGCTATCACCAACCCCACCCCTGCATGGACCCGCCATGAACCCATGGTGAACACGGTGGTGTTGGGTTAATTTTGGACTTAGTCATCTTAAATGTCTTCTCCACGACTCTATATTTTGTTATTCTGTGTTTTACATGTGCTGACAGAGCAAGCTGGGTGCGTGGCTGAGCCTGCACTGCCCAGGCTGCCCCTGAGCTGTGCAAATCCACTGTTAGGTACCGTGGGATAGGAGAAAAGCTGCTGCAAAAGGGAATTCTGGCTATTTTGACCCTGCAGAGCACTTCTGTGTTTCACAGGCAGCGACTGGTACTGGAGCCTTTTGAAGCAGGTATCCAAATGGGGGAATTATAGATTTCTAAACAAAGTGCACAGTCCCCAGGACTGCAACAGGGAAACAGCACACAGATAGTCTTAATTTTTATTGACTCCACATCTTTTCTTTTCCCTTGTTTTGCTGCTGTGGAACTCCATCTTTATTTTGCTTTATTTTGCTTTATTTTATTTTGCTGTTGAGCCTTCACCATCCAGACAGCAAAACTGGCTTCAGGTCAGAAAAACAACTTTTGTCTTCTTGTGATTTCTACAGCCCAGTGAAAGCTAAACAAGCCTGGAATTTGTTCTGAATGTGAGTGGAATATGAGGGAGGCCTGCCATCTATCTCATCACTTCTCCTTGTCATTTGTGCTGTTTTATTTTGCTGCTCCTCCTAATCCACCTCACAGTAGCTGCCCAGTGAACACGTGCAAATACAACATAGAGCTCTCAAGGAAGGGAAAGAATGCCAAGAGTGACCTTGCATGGCAACACGGAAAACACTGCTGTGGGCCTTGCAATTTGTGGTGATGGGCAACATCAGTGTCCTTAAATTTGATTTCTCTTTCAGGAGGAGATTCTGGGCAGAGGTGACTGCAGCAGGCTTTAAAGGGAATGGTCAGGGTGGCAAACACTCAGCTAGACAGTGATTTGTGCACAGTTCACCCTGATACCTTCTCTGTCTTTCCCAACACAGCTCAGGAAGGGTATGAGGGAGAAGAAAGAGCTGCGCTATGTCCCTGCCAGGGCTGTGACCTGGGACAGTGGTTCCACTGCTGAAGGAGCAATGTGAGGATGCTTTTGTAGAGACAGGATGCTTTTGTAAGTTGTTGCTGGTCCTGCCTGTTCCCTGACCTATTTTTAAACCTGAAGGGAGAGGTGCCACAAACACAACCTATCCCCTCCTGTCAGCTTCTGCCCAATACAGATTATTTTTCCAAAATTTATCACTTGGAGAAACAAAATTCTCTTTAAAAGTCCTTATCTATCTATCTATATATCTAGAGATAGACTAACTTGTGCACTAATAGAATTTCTGCCTTAGGAACTGGGCAATAATCTACATTGGTCCAACATACAGCAGCAAAATAGGGAGGGGAAAAAATGTACCTTTTTTTTCCTCAGCAAAGGTTCCAAGAACTCCAAGATACTGATAACATTTAACCTTCTCTCCTCTTATGTAAATATCTGTCCCCTGAGGACACTGACAATGGCTAAACCCCAATTGTTCAGTCCAGCAGAGCTCTAGAGACATCCTGCTGTTCTAAAATTGTAACTGTGAAACAGGATGGTAATGTCTCATTATAAAAATTCCCTGTGATACCATTTCTAAATCAAGTTAGTATGCAAGAAGTGTCTTGGAGCAGAAGAGAGGCTTTCCTGTTTTTCATTCCTCTCTGATATTGTCTGTGTGGGAGGCAGCTATTGGAAGGCCTGCAGGAACTTGAGAATTTGACTGAAAGCCATAAAATTGTACAAACATATTCAAAAGCTTTGTACAGTTTCTATTGGAATCTAGGTTGCAAGTTAGTGGTGAAACCTGAAAACTTCATCTTGCTATTATCTTTTCTGATGTGAAAGTTCTGCTGTGAATATTATGGAACATCTAATTTGAAATATTAAAATATATCTGTAAGGAAAAAGTGTAAATACTTTCCTGGAATCAACTCCCATGCAAGAAAATAATTACAGAAAAGAACTCTCTTCAACATCTCTGTCTGCATATGTTTGTTTTCATCTAGGGCTGCTGTTCATTGCTATTCAGAGGTGCTTTCCAACTGTTTTATCATATTGTGTTAATTAAGATGATGTTTTCATTAGTTTCAGTTCACATATTGTTGGAATCTAGATTTTTGAAGAGAGATTTTAGCAGATAATGGAACGTGGGCAGCCCAGTGGAGGCCACAGGGAGCTCATTACCCTTTTCTCAATTCATTGTGGTTTCATCAGTCATTAATTCCACTCTAAGTTCCCTGTTGTTAGAATGTACATTGTGAGTGACTTTACTTTTCATGTTCAACAATGTGCCACTTTCCATCCATAATACAAAGGTAGACAGTAATTACCAGCAGCATTAGAATACTTCAAAAGATTTACAGATGTGGAAGAAGGCTCCCTGAGGAGGGTGTGTTTGAGAGTGTTTAAGACAACACAACCTTGCAAGGCTGGAGAAAAAGGCAGTGAAGGAAAGGGCTGGTGTTGAACTTACTCTTACATCACAAAGTGATGGGGTGAGTTAGGTTGAAGACTCCCTGGTCTAAGGCCCTACTTAAAGCAGGGCTGACTTCAGTGTTGGGTGATACTGTTCAGGACTTTTTCCAACTGGGTTGTAGATGCTTTTGAGGACACTGATTTCAGGCTTGACTACCCTCAAGATGTTGAGCTTTTACTTATATTTAATGGGATTTTTTCTTGTAACTAGCACCTCTTACCCCCTGTCCTGCTGTGCTTCACCTCTCTGAATGTTTTGTGTGTCTTCTGTCTATACCACCCCTATAAGTAGTTAAAGACAGTAATAATATCCTCCCTTGGACCTTCTTGCTTTTCCAGGCAGAACCAAATGAGCTTTTTCAGCCTCTCATGGTACTTTATGTCCTCCAGGCTCTGGAACATCTGCTGTACTCTCTCTTGTATGTCTGTGTCCCTCCTGTACACAGGAGCCCCAGTGGAGACACAGTACTCCATATGCTGTCTTGCAACTGCCAAACAATGATGAAAAATCACTTCTCTTGATTAGGTCTCTATGCTTTTGCCCTGTTTTTGGTTGTTTATATTTGCTGCAGTGGTGCACTGCACACTTGCCCTCAATTTGCCCACCAGCACCTGTGGATCCTTACCTGTGGAGCTGTTTTCCAGCTGCTTGGCCTCTATCCCATGCCAGAGTGCAGATTATTCCTACCCATGCACAGGGAATTTCCTGAAATCTGGGAAATTTCTGCCAGCTCATTTCTCCAGTCTGTCAAGGCCCTGCTCCAGCTCCCTCTTGCCATCCTTGAAGGTGCATCTGGTGTTTGTCTTGCTGAAATCATCACAAGCCTCCTCAGCTACCACGACCTTTCAAAAGACACAGAGAACAGATCCTTAATGCATCAGCCATCACCCTTGGGTGTATCCTTCCTACTCTCACATAGTTTGGTACAGGCTTGTGTAGCCTCTACTTTGACCTTCTTCTATCTCAAGCAGTGCTTCACTGCCCCTTGGCTTTGCCCTCAGCACAGGGATGTGGGAGGAGACCTTTCAGTAAACACAAAGGCCATGAAAGCACCAAATACCTCGTGTATTTCTCTGTGGAGGATCCATGTCCACACCCACTTAAATTTGCACACTCGTGGTTTATATCCATGACCCACCTGATTCACACACAGGAGCCAAAGGACACACACATACAGAACCTTGTGCCCTGACATCCCTGTCTGTCGCTGTAGAGACGGACACGACACACTGTGCTACATATCAAAAGCTTCTTTTTTATTTGCTGTGTGTTCCCTTTTTATAGATTTCTAAACAAAGCGTGTACTTAAATTATTGGTTAATTAAAACAGCTCATCATGTTCATTGGTACAAAGCAATCAACGTCAATATATTTGACAAGCATTCACAAAAATCTAAAGGCACTGTTTTCTTAACTACAAAACTGCAAATATCCTTTTAATTGTCCCTGTTTTATCGGTTCTCATGCAGACAACCTTGTCTTCTTTCCCTTCATGGGTATACACAAATCTTGTCAACTTCTTCTTCTTCTGCTAACTCAGTCATTTGGCTCACAGACCCACTGTCAGCCCCCCCCAAGGCCTGTCCCCTTGTACAGCTGCAAATGGACCATGTGCATACAAAGGCTCACACCTGGGAGCTGGAAGCAAGCTCCCCAGAATGGATTGAGGTGATACCAGACTTATGGCTGGGCTATTAGAAAATTAATAGATTTACACTCCTCTTTTGGTTTCTTACTAGGTGCCACAGATCCAGAAGTGAAGGCTCTCCCCAGAAACTTGAAGCGATGGCTGGTTATAAGTCAGCTCTCAAAGCAGATGTATGCAGGGAGAGGCAGGACAGAGAACTAGCAACTATCAGGAAAGCTGAGTATAATCCTGGCACAGTCCTATAACTCACAGAGCATATTAGGTGCTGAAATTCTTATTCCTCATTTTCCTGACAAATGATGCAACAAGAGCAGAAAATGGCTAATATGAATCTTGTCTCAAGACTGTGATTACAGTGGTAATAAGGAATGATATAAACTTAACTCATTCTTGTTACAGAGTGCTAAGGAGAGTGAATTGGACTTTAGGAGCAGCGTGCAGCCAGAACAGAAACCGGCTATGAAATAGCTGTTTAATAACCCTTTTTCATGATTTTTGAATTTTGTTAGTGTGCAGGGTTCTTGTATGATACTTCAAGTGACAGAAAACAAATGTTTCTTAGCTGTACCTCTTGCCCATCAAAGACAATTTTATTTAAAGGAAGGACATTTTATAAGGATTTCAGGCTTATAGAATGGTTTGGGTTGGAAGAAACCTCTAAAGGTCACGTGGCCCAACCCCTCTGAGATGAGCAGGGTCACCTTGAGCTCAGATTGCTCAGAGCCCCAGTCAGCCTGGCCTCAAATGTTTCCTGGGATCATTCACCATGTCTCTGGACAGCCTGTTCCTGTGTCTCACAGAACATTATTGTAGGAAATCAAATTCAAAAAATTTATTCCTTGTATCTAGTCTGAATCTACCCATGCAGGACATGAAATACGTCTTCAAAAATGCCATCTTCTGTCCAGACTCTGTGTGGGTTTGCTTTACTTGAACATGAAATCTTGCAGAAAACACAATACATGATACAGAAATCATGGCAAAAGGAGGCTTCAGTTCCTGGAAATATCTATTTACTGGTCTGGTTTTTGATCCCTTTCTGTATTTTCTAGGTAAAATATGATTAAATTAGTAAGCTCTGATAAGTCAAATAACTGGTATTGCCCTTTAGTTTGTTTTCAGGCAGCAATAATGTATCTCAGTGTCTTAGGAGGGGGCACAATCTTTCCAAGCCACTGCTTGGCAGCCCTCTGGGGCAGCACTCTGCTGAGCTGCCGATACATGGATTATCAGGGGCCTGCCCCTTTCATTTCCTTCTGTCAAAAGGCTTCTCTCAAAAGCTTGATTCCTTTAAAAGTCTTGTCTTCTCTCCTTAGTGACCATGATTGAAATGATTCTTTCTGGAACATAATAGCTTGGCTTAGGACTGTCCATTTTACCAAATTCTTCCTGTTTTAAACTATAAAAACAATTGTCTTTATTTATTTTGTTTTTGGCATCTCTGTTCTTTTGGTACTTTAGTGTTTCTTTAATGTCTCCATTTATCTGTGGCCAAATGAGAACTATCTCATTTTATTGGGAGTTTCTGATTCTGGTATTCATTCTGACATTTTTCTTTCCACTGGTGCAGAAGCTGGTTTGTTCAGCCCTGAAAAGCATCCCAGACAACAGCATTAGAATTTTGATATTAGAAACATGCACGCAGACTGATTATCTTCTATTTGCAATGTTTCTTCTTCAGTGATCTGTTTCTAGTTCATCTGCAGACTTGCAGATTTAATGCAAAGCTTTTTATCATGTTTGCATGCAGGTTTACTGCTGGTTTCAGATCATTAGCTGCTCTTGAAAGTGTTTGTGGTATTACTAATGGGACCCAAGCTGAACCTTAGTTGTGATTAAGTACTTCCATATTTGCAAAATCCTCTTTGGTGGTATCTGCTAGTTTCTCTTTTGGGTCTTACAGCCAGTGCTCACTGATTAGTTTCTGCTTTGAAACTGCAACTCCAGGGGAAGCTTGAAAATGTTATTCATAGATACTTGCTTGGGTCAATATAGCGAGTGCACCATCTATTTCACTTTGTGTACACATCTTCTAGTAGCTCCCAAACCCGTGGGTGTGTATGAGGCTAATAAAGAGCCTGCTCTGTGATTCTGCAGCAGTTTTGCTCCCAGCCCTCCCTTCTGCTTCTGTAAAGAGAGTTTGATTTATTTCAACAGGTCAAAAGTTGATGTTCTCTGTTGATGCCAAAAGGTTTTTCTTTTTTGGGCTCTTCTTGTGCTGTAGCCTCCATGGCAGTTTGCTGATCTAGCACAGGTTCTGTGGACTTTGCAGGGGGCTTACATTTTTCTTCTGATTTTTGAACCATTTTGTATTGGAGTCTTGGCACCTGCAATATTACTTGAAAATGAGGTCATGGGGCAAGGCTTTTTTGTACTTTAAAATAATATGGCTCTTGCTTGAGACTAAAGTCTGGTCTTATGGCTTAAGACCCTTTGCTTCAGTCATTCTCAGCATTTGCTGCAGCTCATATCCCCAGGCCATCAGCATGCCGTTTCACATTTTCAGATGAATTGTCTGTCTTGTGCCCAGCGAAATTTTTATACACATTCCTGTATAATATTTTAATTCTACTTTACTGTCATGAGGTGGAAACAGACGTAAGGGTTTCACCTCTGCTCAAAAATTTAGCACCCTGCTTTAACAATTTCCTCTGTCATGGCACAGAGGGTACAAAAGTGTCCTTTTGGATCCTTTGCTACATCCTGTGGCATTGCCGTGAGGAAGGAGAATGCTCAACTTCTCATGTCATTAAACCTGACACTTTACATAATTTTGACCAGCTCCATCTCAGAACCAAAAATTGTGCAATGCAAGATAATGGCCCATAATTTCTTCCAATGTGAAGAAAATAGTTCCTACTGCAGTAGAAAATGCAGGGAAAATGTACAAAGAGGCCTCCTCCCTCTGATGGTGCCGTGCAGGTCCACCCAGGCTATCCACATGTGACACTTCTCCAGCCTGCCTTCAAAAACTCCTGCATGAGGAAGGTTCAGTAGGTTCTCTAGTAGGTATGAAAAAGCATTTTGTAATTCTGATATAATATTATCTTTTTCCTTGCTTTACTGGTAACCAAGGAGAAATCAGATCCATTAATTGGGTTTTTCTCTGGATGTTGTTTCCTGCTTTTGTATGGCAGATCCTACACACTCTGTCTTTTCTGAACTCCTGTGATTTTACTGGCACATGTTGTTCAGTCATATTTTTATTTTGCGCTCTGTATAGGGTACTCTTTTGGTGAAATCTAATGGTTCCCACCATGTTAATTTGGTAATTTTCTTTTGCTACACTTGCTCCTCCGTCTATTTTGTGTGTCTTGTGTGTGTTACTGGAATGCTATTTAATAAACAAGATCTCTTAAGAAAAAAATATTAAAAATTCTTTACTGTGTTTCAAACAAACATCTCACTGACTTTCTGGTGTACTGGGGCATAAATTTTACACATCAACACAGCTTTTTTTCCCATTGTCTATGCAGTTGCCTGAACTTTTTTTTCTGTAGTATTTTTTTTCCCCTGTAGTTGTGCTGATTGCTGTTATGGCATTGCTTCCTGCTTTCCACCGTTCGCAAAATTCATCTCCATTGTAGTTGCTTCCCAGTTTTGCTTACAGATTCTTATCAATATATCTTGTTGGCCTTTCTCTAGGATTCTGTTGCTATTTCTTTTACTGTTTGATATATGCATGTCTGTATATATGTTGACTATAGTGGTGTGAAATACATCCCTAGAGCTCACAGACTTGCTTTTTAATAGTTATAACCTGTCTGGTTTTTAATAAGAAAGTCTTTTATGACCCCATCTTCAGAGGAAAGGGTCCTTAAATTTGCCTCTTCATTTTGTCTCTTCCTCGTTGCCGTTTTTTAATAAGTAATGGACAGTGCTCTAGACTTGCTGTGAATTTGTAAATGCATTTCCATCTTTGCTGAGTTTTTGTATTAATGTTCAGTAAAGACAAAGCATTTAAGGTGAAGGAAAAAAAGAGTATGTGAGACTTTCTTCAAACAAGAGCCAGAACCTCATGGTGAACTTAAGCCACCATGATATGTGCTGGAAAGGCCCAGCAGGACAGGCAATGCAGCAAGGTTCTGATGGCAGCACTGATCTGCACTTCTTGGCACAGGAGACTGTGAAGCTGATGAGTGGGGAGACACTGCTGAACCTCATGCTTACAGTGCTGGGCCATGTGAAGTTTGGCAGAAACCTTGATGACACTGCATGAAGGTAAAAGTCAGGATTATGAAAGGAGGCCAAAAGGCAGGATCACCACCCCAGCCTTCGGTAGAACAGTCTTTGAGTCTTAAGGGACCTGGGCCTTGTTCTGTCCAGTCTGAAAATCTCCAGTGATTCTCTGAGCATCATTTTCTCTGTGACTCTTTTTCCCTCTCCCATTGTCCTGTCTTCTTTCTTTTTATGGTGAATATCCTATCTGTGCTTAGCTGCTAAACTCCTTTCACTGAACTGTTGAAGCTGTTTTATCTGCTGTGGTCAGCCATGTACACACAGCCTTCTGTTTCACTGGCCTGTTCTGGTTTTCTGTCTTGTGGGGTCTTATTCTCTCCAGGGAACATTTCAGTACTGCAAGTCAAATTGGTCATTAGGCTGCTGAGAAGGGAGGGGCAAGGATGAGAGAAACAAGGGTACAGCTGGTGCTATTTTCAGCCTGTTCAGTCTGACATCAGTGTACAGGGAGTGACAACACACATCATGGAAGGAAATACATGGCTGCGTACCTGGAGGTCTTTGTTTTCCTCACCTAAGAACGATGTTTGACAAGGGGATGAGCAAAAATGGAGACTCCTGAAGATCTTTGACTTGGAACTAATCAGTCCAGAAGTAGCATTAAAGATGGTGACTTAGGTGGACATAAACACCAGGCTCGATTGTTCTTCACAAAGTCATAGGAGTGGAGAGCACTCACTGTAATGCAGGGATGATGAGCAAGCAGAAGGAGCTGTAAATCTTAATTCAGGTTCTTAGTTACCAACCAATCTGTTGCAAATAAAATATATTTCAGAGAGAACCTGTTCAGCAAGTGCTTTGAATGTGTCTCTGATGAACTTTGGTAAAGTTAATTAAGATAAGTAGAATAGGGTGAAGTTTGATGAAACACTGACCAATAGAAAAAAACTGTCTGACAATATTTTGACAAAGATCATGTTAGCTGAGAATGATCATGAAATCATACATTTATGATTCACAGGACTTGAAGGAACATAAACAACAAGGCAGTAACAACGGATTTCAAATAGGAAGGCTTCAATACTCAAAATTGGTTGGCATTGCCTGGCAGGCAAGCCTGATGGAACAGGGAATTTAAGAAAGCTGGCAATTCCGTAAAAAAGGGTATTAATAAGGCTCTCTCCTTGTGGAGGAGAGATAAGTCAGTAAGAGATCATCTTGGCTAAATTATGAGCCTTTCATTGACTTCAAACACAGGAGAAAATGATACAGAAAGTAGAAACTAGGTCAGGTTACTAAGGAGAATAAAGGCATTGTGAGAGCTCTCAGTGACCTAATCAAAAAGGTTAAGACATGAAGTGAGATGAGATAGCAAGGCACAATACTTAGGAGAAAGTCCAAACGTTGACACTTAATAGAAGATTTGGAGAAGCCTAAACTGATGAATGCTTTTTTCTGTGCTGATCTTCACTTGCCAGCAGGTAGACAGCACTATTAATATCTGTACACAAAGGAGTGTAATGACAGCCAGAGCAGGAGAGCAAAACAGCAGAGGGAGTTCTCAAACTGATCATGTAAAGTTTTTTTGTCAAAGGAATTTTAGCAGCCCTTAGAAACTTTTTTTTCCCATGGGAGAGCCTGGAGATAAGTGAGGTACCCAGTGGTTGTAGCGTGTGGATGGACACTAGGGAAGTGTGGCCTAGAGGAAATGATAGTAGACTGATTAGTTCTCTCAGAAAAACATAACACACAAGCATTTAACCTTGAAATGAAGGATATAGTCAGTGAAATCCTTCAAGGTTTCCTCAGGGTTTGGCTGTGACCAGTGTTTTTGTTAGTGTTAGTTAGTAAGAGAGGATCCTGGGACGAGACTCCCCATCAGAGCAACAGAGACCATAATTCAAAATGATCTTGACAGAATGGATGTCTGACCTGAAAAATGAGAACATAATTTAATAGGGAATGATTAAACTTATGTAGGAATAATCAAGTAGATGAGTATAGAATGAGAAGAAAACTCTCTGGACATTCTGAGATGGGTGAAGAGGCTATAGAGAACTGCAAAATAGACAGAGATGAATGATGGCAAGCTTTGCAAAGTACTTAGTGTCACAGGGAATGTGTGAACAGGAGCACAGGCTGCCCTGTGATGTAATTACTTGTGTGTAGCAAAAGGATGGCCTTAGACAGAGAATTGTGCCGTTTTTTGTGCTGTCCTTCAAGATAGAGATGATCTATTCTCTAGCTGAGAAAAGTTTGGAACATGACCTACAAGAAAATACTGAAAGAATGTGGCTTGTTCAGGCTAAAAAAAGGGTGCTGGTAAGAACATATTACCTTCCCTATTTAATTTTCATGTTACTTTTTACTTATTTTTCTCCTATTTTCTCTAGTTAAAGAGAAAATCTTCTTTAAATGCATTTTTAAAATGGAAAAAGGAGAATACTTGACCTTCAGCAAGGAAATTTGAATTTGAGCTACAGAGGCTCTGTCATTGGGGCTGACTTCATTGACAAATACTCATCAGGAATGTAAGGAATGCCTTGGGCAGGGAGATGGGTGGACCAGGTAATGCTGTCTTGGATTTCTTCCAGCCTGATTTTCTGCAGTGTGAGTGAATGAAATTTTTATTTGCATTACTATTTGGAGGTAGCAACCCTTCTCCCTACTAATGTCACACTGTCTTGTGAGCAGAATGACATAAGGATCAACTGGAATACTGCTGACAGCAATCACTTCTTGCCCTATCTTTACTCTGAGACCTCTAGTCACCAAAAAGAGGGTATTATCCCACGGCCCAGCTGATTTTTCACTTTATACAGACAGAGAGTGAAATGCATATATAAGCCTTTGATTGAAAACTGTTTATTTCTGTGTGATGTGTAAATACCACATTATCACTTCACAATTGATGAGTGAGCAGAAAAATAAACATCTTTGTGATCATTTGTTTGTAATACATGCAAATCTGTTAACATTATGAAATGAAATAATTTTGCCAGCTTCTAAATATCTTTTTCTCATTTAGTTTGTCATGCTTCAGAATGGAATAAATCTTCAAGAATGTTGTAGAAAGGCAAAATATAATTGCTGAAGAGAGAAATTGGCAGGTAGTTAGGACTTGTCTATCATTTGTCATCTATCAGTTGCAGAGGAGGCATAAATGACTCGTTAGACTCTGAGATGGTTTGTATTAAGACAGAGTTTGTTGCATTTAATGGCATTTAAACCTTTCATAAAACAATATGTTTCAGCCTTGTGTACTATCAGTTTTAGAAAATAGTTGTAGCCAGAATTTCCTAGAAATAAATGATGCTGTGGGTTGATTGATACATATGAACCCAAAGCTCCCAAAGACTGCTGGCGGCTAAAAAATACACTGAGGAACCAAGGACAAGAGTAAGACTTTTCTTATTAATAAATCTGTTCTCATGAGCCATAAATAATACTGATATCTAGGACAATTTTTTCAGGACAGAGAGCATCGTGTTTTGGTGTTTGATATGGTTACACTTACATGTCATTTGTTCCTGTACATAAGAAGTTGCTGTACTATGTTGAGAGATCTGTTTTTATACCGTCAGAATGCGTAATCAATGGAGTTTTAAATATTCTTTTTTTTTTAACTTGTGGGAAGTTATGCATAATGCAACATGTGAGAATACCTTTAGCACCGCTGCTAATGAAAATCCATTTTTTGAAAATCTCAGGCTTTAATGAATGCAGGAATGTGTTATTCCTTGCAGACATTATTTTGAAGATTATCCCAGGTTATTAGATTTGATTAAAGGATTTTATGCTTGGCTTGCTTGAGAGTTGAGGATTAAGCAATAAGGAGCTTTCTCCTATGCTGTATCTTTGGGCTTATCATTTCAGTACCGCAGGGCTTTGATTACTTACCCAATTTTGTAAAACATACAGATTTTGTTAATTTACAGCTTTTCAGATCAGTCAGAGCTATTAAGCCTGCTGGGTGATATCCTGCCTGACAAGCCCTATTACAGGCTAGGTTTGCTTCTGCTGGCTTGACCAATGTATGCCCTCTGTCAATACAAAGCACTCAGCCCTTGTGGGGATCCCAATCCCTCCACGGAGGGACTTCAGTGTCCTTGGGGATTGAACTTGCCTACGTGTTAGCAAAGTTCTGGGGATCAGAAGCTTTTCCTTAAATTTATATGGAAGACATAAGGCTCTTCAGCTTCATTCAGAGACAAGGACAGATACCAAGATGGCTCAGGGGATGCCTGTCTTGACTGTTTGTCTACTTCATTGTAGAACTATCCCTGATCTGCCATTGCACAAGACCAGGCTTTATCTGGTGCTTTCTTCCAGGGTCTTTGGAGGGAAAGGTGAGGAATCCAGATGCTCACTTCACTGTTACAGTGGTTTACAGACAAGAAGACGAATCTGTTTTCACTCCATGGATGCTGCAGACAGAGTATATAAGTGTGTGCCTGTATGTCCTCTTCAGAAGGCAATGCAGAGGTGGTCAGAAGTGCATGAGCAGGCTCAGATCACTGTGAATTACTCTCCTGAGGATAAAACCCTGTTCTGCTCATGGTTCTGCCTCCCATATACCAGGAGTTAGGGCTATAAGAAGTCTCTGCACCACTGGGTGTGCCTGGCTGTTGTGCTGTTTGTGCTCACCCACAGCCTGTGCACTGGGGATGTCCAGGTGGGAATGCTGTCACTCACATCCTCCAGCCAACCCCGCAGAAGTTTCAGCACATGATCTGCTGCAGGTGCCTTTGTAGCCCACTCTTCCCACATACACTGACAAAGAGCAGGTCAAATTCAAGGATGTGGGTTTGTGTTTTGGGTTGGTCAATACTGGTAGGTGCACCTCACGTAAATATGGTCTTTGTTCTTGGCAAAATACTTTCCTTGTCCCTAAACAGCTGCCTGAAGGATACAGCTTTTGTTTCAAAACCACTCTGTTTTGCTGGTACTTCAGCTCATTTCCGGTGTGGGATGAAGGGCTCTGGAATTTAGAAAGATACAAGTCCTCTACTTCTTCAACCCAACTTCCCACAGACAGATTGCCAACAGAAGAAGTCCAGCAGACTGCCCAGGCTACTTCTTGATGTTTCAAGACCCTTCCTGTGTATAGATTCCTCAAGTGTTGTTTGAAATACGTGGGTTAGTGGTCACTTTAGTATTCAACTTCAGTGTACAGCAGCAGATAAATACAGTTGCTGAGCTTTCACAACCTCTAATGCATTTAATTGTTACTGCCTTATCGGACTTTATGTTCCCACTTTGGTCTATGATTTTGACCTTTCTTTTTTTTTTTTTTTT